>QRDG01000705.1:26344-447171 GCA_012064385.1 Puccinellia tenuiflora
TCAAGCAACGAATTCTTCAATTTGTTCCACATCATAAAAATCATAGTTTCCCTTAGCATAAGATGATAAGGTTTCATTAGCATTGCAAGCACATTGGAAAGGAAGGTGTTCAAAGTTCAAGCAGCATGAAGATTCATCACAACAATAAGATATGTCATATTTAAAGCACAAGTCTCTAGCATAATTGTTCAGTTGATTTATTATTTTCCATAAGTGTATCCCTTTTTTAGACAAGCGGTATTCCTTATAATATTCTTTTTGTTCCTCTGTGAACCCGCCTTGCCAATAAGATCTAGTTTCAAAGAAGTTAACCATTGAGAACAAGTAAATACCTAAGCATACTAACAAAACGAAAATAAAGACTACACTAATTTTGTTGGGTTTTAAAATTTGTAGACAGGAAAATAAACTAAACGAGATATAAAGCAAGCAAGACAAAAACAAAGTAAAGAGATTGAGAGTATGACAAAAACTTTCTGTCAAAAAAAGGGCCGCCCGTACCAGCTCAACCGAACCAGCCCAGCAGAGGCCCAGCATCTTTCGTGCGCGCGCAGCCCATCTTTGGCCCAGCCCGCCTCCCCTCTCCTCCGCACACTGACAGGCGGGTCCCGCGCTGACGTCATGGCTGACGTAAGCCAGCTTCAACCTCCTGCGCACGCAAAAATCACCCGAGATACGATTCCGTTCGGGGATCAAATCCGAGCGAAATTCGTGGGATTGGTTCCAATTCTTCACGTCCATATAAACCCCACCTCGCCCTCTCTCGACGGCACTCAAAAACCCTAGCCCTCCGCCGCCAGGCTGCTCGCTTTGGAGCCCGCATCGCCGCCGCCCGCCGCCGGTATTTCTCCACGCTCCGGCCAACACCGGCGACCTCGAGCCCTACCACCTCCCCCTTTAACTTCTCCTTGCTCCGTACGTTCGTTTTGACAAGGTTCGGTATTTTGTTGTGCACCAGATCGTCGTCTCCGTCCACGACCGCCTCGGTCCGCCGCCATCGCCAATTCCGGCGAGCAATCCCCGGCGAACCAGAGCATCTTGACAACCTCCCTCTCGCCATCGCGCTCGCCTCGCCCTCCTTCATCGCGTGGTAACAAAAGCCCTCTCCCTCTCCCTTTCTTTTGCTCGGAACGCGGCATGCCACGCCATCGCCGCCGTCGGACACTGGCCACCGTAACCCTAGCGCCGCCCGTTTTTTGGTCGTTTAAATCTAGACCGTCAGATCTAGATCTGACGGTTCCTGTTTATTTTTTTAAATCGAATCGGTACGCTGACGTGGCTTGTACAGTCAGCAGCCCAGTCAGCAGAGACAGCCAACCAGAGATAGCCACGTGGCCAGGAAATTTCTGTGTATTTTCCGAATTAGTTTTAATCTGGCAGTTTTGCAGAAAAGTCCATAAAACTTCAAACCATCATAACTTTTTAATGGCTCGGCCAAATTTAATGAACTTTATATTTTTGAAAACCTCATGATCTGTAGATTATTTTAGAATTGTTAGTTCTCTGTTTTGCAAATGGGAAATTATTCAAATTTCAAATGTGAGATTTGAGTAATTTTGGCATAACTTTAAATCTATAAGTTATTTTAAATTATTTTCTTCTGCAAAAGTGTTTCTTTTAATGTCCTATGTCCAGTAGTATTTTAGTTTGCACTTGTGCATCATGAAATAATAATATTTTTGTAGAAACTCAAATAATGGTATTTTGACCATAGTAATTGTTTTAATTTATTAAACCACTTAAAATATGAATCATGAGCATCATGCATATAGTAAATAACAGAATGTAATAACTTTATTAAGTGTTTAACCTTGACTTGTGTTGTTAGCAAATCATCATGCATACATGTTTTTATTGTACTGCCATTTTGTCTGTGTATTGATTTGATGCAATTGTTTGTTTAGATTGTGAAGAGTGCCAGGAGTGCTGTGAGTGTGCAACAACCTGAACAACTACCAAGGCAAGTGCATACACCATTCATGAAAGACCTATTACTATATTTTTATAATGCACTGTAGACTATTTTCTGTAGTATGCATGATAGGCTGTTTTTTTATTAAATCTATATGCTATGCAAACCTGTTAGGATAGCCACCTGTTTAGTTGACTAGTGACCTATTTAATTTAGTAGAGTTGCTTGCTGCAAAAATGGATTGTTTTGTGGTAGATGATTTAAGAAAATTCTACTAAATTAATTAATCACCTGGGTGGACTTGGTTTGCTCTATTGGTGGTTTAAAGTTGAGTGGCTGCTCAGGCCCAGTTCTGCGGGTACCTGAGTATGTGCACTTGTGCTCGCCACCCAGGGTTCCTTGAGATTTCATGTCACTCCATGTCTAGTTTACTTCCAGTGCAGCCACTAGTCATATGGGCTCTGTCTTGACTAAGTAAGTAGCATGGAACCAATCCGGTTTGACAAGCAGATGTAGGGGATGTAGGTTGGAACGGGTCAAGCCAGTAGTGGTTGGGAAAGTGCTTCAGAAAGGTCTCGTCTTGGTCTTCTCCTTTCCTTTTCACTAAATGAGGGTTAAGGATAGAATGGGTTGATCGAGTCTAGTGGGGAAAGTGCCACAAACTCTCGAGAGTATTTAAAACTAAGATCTTAGCCGTGTCCCCGGTTATGGACAATTTGAGTAACTAAGCAAGGTGGTCGATAGTAGAATATCAATTCATTCCAATTTCCTAAATAAAATTTGATGGGTGAACAGGGGGGAATTGAGGCACTGGTGCGCCCAGGGATGTCTCTTAAAGTTTTTGGAAAGAAAGAAATGATTTTTGAAAGTATAGGATAAAATTTGCTTTGTGCAAGAGCCTTGAGATCCACCAGCCAAATATGCATGTAGAATAGTCTTTGTCATTTAATATCCACCATAGTATGACACTTGCCAGCCTGTCACAAGGTTTTGACCCAAATTCTCTGGGCTGCAACGTTAATGTTGCAGGTTGTTCATATGAGGAGTAAGGACGTTTGTCTATTTTGAGCTTACAACCAACATGTTCGCTAGTGGCCCATGAAGATGATGGAGCTCTTTGTTATTTATTTGCTGCTTGAACTCTGAATAATATTTGTGTAACTTTATTTTATTTAAGCTAGCTTCGGCTATGCAAGTTGTAATAAAGTACTTTATTTCTGGATCATTCGTACTTGCGATGTAATAACGTTTAACATTTATGCATGATATTACATCCTGTTGGTGAATGCTAGCCATACTCGATCCAGGGCCTAGCATATTCACAATGTATTCTTGCTTTTCAAAGTGAGGGTGCTACACTATCCAGCCTGTCACCCAACGGTATTAAGTTGCTAGCAACAGACAATTGCATTAAGTAAAGTGCATGAAGTAAGCAATACTAATATCAAAAGAGACATTAACACCGCTGTTTTACCCTTAGTAGCAACAACACACCCTCGCCCTTAGACATTTCTGTCACTCGTGCCCTGGAACAAAAGGGGGCATGAATCCACTATCTAGCATAAATACCCTCTCTTGGAGATACACACAATCACTTGGCCAAAGTAACTACGCACATCGGAGAGCATGCAAGAACATAAATTACTCATATAAGAATCATGCACAATCTGAACATAACTTCATAATCCATCGGATCGCAGCAAACACATCACATAATATTACAATAATCGATCTTGATCATGTTAGGCAGCTCACAAGATCATAAGACATGAAGCACAAGAGAGAGACTACCAACTAGCTACTGCCATGGACCCGTAGTCCAAGGTGAGACTACTCACAAATCATCCCGGAGGAGGGCATGACGATGAAGAGCCCTCTGAGATCGATCTCCCCTCCGGCAGAGTGCCGGGATCAGCTTCAGATTGGAACCCGAACTAGGTTTTCGGTGACGGCGCATCGGGGTCGAGTTTCTGGAAAATAATGGCCGCCTCGACGTTTTTAGGTTATTTCTGATTTTATAGGCGTCGGAGGGGGCCGAGGAGGTGCCCCACGGGCAGGGGCAGGCCCCACCCGCGGGTCCACCTAAGGCCGCGGCAGGGGGGCGTGTCTGCCCTGTGGGCCGCCTCCGAGGCTCCCCTTCGGACTCCGTCTTCGTCTTGGCGTAGAAATAATCCCCATAAATTTCCAGAAGTAAATTTCTGAAACAAAAAGACAGCAGAAACAGGGAACTGGCACTTGGCATCTTGTCAATAGGTTAGTCAGACAAAATGCATAAAAATGATATAAATTACAGTAAAACATGTGACAATAACACAAAACTAGCATGGATCACTTAAAAATTATTGATACGTTTGAGACGTATCAGATAGCAAGATATATATTACTTCAAACTTGACGGCTATCACAAAGTAAATGCATAAGTAAAGGGGTTTGGTTATAGAGATAACCGAGACAAGTGGAGACGGAGGTTTGTTTCCCATAGTTCCTTCCCAATGGAAGTACGTCTACGTTGGAGGGGTGTGGAGGCTCATTGCCCTCCTACAAGCACGCCCCGTGCTCACCCTATTCTTCGTGAGCTCCTCCCGTGGGGAATACCCGATAGGGGATTTGCTCATCCACTATGAGGTCTTCTTAAGGGCGTTGACCAAACCCGTACAATTTGCCCGGGGATAACTCCACAACCAATGGAGGCCCAGCTTGCCCGAAGCTTCACAACTCGAAATCTTCGCGACACTCACCAACCATCTAGGGTACACAATGCACCCAAGAGGCACAAGCTCTTGGAAGCCCTATGCACCCAAGAGTAACAAGATTCTCAAACATCAATCCCACATATCATCGTGGGGAACTCAAACCGATGCACCTAATGCAATGGCAAGAACACACAAAGTGGTCAAAGTCCTTCACTCTCAAATCCCACCAAAGCAACTAATGCTATGGAGGGAGATGTGAGGAAGAACAAGGAAAACAACAAATGAATCCCTAGATCTATATCTAATAGGTTCCCCTCACAAAGAGGAAAGATTGATTGGTGGAATTGTAGATCTAGATCTACTCTCTCTTTTCCCTAAAAAAGGAGCAAGAATCATTGGAGGGATTGAGAGATAGCAAGCTCAAAGAAGATCAACAATGGAGGGGAAACACGAGCTCAAGAGTTAGGGACCATTGGGGAAGAAGGCCCCCTTAAATAGGTCCCCAAAAATCCAACCGTTATCCCCAAAAATCGTTAGGAGCGGTACTACCTCTCCGGGCAGCGGTACTACCTCTCTAGACCATCCTGGGAGCCAAAACGCGCCCAGGGGCGGTACTACCTCTCCCGGTAGCGGTACTACCGCCCGGATGATTTTTCGTGGCGGCCGGTACTGTATCGGGCGGTACCGGGGTAGTACTACCGCTGGACAAAAAACTGCCGAACAACCGATACGAGAAAAATCATAACTTAATCATCCGGACTCCGTTTTTGATGATCTTGGGCTTGTTTTGAAGCTAACAACAAGCTCTAGATATCCATACAGAGAAATATCAAAAATAAACAAAGGAGATTAAATCCAAAAGGGTAAAGGTTAGACCTCTCTTATAAAACAATAACCGGGAAACCTCCAAAATAAAAAAAGCAATAAGTTTTTCATAGAAAATCCGTTTTTGATAAACTTGAGGTTGTCTTGAAGATCATGACAAGCCCTAAAATCAAACATGGAGAAAACCCAAATAATAACCAAGAAAGATGATGCTAAGGATGCAAAGTTTTGAGCTCTCTACGAACGATACGATCAAGATACTCAGTCGAGAGCCCTTCTTGATAGTACGGCTATCTATCCTATAACCCGGTCTCTCAACAACATCATGAGACCGGTAAAATAGAAAACTTATCAAGGTCATACCTTTGCCTTGCGCATAATTCACTTGAGCTAGATGATGACGCCTTCACCTTCTCAAGATGGATCACCTTTCTTGATTGTGCTCCGCTTGGTGAAGACTCACATATTACTCCCCCAGTGGCGGACCTACGGGGTATGCCAGATATGCCACGGCATACCCCAGAAAGTCCGGCTTGGTAGCGTTTCGTCGGTCCAAAATTGCCGATTAGTTTTGATCTCGCCGGCCGGGACTTCGCTAATGCATGCGGGACGTGCGCGTACGTTAGGCAATGCATGCATCGATAGATCTCACAGCCCACGTGCATGTGTAGGTCCTGTAGCTAATTAGGCTGGTTGAGTAGTTCTGCTAGTAAAGTACATATGTAGATTTTTTTTGCGTGAAATACTGTAGCTAATTAATTAGCAGTCTATTAGCCCATAATAAGTCAGTACATCATATGCTTTTTTAAACGTGAATACCTATATACCTCATGTATATTCTAAATATATCAGTACAAAATATCGTAAAAATTAGCATTTCTATTAAGATACTCCACACATGCTTTCCTTAGCAAAACCCCAATGTCTAATATATTTGTGCTAGGTCGAAAAATCCCAAAATTTCTCAAGCTAACCTAAAACAGCAGAACACCGGGAGAACTGAAGAAGAAAAAGGTCTAAACCTGAACAACCGTAAAAACTTCTACTACAAATCCTTCAATTGTTGAAGTTTACACTCAAGAACAAACAAGAGAGAGTTATGAACGAAATTATAAAACGTATTTTACCGCTCATGTTTGTGAAAATTTTGACGCGGCATACCCTGTGCTAAAATCCTGGGTCCGCCACTGGCTCCCCCATACACCAAGATGGGAGAGGCACTATTCGACATATCTTCACCCGGCCCTTATCTTGATGACGATCACCACGTGACGCCATCCTCCATGGGCTACATAGGATATCCCTTTCGTTGCATGCTCATGGAGAAATGCCTAACCACACATAGAGATATAAGCACATAGATCATGGGTTAGCACGTAGAAATATAAGAGCGGTCCATGTAAAAAAAATAACGACGATAAAAAGAAGAAAAAAAACCGTGACACCCTTCGGCCCGCACAGGGCTGGAATGGGCATTTCCGACGACCGAATCAAATTTAAATGGGCCGTACCGAACTTATTTTGTTGTGAGGCCTAGTGAACGTTAGCAGGCGTGAGTTGAAGGTCTTGCTTAAACGGCCATAAATCCCAAAGGTTGTGTCTGTCATAAATCCCAAAGGCGCGAGTTGCCATCTGTCTCGGGACCAAAAGAGGCCATCGCTGTCGCGGCTTGGGGCTTTATGCCGGCGCCCACGTGACAGCACCAGAAAAAGAAGGCCATCCTCGATCGATCGATTCCCTTCACACCGCACGCACGTACGACCGCCGCCGCCAATGCACCTCCCCTCGCCCCGGTGTTTCGGCGGCCAAAGCCTCTCCTCTCCCTGTCGCGCGTCACGTGCTGTGGGGCATGGCATGGGACGCGGGGCGGCACGCTAGATTCTCTTCTGTTCCGGGGACGCCCATGCTGCCACCGCCATACTCCGGTCGGTGTCCGGTGCGTCGACGTACGCGAGCGAGCGATGCTGCGGGTGCTCGGGAGGCCGGAGGGTATGGCGCGAACCGAAGCTAGCTAACACGGCGTGAGCAAGCACGGAAGAAATGATCTTTGCCGCTCCGACCGCTTTCGCGTTTGCACTGGAGGCGCGCGCGCGCTCCCCAGTCAACGCCTTCACTCGCGTGGCTACGGTTGTAAAAGCTTTTTTTTTTGCAGATCCTTTAAATCTGCGTCCTTTAAAACGCGGTTACACATCACACTATAAATTCTATTCTTATTTTAGTCAACACTTCATAAAACCGATTCTGAATTGAAAAGAGGGACTTGGTATAGTGAAGTAAAATCAACTCTTTCTCTTTGTAATGGATAATGTTCAATATAACAAAATCTGACTCTAAACAATGTCCTAGGTGGGGTAATTAAGTAGGACTTGGTAGTATTTTGGCCATGTTATAAGGTGGCCGAAGCCAACTTTAGGTATGTGATGAATTATGTTTTATAATACTTTGAATTTTTATCGATCTAAATTTTTAATTATATTGGTTCAGTCAATGTTTTCAGATAACAATGTGAGGACATGTTTTCTCCATTGAAAAACTGATGGTTGATAGCTCTCTTGAAAGATGTCAATTTGCGAAGAAAAAGAAAACATAATCCAAATTTTTGATGAAATGGTCATGGGGAAAATCAAAAAAAGGGAGGACATCAGATCATTGTTTAATATTTTTACAGTGTGAACACCTTTTACATTTCTATAAACTATATTACCACAGATTTTGAACATCGCTTAAATGAGCGTAATCTCAGAGTTGCTTCAGAACTTCTCTTGTCTTGAATTGTAAGATTTTTTTCTTTTGAAACTTGTCTTTCATTTAACAAAACTTGTCAGATGAATATTTGTTTGAAAAAATGCCAAAGTTTTATTTGAAGAAACCAGAAAAACGACGAGATGTGAAACCGGTGACTGTATTATATCAATGAACCAACCCAAAGTTCTATCATAAGGTCAATCCGGTACTTGCATTTTTACTGTACATGTTATCATACTGATGTTTTTACTTTATATAGAGCATGTTCGAAGTGCAATAATATAATCCAACTCATTGACCAGGAATTCATGTTATCTAGAAATTTGAAAGGAGAGTTCATTCTAACTTAATGACATATAATTAATTTATGCTTTAAGCCATGTGGGGTTGCTACCTGAAGTGAACCTTGATGATATTTTAATTGGTTAAATACAGAACTATTCTTGTTAATTAATTTTAACTACGTTAGAATATTGAAACTTGTATATTCATGTTTAAAAACTTATGTTAAATAGTTTTTACTCCTACAATGGGGGATGGGGCAATCCCCCCCCCCCCCACCACACCACACCAAAAAACAATTATATATGTTTTTATGCCGCCATACCTAAATTTGGACCATCCTTCATCACTGTCCGCACCCTTGAACTGATGCGAAAGGAAAGGTTCCCTCTTCAGTGGTGTAGACAGGGCGCGGTATGACACTCTTCAACCATACTAGAATATATGAGATAGTTATCCTCCTTCCGTGGCGCGTTCAAAGGAAAGTTCTGACATTCAACTCCACTATAGTGTTGTTTCATTTTGGTTTATGAGGGCCTTGACAATCAAGTTGTGGACCTCTATTTCCCATATCCTCGTCTCTCCTCTTCCTTGAGAGTCTCGCCTGTTGTAGTTCTCCATGCCCCTCTCTCTCTCTCCTCCATCGGCTCTACCGGCCGGAGTGGGTGGGGAGAATGGCCCGGAGCCGCCTCCCTCTATATATTGCATTGTTTGTTCTGTGGCTATGTCTCGAGTTGCATCGCTTGTTTGCTTTGCTTTGCTTTTGGAGCGTAACATCGCGCTGCTCTCTAGATGGTTATGTTCATATCTCGTCGTACTTTTGGTCGGTGAACGACCAACTGTTGGATAGCCAACCCCCTAGTAAAATATCCAAGTAGGATACCATATCCAGGTTCTTCCCTATCCCTACTAGCCACATCCCATGATGGCTCTCTGGCGTCAGTTGGATGGACTAGAGCGGCCTTGCTGCCGCTGAATTTCTCCCCATATCCTTTCTAGTGCTATCTCGTTGAGGCTTGGTGCTCTGGTTCTTCTACGTTGCACCGAGCGCGCCTTTTTATTCTCTCCGTCGATCCCCCGACGTGGTGGATTGGCGGCTGTAGAAAATTTCAGGCGGCCTTCTTCAATAAGCGTGTTCATGGATCAGACTAGCGGGGTGAAAGGGCATTTCCCTCCTAAGCATGTTTTGGGTGTTTGTTAACAACATAAATGATACCTTACCATGTGCTAAGTGTTTTAGGTTCCTTTAATTGAAAGCACAAGACGGTGATCGACCCCTCAAAAAGGACAAAAGACCGAAGAAGGGTGCCAGTAGATTTATAGTTTACTTTGAGTCGTAGGGCAACCGTAATATCAAGAGGGGTTGCTCAATGGAAGGGTTTGGGGATTTCAACACCTCCACACACTTCATATGCACCCATCTTCCTCTTGGTGAGTTTCTAGTTGCTGATGAGCATCAGCCCAGAGACTCCGGGGTTCCTGACCGGAGACTCTGGTGTGCAAACACTGGAGACTCCAGACCAGGGGAATCCGAAGACTCCGACCCATGCTTTTCTGGACTGAGGCCAAGAGCCACGCATTTGGCGCGCGCCTCTGGTGTCCTGTCCGGAGTATGGCCGGATTGTGTCCGGAGACTCTAGAAGTCTCTTGTCGGGCCGGAGATTCCGGACCACCTCGTGGTTCAGAGTCTCCAGCCAGGCCGGACTCTCCCTGGCTACCGGTAGTATTGCTTGTGGCGGGGTGATGTGGTTGCTGCGACGTCTCCCGTGTGTCTTTCCACTGCTTCTTCAGGTCGAAAGGCGAACTTCCATAGCCAAATATTGTTGGTTGCTCTTCCTCCTGGCCTCAGGCCGCTATGGAGGATGTCCAACTCCGTCGTGCTTCCCAGTGGACAAGGCCAAGTGGGTCCTTCCTAGCGTTGCGTCGTTGTCCTCGAGGGTGAGCTTGCTTCGGTGGAGCAGTGGAAGAACCCCAGGAACCCTATTGCGTTTCTACTTTATTTTCAGGGTTTTGTTTGTAAAAGATGAGATCTCAGCTGTTTTTTCGTTTTTTCCTTTGGACCTCAATGTAATTTTTTCCCACCGCTGATATATAGCAAAAAATAAAAAGACAATCAAGTCGTATTTTCGTCTTTCTTATGATAGCTTTATTGTTGTCTTGGATGTCGTCTCTTCAACATCTTGTATCCCTCATCCGTGGGCTTTATTAATTCAAAGCCACGCATATGTCTTTCAACTAAACAAAAGTATCTTTTTTATAACAGTAGAGGGCCCGAAAGACCTTGAGATTTTATTCATAAAGAAAGAGTACATCATTGTGTACAAATTCAGGTTTTGGTAAAGAAAGAGGAAAAGACAACTTGATTTTTTTTTTGTAAAGAAAGAGTACATGTAAAAGGAAAGAGAGCCAACCCAAAACCTTTTCCATCTTCGCTCCAACACAAAAAGGAAGGGGAGCGACCGAAAAAAACAAGTGTTGCTCAGCCTACATGTAGCCTTTTTTTTTTTTGAAAAAGGCACTCTACAGTTCAAAAATTCTAAAACAAATTCTAGATGTTGATAATGATGTATTCTATCAACATGGCAAATCTCAACTCGAAACATCTTGTATTTTTAGCCACGCAAAAAGACATATCTGACAAATTTTGAAGGGTTCAAAATGTTGCACTATCCAATACTTCATCTTCACTTTTGTCATTTTTACACGGCCTAGAATATAATGCATCAATTCCAATATAATGCCTACAAAAAAAAATCTTTTTTAAAACTTTAAAATGTTGTTTACAAAATTTTCAAAATAAGCTAGATGTAGCTCAGACTACAAATGCCGCACCCCAAAGCGTCCGAGTTGTAGGTCATCTAGGATGATCAGCTACAATGTCAAAGGAAGAAGGGACAGGGGGAAACAGGAGCCCCAACAAATTCACTTTGGTAGGAGTTCTCACTCTTCCCCTTTTCTTCTCTCTCTTCTCTCTCCCCTCCCTTGAGAGTCCTCTCGGCCTCCCCAACTCTTCTCCCCCTCTTCTCCGACGGCTTGGCCGGCCGAAGGGGATGGGGGAGAGGAGGCCGCCCCCCTCGTGTCTATAGTAGGTGTAGTTTGGTGTTTCGGTTTGGATCCCGGTTTGGCTTTATGCCGTTTCTCCGTAGCTTCCGTGAGTTCCCTGCGAGCGGAGCTCCTGTCGACACCCCACCCACCGGAGGTGTCACGATCGATGAAAGTGCGGGCCGTTCCCAAAAGATATCAAGACTCCCGGGGGGTACGCGAAGGGGAAATCTAGAAGACGACCTGCCCGGGGGTTCCGCCCGGGGGGAGAGGACAGAACCGAGGTGACAGTTGGCACAAGCTTCCTGCAGCCTGCCGGCCGGCGGGTTGGTCGGCTGGGCACGATTGGAAAAGACGTCCGGTCTGCCGATTTCAAAAGAGAGACACTACGCGTGTAAAGTACCAAGATGAGTTGGAATCCGGCTACCTCCTGACGGTGACACCCGTCCCTCGAGGTGGCAACGCCTCCGTGAGGTGTCACCCATGCAGACGGCGGAGCTGGAGAAGACTTCGCCAGTATAAAGAGAAAAGACAACAGAAGATGAGAGAGGTCTGCCACACCACCATATGAGAGAAGTAGTCCCCGGGAAGGAAAGCCAACCGAGGGAAAGAGAAGGATTCAATCCATTTGTACTCTGTCACTTCCACAAAATCAATACCAGATCAGACATGCAGGACGTAGGGCTTCATCTTCGGATGGCCTGAACCTGGGTAAATCCTTGTGTGTTCGTAATCATGTGGATTTGATTCATCGTGTCCGTGAGCGAACTCCCCGCACCCTCCTCCGAACAAAGACAGGAGAGCACACCGAACTCTCCCGTGTCCACGTTTCAACATGCGGCATCTGGCGCGCCAAGTAGGGGCACGCACGAGTTCTCGCATGGAGTTGCAGCAAGCACGTCATGGCGACGTCCGCAGATGGAAGACCTGATGGCGAGGAGCATCCCAGCGCGTCGGTCGATGTCCAGGAGCATAGCCGCGCCGAGGCCCTTGCGGTGGTCGAGGCGCTGATTGACTTCCCGCCGGAAGTGGGCACCCTGGCATCAGCGGCATGAAAGGAGCTCATCGTGACTCTACTTCGCATGAGTAGGCCAGAGGAACGTTCGCACCCCCATGCGCGCAGACGAGGGGCGCCCCCCGGCCTTGATGTCGCAGCGACGGCGCTGGCGCCCGAGGTCACAACGGCCACAACGGGGTTCCTGCACGACCCGCCAAACGGTCCGGCCGACGGGGCCCGCGAGCAAGTCCGGAAACGGAAGCGCTCGCGGGACGCAACGGCCGAGTGTGAGGGCAGGTCTCCAGCAGTTGAACACGTTCGCGGGCCGGAGCGCTCTTCCTTGCGACCTCAGGAGGGCGTCAGCTCTTGACCAGCACCTAGGAAGCGCCGTTTCCAGTTGGAGCCGCGGCTCACCAAGCTGGTCCCCCTGGGAATAGATGTGACACGCCGTGTCATCGTCGGCGCCCAGCTGACCGCCGGACAGGAGGCGGAACTCTTGGGATTCTTGCGGAAGAATGCGGATGTGTTCGCTTGGGAGCCTTCTGACCTTCCAGGGATTCCTCGAGAGATCATTGAGCATCATTTGGTGGTTTTTCCTGACACGCGGCTAGTCAAGCAAAAGGTGCACCGTCAGGCCCAAGATCGGCAGGACTTCATTGTCGAGCAAGTACATAAGTTGAAGAATGCACGCGCCATCAGGGAAGTTTTGCACCCTACCTGGACTGTGAATCCAGTCGTCATTCCGAAGCAAAATGGATCCAAGCGACTGTTCGTGGATTTCACTGATCTGAACCGCGCATGTCCAAAGGATCCATTCCCTCTTCCTCGGATTGATCAGATTGTAGATTCCACGGCGGGATGCGATCTCCTCTGCTTTTTGGACGCCTTTTAAGGGTATCATCAGATCAGGATGGCTAAGGAATACGAAGAGAAGACAACATTCATCACTCCGGAGGGATGCTTCTGCTTTACCAGCATGCCATTCGGCTTGAAGAACGCCGGAGCTGCCTTCCAGTGAGCTATGAGGTCCTGATTGGGGTCACAGATGGGCCGCAACGTTGAGGCCTACATCGACGACATCGTGGTGAAAACCAAGAATGGAGCAGACCTGGTCAGTGACCTTCAAGAAACCTTCAGTAATCTCCGTAAGATCCAGCTTAAGCTCAATCCTGCAAAGTGCACCTTCGGGGTACCGTCTGGAAAACTGTTGGGATATCTGGTATCCCACCGAGGAATCCAAGCAAACCCCGACAAGATCAAAGCTATATAAGCCATACTAGTGCCAAGGCAAGTCAAAGATGTGCAATGCCTGAACGAACGTCTGACGGTGCTGGGGCGATTCATCTCCAGGCTGGGAGAATGAGCTCGTCCACTATTTCAGCTGCTCAAGAAGAGGAGTCTGTTCCAATGGACCCCAGAAGCTCAGAAGGCATTGGACGACTTAATGAGGTACATATCTTCACCACCAGTCCTCGTGGCAACTCATCCAAGGGAGCCTTTGTTCCTCTACGTCGCTGCCACCAACTAGACGGTGAGCGGCGTACTTGTGGCCGAGCGGGAACAAGAGCAGGCGAAACAAAAGGAAGGAACTTTTGACGTCAGCAGAAAGCACCGGGTGGTACAGTTCCCAGTGTATTACGTCAGCTCCATGCTCCGTGACGCAAGGGAACGGTATCCAGATGATGAGGGCATCGTGCTGGGCATTGTGATGATCGGTTGACACTCTAGGACAAACTATTAAAACACATGTAATTTGTCTAAGGTTGTGTTAATTAGGCCTACGTGCCACTTGTGTCTGGGCCGAACCTATAACAGGTCGGTTTTGTTTTGAGTCCAAGTCCAACTAGGTTTAGTACGTTCTCCCACCTATATAAAGGAGGGGTGTGGCCAGAATAGAGGGAGTTCAGAATTTTGAGTTAAGTTTGTCGAGAGGTTCCTCCCAAGATGGGTAGCCGAACATGTGTTTCCGCTGGTTTTGATTGCTGATCTATTTGATCTGTTCTTGCTGCTTGCGTGAGATTGATTTCTGTCAATCTATTGTTGTTGTTCTTGGTTCGTCGTAAAAGATCGGGCCTATAAACCCTTTGGGTCATGTTGATCCTTATCATATTGGTATCAGATTCGTCGGGTTTCTCATGGCGATTATTGGTTGAGATCTATTTGTTGTGTTTGATATTTGCTGCCGGAGGCGATCAAGCCAATACACCGGTTCTACTGATCTTGTACTGGCGGCGTTGGAGTTTGGCTACGGAAGCTCATCTAGCGAGAAATATAAGGAGGATGATATAGTGTCAGTCTATGGGTATGAAGTTGCTGCTCATTTACAAAATCTGATAGTGCAACGTGTACCAAAAGATCACATTGAAGGACAAGGGAAGCACTGGAATATTTTTCAGACCCAATGCATCGTCAGAGATACACCTTGCAAGCTGATTATTGATGGTGGTAGATATACCAATATTGTTAGCAAGGGTTTGGTGGATGCTCTCTCTTTGCCTACATGGAAACACCCGCAGCCACATTGTGTTGAGTGGTTGTATAATTCAGGGAAGCTAAAGGTAACACATATGGTGCGCCTGAAAATTTCTGTAGGTAATTATGAGGACACGGTGGTATGTGATGTGCTACCGATGGATGCATGCCAAGTGCTGCTAGGACGACCGTGGCAGTTTGATAAGCATTCCACGCATGAGGGGCACTCCAATGTGTATTCTTTGTAGCATAAGGGGCGTTGTCATGTGCTGCATCCTATACTTGACAAAGATATCAAGGTGCAACTAGCTGCTGCGGAGAAGAAGGTCCGAAGCATCAAGGGAAAACCGAGGACAGTTTCCATTCAAGTTGGTGGGGATGCTGAGGGGAGGATATCTGCTATTCCTGCCATTATGCCACCACCTGCACTTATTATCAAGTTTGGACTTTTCTAAGATGAGGTGAAGCCCAATTTCAGAACACCACCAGTTTGATGTTGCAGATTTTGAAGTCACAAGACGCTGGAGAAGACTTCCGGCGTTGAGGACAACGCCTTTCCAAGAAGGGGAGGATGATGAGGGCATCGTGCTGGGCATTGTGCTGGTCGGTTGACACTCTAGGACAGACTATTAAAACACATGTAATTTGTCTAAGTTTGTGTTAATTAGGCGTGCGTGCCACTTGTGTCTGGGCCGAACCTATAACAGGTCGGTTTTGTCTTGAGTCCAAGTCCAACTAGGTTTAGGACGTTCTCCCACCTATATAAAGGAGGGGTGCTGCCAGAATAGAGGGAGTTCAGAATTTCGAGTTGAGTTTGTCGAGAGGTTCCTCCCAAGATGGGTAACCAAACATGTGTATCCGCTGGTTTTGATTGCTAATCTATTTGATCTATTTTTGCTGCTTGCGTGAGATTGATTTCGGTCAATCTATCGTTGCTGTTCTTGGTTCACCGTGAAAGATCGGGCCTAAAAACCCTTTGGATCACGTTGATCCTTATCACCAGAGATCCAGAAAGTTGCGGCACTACTTCAAGGCACACCCAATTATCGTCCGAACATCTTATCCGCTCTAGCGTGTGCTCTCCAACGCACATGCTCCGAGTAGGGTGGCAAAGTGGGCGATGGAATTGTCTCACTTCGATATTCGCTTCGACAACAGCAAGGCTATCAAGCGCAGGGCCTTGGCAGATTTCCTGGCCGATTGGACGGAATGGGCTCCTACCCCTATTGAAGAACCAGAATCCCTGTTGTCCCTTCCTAGGACAGGGGATCCGGATCGATGGATCATGTACATTGATGGGGCCTTCTCCTACGAAGGCGTCGCCAAATGTCATGGTGGATAGCACGGCATACCCATCAGAGATGGGGAATTTGTGGGACAAGGCGGCGATGGCGTTCCGGCGGGATTGGGCACAAGCATGGCAAGAACACGCGATGTACCCAGGTTCGGGGCCCTCGTGGTGAGGTAACACTCCTACTCCTGCATGTCTGATGTATATGATGGAACAAATTCGGGCTACATGGTTGCTTCTTGAGTTGTGTTTTTCTCTCTCTAGCTAGAGGAGGAAGAAGGTGGTTGGTGGGGATGAGAAGAGCCTCCACCTCCCAAAATATCTATCTAGGGTTTCCCCAAAAAAGTTGCCTCTCAAGGGCTCCCTGCTGCACCTTATAAAGGGGGTGCCCATGGGACAAAGGGGTGGCCCATGGGGCCCAGCTAGTACTACTCACGCACATGGGATGCCAGCCTGATGTGGCCAGCCAGGCGCAGCCAGACTGGAGCAGCCGGATTGGAGCAGCCGGACTGGGGCAGTCGGACTGGAGCAGCCCGACTGGAGCAGCCCGACTGGGGCTGGGAAAGCCTGCAACCTGCAGCCTGCAGCCAGCAGCCAGCAGTCTCAAGGCAGCCAGCAGCCTGCCGACCTTCCGCCTGATATTCGTGGTTTGCTTCTCTTGTTCTTTTGTCGAGTCGTATACTTTGGTATACCGTGGGTTATTCCCCCGACAGTGCCGGAGTAGTTATCGAAGCCCCGACTGGGGAATAGCTCAAGTATGTCATACATATGGATTTCGAGAAAGGGAAGACCTCCAATAACATCGCTGAATATGAGGGACTGCTATCCGGCCTACGTGAAAGAACAAACGATGTCGCCTAGACGGGGGGGGGGGGGGGGGGTGAATAGGCGATTAAAACTTTTCCAGTTTAAGGCTTGATAATTGCGGAATAAAACTAGGTGTTTAAATTAACAAGCCAACAACCTAATATACTAGGTTCACCTATGTGCACCAACAACTTATGCTAAGCAAAATATCAACAAGGTGATAGCAATATATATGACATCAAGCACAAAGGCTATCACAATGAAAATTGTATAAGTAAAGAGCTCGGGTATAGAAATAACTGAGGCACGCGGAGACGAGGATGTATTCCCGAGTTCCTCCTTGTAAAGGGAGTACGTCTCGTTGGAGCGGTGTGAGCTCGCCACAAAAGGCCTACACAAGACGCCACAAAAGGCCTCACCCTATTCTCCGATGAACCTCACCCCAAGGGTTAGGTTCACCTTCCACTATCGGAATCCTTCAAGGCGGAATCCGGAGCCTTTACAACGATCTTGGGGCACACACCCACAACTCAATCGGGGGCTCCCGAACCTTGCCCGAAGATTCACAACTCGAAGTCTTTGCGGCACCACCAACCGTCTAGGGTACACAAAGCACCCAAGAGGCACAAGCTCTTGGGAACACAATGCACCCAAGAGTAACAAGCTTTTCGAACTTCAATCCCATGAATCTTCGTGGAGAGCACAACCCGATGCAACTAATGCAAAAGGCAAGACCACACAAGGTGGTCAAGTCCTTCACTCCGAAATCCAACCAAAGCAACTAATGCTTTGGAGGGATTTAAGAGGAAGAACAAAGAGGAGAACCACAAAAGAACTCCAAGAACTAGGTCCACTAGGTTCCCCTCACTTAGAGGAGAGATTGTTCGGTGGAAACGTAGATCTAGATCTCCTCTCTTGAATCCCTAAAGATGGGCAAGAATCATTGGAGGGATTTAGAGAAACCCAAGCTTTTTCGAGGTTAAACAATAGGGGAGAGAGAGAAAAAGTGGGGACCCTCCTCTTGGGGAAGAAGGAGGATATTTATAGCCTCCTCCAAAAAACTGACCGTTACAGCCACGGGAGGCCGGGACTTCCGGGGTTAAGGGCCGGAACTTCCGGTCCCCGGAAATTTCCGGGGAGAACTTCCGGGGCAAAGTTCCGGACCCCCTCCAGAGAGAAAACGCGAAAATGACTTAGCCAAAATTTCCTGGAGCGGAACTTCCGGACCAAGTACCGGAATTTCCGGACCCCCGGAAATTTCCAAGGAAACTTCCGGGGCAAAATTCCGGAAATTTCCAAGGAAACTTCCGGGGCAAAATTCCGGAACCCCTCCAGAGAGAATCGCCAAAAGGACTTAGCCAAAATTGCTCAGATGAAAACATGGGCCGGAACTTCCGATGCTTGGGCCGGAACTTCCGGGGGCCGGAATTTCCGGCCTCCGGCCCGGAACTTCCGCCCCTCTGAAAAACTGCAGAAAGTGCAAAACGAAAACGGACATAACTTTCGCATCCGGACTCCGTTTTCGATGTTCTTGGGCTCGTTAGAATCGTAACGCCGAGCTCTACAGGAATATACAGAAAAACATCTCTATAAAAGACGAACCGGTAGACCTCCAAGAACCGAAAATGCAATAGAGGACACATACGCAATCCATTTTCGGTGAACTTGGCCTTTTCATGACGAGCACGACAAGCACCAAGGACACACCATGATAAGAGCCAAATAAGAACCAATAAAGATGATTGCAAGGATGCAAAGTTTTGAGCTCTCTACGAACGATACGATCAAGATACTCGGTCGAGAGCCCCTCTTGATAGTACGGCTATATATCCTATAACCCGGTCTCTCAACTAACATCGTGAGACCGGTAAAATAGAAAGCCTATTAAGATCATACCTTTGCCTTGCGCTTAATCCACTTGAGGTCGATGATAACGATCTTCATCTCCTCAAGACGAACCACCTTTCTTGATTGCGCTTCACTTGGTGAAGACTCACATGTTGCTCCCCCATACACCAATATGGGAGAAGCACCTCTTCGGCATATCTTCACTTGGACTTGAGTGTTGATCAACTCGCACTTAGCCTTGATCAACAAATACTCTTCTTCCCTTAGCCTTGATTCCAACAAATGGAGATCAAGCACTGCAAATGGACACACCTACAAGTAGCTTAACAAATATTAGTCCATAGAGATTGTCATTAATTACCAAAACCACACATGGGGGCAACCATGCACTTTCACTACGTTCCGCGGCTGGATTAGGAATACAGCTACCGATAGTTAGAGGAGACTCTCAGTTGGCCGTCAATCAGGTGAGTAAGGAGTATGACTTCCCCCGAATGAAGGCTTATGTGGAAGAGGTTCGCAAGCTGGAACTTCAATTCAAAGGTTTACAGATGGAACACATTCCCCGGGGGGAGAATTTCATCGCGGATGAATTATCGAAGATACCATCCCGACGGGAGCCCGTCCCTCCTGGGATCTTTGTGGAAAGGCTCTCACGACCGTCCATCGAAGCCCGATTTTACCCATAGGGTGCGCTCAGTAAGGAGCTAGAAGGAATACCCGAGAAGGAAGAAGCTCCCGGGGAGCGCCCCGTACTCGCAGCAGGGCCCTCTAGGCTGGTTTGGGCAGAAGATATTTGGAAGTATCTACACCATCGGGACCTCCTGGACGACGATAACAGCGCGGAATGCATTGCCTGAAGGGCCAAGATGTACGTCTTGGTCAATGGAGAATTATACCGTCGTCAGGAGAATGGTGTTCGTCTTCGCTGCATTTCCCGAGAAGAAGGACAAGAGCTGTTAACCGACATCCACAAGGGGTTGTGTTCTCATCACGTCGCCTCACGTGCGATGGCTGGAAAAGCAATGCGACAAGGATTTTATTGGCCTACGGCTATGACAAATGCCGAGTATATCGTGAAGACCTGTGAAGCCTGCCAATTTCATGCCAAGAATGTTCGTGAGCCTTCCCAGGACTTGCAGACTATTCCATTATCCTGGCCTTTCACGATCTGGGGGCTTGATGTCGTAGGCAACTTTCCCCGGGCAGTGGGGGGATATCAGTACCTTATCGTCGCCATCGACAAGTTCACAAAGTGGATAGAAGTGGAGCCCATCAGGGCACATACCGTACAAGCCGCAATCAGATTCGTTCGAGGGATCATGTGTCATTTTGGAGTTCCCAACCGCATCATCACGGATCATGGCTCACTATTCTGCCATTTAGAGCTTATTGCGAGCAGTTGGGAACAAGGATATGTTATTCATCCGTTGCTCACCCCCGCAGCAACGGCCAGGCAGAGCGGGCTAATGGAGAGATCATGAGGGGGCTCAAGACAAGGACTTTTGACAGTTTGAAGTGAGCCGGGTCGGTTGGATTGATCACGTACTCCCTGTGCTATGGTCGCTGCGCATTACTCCTAGCCGGGCAACAGGGGAAACTCCTTTTAACCTGGTGTACGGAGCGGAGGCAGTGCTGCCGACCGAGCTCAAGAACGGATCTCCACGAACCCGCAGCTACGACGGAAGAACTCAATACGAGTCAAGGATTGATGACGTTGACTTCCTGGAAGAAACTCGTTGCCGGGCATCCATGAGATATGCACAATACCAGCAGGGTCTCTGACGCTACCATAATCAGCGGGTTCGACCCCGGGAGTTGAATGAAGGAGATTGGGTCCACCGGCGCAAACAGAAAACCAAAGGAATACATAAGTTCTCGTCACCATGGGAAGGCCCTTACCAGGTGGTACACGTCCTCAGGCCGGGCGTAGCACGCCTGGAGACAAAGGAGGGGGTGCCAGTGAAGAACTCATGGAACATTGAACATCTTCGCCGGTACCACCTCCAGAAGTACTATCCGTAAGGCGCATGCAGGACGGGACCGCCCCGTGACATAGGGTGTCGAAATCGCACCAATCAGGCCACAAGCGTGTCCGGGATGGCCCCGTGTGTAAACCGCTGGTGTGCCTAACACCATCGCAAGATGGAAAAATAGCGCTGGTGCCGTATTCGCACAAGCAAATGAGCAAGCGTGTCCGGGATGGCCCTGTGTGTCAACCGCTGGACCCCGGGGGTTTCCCCCAAAATCTTTTGTGAACAAAGGAAATCCGTTTTTCTTTGTTCACCATCTGGCTTTCACAATCGTTCCTTTGCCTTTTTCGATTGGTCTTTTTGGTCTTGATTCCGAATGGACTCGGGGGCTAGGGAAAGTTCGGGCAGCGCCCACAGAACCAGAAGCCACGATCGCGATGGACTTTAAGGTCAGGACTATTTTCCGATGCATATTTTAAAGAAAATTATGGGGGGATGCATGCCGCTACGTTTTCGAACAATCTTCGATGAGTTGAATTCTTTTTGGTTTTTCGAGATGCAAATGGAAGAAGGGGAACATCGATGACGACGCCAGATAAGTTGACCCAAACAATAATTTAGTCGGGCATATAGCTAACAAAGGGGGGATAACACACCTGATGTCGGAGTTGATGGGAGAAACTTCTTATGTATCCTTAGTGCATTCTCCTCTCCCTGAACTATGCCAACAAGTACTCTTGATACCCTGAAAGGAAGATAATATATTAGTGATAGGTTGAGCCTCCAAGTGCAGAGTATGTAGAAGTGGAAGCTTTTTCCCCAAGAGGGTGACTCGAGGGTTTAATATCGAACTCTCGGGGAATCAGTAGTGGGGATTTTATCTTCTTGTCCTTCTCTAGATTTCCTGCAAACAAAGTAAATTGCTTTGTGCCCTCAACCTCACCAAGTGGTTGTCAAGCACAAGGTGTGAGAATGATATTAAGATAATAATGGATGCAAAACAGTAAACAAATATGCAATGGTGGTAAGTAAATATGCAAGGATGATAGTAATGCTGATGGATGATATTTTTGGGGTTTTTATATGTGAATGCAAGAAGGAAAAGTGTTTTTGTATTTTCTGATTTTAAAATGGCTGAATGTAGATGATGCTTAAAAGTGGTTGGAAAGTTGTTTCTTATGATTAAAAATGGACCGGGGTTCATGGTTTCACAAATGCACTCTCTCTTTAATATAGTGTGGCAAATAAGTAGACATAGGATTAACATATGAGATTGCAAACAAGTTTGATGACATGTTACTAATTATATGGGCATCACATCCTACCATAGAGACCTTTTGATTATTAGTCTCACTTATACTCCACCAAGATGTGAACTAAATCATAGTACCTCAGTAATTAAGAAGACTCAGAGTATAGCTTTAAGATTAATGACATGAAGTGAAAATAAACACATGTTGGATCTAGTCTTAGGTAGAGGCTTGTCACTCATCACACCTTGCAACATGGTATTTTGGTTTATCCCTAGTGAGGCAACAAAGTAAGGTAAACACCCAATGGATCATGATATTAAGTTGTCAGCTTATCACATCACTACCCCCGTTACTCCAACTAATGCACACGTTCCCCCACACACGCTCTCATAAACAAGCTTGATCAAAACAAGGATACAAGAACGGGGTACATAATATGCATCTACTTTCATAACTGAAATAAACATTTCAATCTCAACATATATTAACTCATAGAAAGATCCACCACAAAGGTAATACAACGATGACCGTAATCATGTTCGGCAGCTCATACGGTGCTAATTAGTGAAGCTCAAGAGAGAGAGATACATATGCTACTGCCACAAACCCATAGTCCAGAGGTGGACTACTCCCTCTTCATCACGGAGACGGTGGAGATGTCGATGGAAAAGAAGGAGACCCCCCCGGTAGGGCTCGGCCGGAGTTTCCCCCTCCAATCTGCAGCCTCCTGGTCTCTGTTTCTTGTTTCTCTCGTGTGGCGGCTCTCTCTTCGAAGAACGTCGGGGGGCTCTTTATATAGGCGTTTTTAGGTCACGAGGATGCTTCAGGGCGAAGGATCGACGCAAACGGGGCCACGAGGGCTGAAATAGGTGGGCCCACGCGGCCTGGTACTGTAGCCGCGTGGGGCACCCCCTTTTGCCCCTCCGGCCTCTGTTCGCTTGCTTCTTTCGCTCCTAGGTCTTCCTCCTTCCAAAATAATGATCCCCGTAAATTTATAGCTCATTATGACGTCGTTAAGGCCCTGAAACAAATAGGGAAAGAAATAGGGGTTTTCTGCCTGCGCAGGATTAATTCCATAAAAGGGGAAATCATTATTAATTACCAAAAATCATTAAATAACAGTAATATACCCCTTATATGATGCAAATATGAATGGAATATAAGTATTATAGTGCAAAGTTCATGTATGCATTTTACATGCATCAACATCCCCAAGCTTAACTCATGCTCGTCCTTGAGTATGAAAGTGATAAAACTAACATGAACTTTGCAATATAATAACAACATGGATATAAAAGATGATTGCTATTGCTACATAAAGTCAAATGATTCATTATTCAAAGAAGTAGCAATATGCAAATAGTTTATAAAGTGATATCAAGTATTCAATGCAAGGATGTTCAATGATAGTTCACAAAGTGTAACATAAAAGATAGTAATATGGACGTTCTTACTTTTGCATACTTGTGGTCCATAGAGTGTAGATGAAAATCTGAATATAAAAGGTGGACACTTTGGAAAAGATGTATAAATGAGTAGAGGTAAAACATGCATAAGTTTCATCTATCCTCCAAACTATTCTACTTAAGTTATTGATTGCAATGGTAATACTTGGTGTAAAGCTCTCATTCCCCTATCATAGCATCTTGAATGATTAAAGTTAATTGTGAAAGCAAATATGAGTAGTGGCCTTGATAAAGTAAAGGTTAGATGTCTCATGCCCCTTGAATACAAGTACCTACACCATGATTACTCAACTTGGGAAACAAAGTAAGTTTAAGTTATCTATCATTGTAAGTAATAATGGTATCATCAAGAGCCTCAACTGAGGTACCTCTTGTCCCATGATATGGATCAACCCCAGATCAAAACAACAAGACAAACAAACATAATGAACAACCTCAACACCCTTTTTATATACCACTTGATATAGCTTTTTATTGTAGGGTGTATCACAGAAAGTTCAAAATACCATGTAAGTAAATTTCCACCATGAATGATGCATGGCTTAGATTAGCGGCCCAGGTTTCTCTCTAACCATTTATACAAACTCATTTAAACTTACTCTATTTCCACATTATTTCATCATGATAGGCATCCATAAACAAAAGTACATGATATCAACTAAATAAATGATGGAACATGTTGAAAGCTTTGCATGTGACAGCACATATGGGCTAACTCCCAACCTTAAACATTTATCAAGCCACTATCATCATAATATTAATCACAATGGTTCATGTTTATTAAATGTAATAAAAATAAAGTGTGCATCAAGTTCGCAAGAGCTTTTTAACCAACTTTTCCCATTACAATAAATAACATAATCATTTTAATTTAGAGGTATAGATAACACAAATAACATGGTAAACATACTTGGAATAGCATAAAGCTAATAGGTAGATATGGTGGACTTACTGGAAAAACTTGGGTTGAGGGTGTTGGAAACAAGTTTTTACTTGTTGGAATTTTTGGGCTAGCAAAAGGGAGAAAGATGACCATCTAGATGCATGCATGAGTGTCCATAGAACTAACTAATTCATGTCAAACAAGGTGAAATAACATACAGCATCAAAACATGAATAAAAGATATCTCATGATAAAGCATTTGCAAATTATTACTCATAAAGAAGCTCATGAATCATGCAACTATATATGTCATTAAAAATCAACTTAGACATCCCTTTTCCCAATACAATAAAAGCATGCAAGATATTTCAACCCATATTTCCAGTAGCTTTCTCATATATAAATGATAGTGTGGTGGTCTCACAAAATAAAAATCAAAAACAAAAACAAACAAAAAGACGCTCCAAGTTTATGCGATAAAGTGTTTCAAATGGAAAACAGAAGTTAGACGTGTGCAAACCGAGAGTATGTTGGTTCAGTGGGGATGTTCTCCACATCCCCAAGCTTATGGTTTTCACCATCCCTGGATAACTCAAGGTGCATCTCCTCCAATCCCTGTGAAAAAACTTCAAAACACTGTTTCTCCCATTCCTTTTCTGTGGGGTGATATTAGTATAGATAAAGAAATAGGCTTCTTGCTGCATATAATTCATGGACTAAAATTCATATGAATGATCAGAGAGTGTATAATGTTGTATTCCTACTCATAAACTCAATTGGATAAAAAATATTCAACTCAAAAGTTCAAACTATGCATAAAACAATATGGGACAGAATCTGTCCAGAAAAACAGCAGCAGCAAAATGTATTTTTATATCCTACTTAAACTCGTCTAAAAATTCTGAAAAAAGTCAGGAATACAGAGGATGAAAAGCTGCAGTTACAGTTAAAATCTAAGCTCATTAGGAGTTACAGAATAATAATGAAAAATCAAACCGTGCACAGACTTCGTGCAGGAATAAAATCTCCGAATAGAAATAGCAACTTTTTCAAACCAAAATAGGTAAAACTTGGCACTTTATTAAAAATTCCAGAAACTAAGCTAAGAAAACAATCTCTTGTTACAGCAAGAGGACACAAAGAAAATCCAAATAAAAACAACCGGGTTGCCTCCCGTAAAGAGCTTTCTTTATAGCCATATAGTTAGGCTTACTTACTTGTTGTTTATCGAAGATGAAGCTCATGAGGGAGCTTAAAAGTTGTGCCCTTCTTCCTTGGGAAGTGTTCCATGCATTTCTTATGTGGAAACTGAAACTTCACATTCCCTTCCTTTGAATCAATAATAGCCCCTGTGGTTCGAAGAAAAGGTCTTCCAAGAATAATAAGACTAGAGGTTTTATTCTCCATATCCATGATTAGAAAATCCACAGGTACAAAAGTCATATGTAACTCTACCATAACATCACTTACTTTTCCTAAAGCATGTTTAATGGTATTATCAGCAAGTGCAAGTTCAATAGAGCATTTTTCAAGATTCTTTAATTCAAGTACTTCATATAATTCTTTAGATAAAATAGAGACACTAGATCCTAGATCAAGTATGGCATGGTGTGTCTCTTTTCCAATAGTTACTAGCACCTTGGGGATCCATATATCCCCAAGCTTAGGTGGTATCATAGCTTCTTGATTGTATCTAGCAATTTTTTCTTTCAAGACATGATTAGCAATATAGGAACCAAAACCAGATTGGTTAACATCAATAGTAGGATTACTTGCAAATTTTTGTAAGATAGATATTAATTCATGCAAGCTACAATTCTCTAAATCAAGCAAAGGATCATTAAATTCACTAAGCATCTTAACTTCTTCAACTTTTACTTCATCATCTTCAGTTTTACTAACTTCTTCTTTTAAAGCCATAAGATGAGACATAAAAGGCAACAGATATTCAGGATAATTTAGCAATTCATTCAGAGTTTCCTCCAAGGTAAGAGGAACATTTTCAGCAATATTAATAGAATTCAATCCAACCACAGGTGGTGCTTGTGGTTTTCCAGCAGACATACTCAATAAAGTGGCTTGATTATCAGCAAGTTTTGAAAGGGCTTTGTCTAGTCCTGCAGCTTGGAGTTGTAAGTTTTTAATATCAGAACTAATAGAAGCAACAGACTTATTCAACTCTTGTATCATGGTATTATGACTAGCAACTTGTTCCATAGGAATTTTATTAGCCTCAAAATTATCATTACTTGATGTCACATGCTTCCATTTATCATTAGCATTAGGATATGGAACAAAAGGACGATTGTTGGGAACATATGGAGGTTTATTATAAGAATTATAATTGTTGTTACCATACCCATTGTTTCCATAATTCCTAATGAAGTTGACATCAATATTTTCAGAATTATCACCAACTAGTTCTTGCAAAGGAATATTTTCAACACTAGGTTTATTAAGCAAAGCAAGAATAGTATCCATCTTAGATGACAAATCATGAGTTTCTTCTATGGAGTTTACTTTCTTAGATGAACTAGGTGCTCTATCAGTATGCAATTGACTATAGTTTTGCAAAATGCTTTCCAATATATTCTTAGCCTCTACTATAGTTTTCCCATAAAAGCACCTCCAGCAGCAGAATCAAGTATATTTCTAGACATGTAATTCAGACCATTATAAAAAGAGTGTAGTATGGTCCATTCATTAACTCCATGTGATGGGCAAGTTCTAAGAATAAGTTTTATCCTATCCCAAGCCATAGCAACATGTTCATTTTCATTTTGCCTAAAAGATAGAATATTGTTTCTATTTTGCAAAATTTTAACAGGAGGATAGTATTTCTTAATGAAAGCTTCTTTCAGATCATTCCAAGTTTTAATGCTATCAGTAGGTAATGAATGCAGCCACTCCTTAGCTTTTCCTCTAAGTGAGAAAGAAAATAATTTCAGTTTTAGAACATCACTTTCAACATTCTTAAATTTTTGCATGTCGTAGATTTCAACAAAATCATGAAGATGCATAGAGGCATCCTCCATAGCACTACCACCAAATTGCTCCCTAGTTATCAAGTTCAACAAACTAGGACTTACTTCATAGCTATCAACTTGTATCTCAGGTGTGGTAATAGGCTTAGCAATAAATTGATCATTTGGAGTATTTGTGTAGTCACACAACTTAGTCCTATCACCCATTTTAGCAAGTTTTTATGTGTTTTTAATTTTTTATGCAAAACTGAAAATAAAATGACACTAAAACAATGCAAACCGAATTAACTAATGCAAAACAAAATGCAAAATTGAAAATAAAATATGCAAACAAGATGATATGCAAGACAATAACAAAACAAAATAAAATGCTCGAAGGTAAATATGGACAAGATGATGCTCACGTAGGTGCAACCTCCCCAAGCTTAGGTGTTAGCACAAGTTGGTGATGAAGTTGACTTTGTTGTGATATCCTTGGATAAAACCTTCCAGCTATGATTCCCCGGTAACGGCGCCAGAAAAAGCCTTGATGTCGGAGTTGATGGGAGAAACTTCTTATGTATCCTTAGTGCGTTCTCCTCTCCCTCAACTATGCCAATAAGTACTCTTGATACCCTGAAAGGAAGATAATATATTAGGGATAGGTTGAGCCTCCAAGTGCAGAGTATGTAGAAGTGGAAGCTTTTTCCCCAAGAGGGTGACTCGAGGGTTTAATATCGAACTCTCAGGGAATCAGTAGTGGGGATTTTATCTTCTTGTCCTTCTCTAGATTTCCTGCAAACAAAGTAAAT
The DNA here is from genome assembly GCA_012064385.1 of Puccinellia tenuiflora. Lineage (NCBI taxonomy): Eukaryota > Viridiplantae > Streptophyta > Magnoliopsida > Poales > Poaceae > Puccinellia > Puccinellia tenuiflora. Next base: position 54,609 of record QRDG01000705.1, read on the forward strand.
TGTTTTGTGCCCTCAACCTCACCAAGTGGTTGTCAAGCACAAGGTGTGAGAATGATATTAAGATAATAATGGATGCAAAACAGTAAATAAATATGCAATGGTGGTAAGTAAATATGCAAGGATGATAGTAATGATGATGGATGATATTTTTGGGGTTTTTATATGTGAATGCAAGAAGTAAAAGTGTTTTTGTATTTTCTGATTTTAAAATGGCTGAATGTAGATGATGCTTAAAAGTGGTTGGAAAGTTGTTTCTTATGATTAAAAATGGACCGGGGTTCATGGTTTCACAAATGCACTCTCTGTTTAATATAGTGTGGCAAATAAGTAGACATAGGATTAACATATGAGATTGCAAACAAGTTTAATGACATGTTACTAATTATATGGGCATCACGTCCTAACATAGAGACCTTTTGATTATTAGTCTCACTTATACTCCACCAAGATGTGAACTAAATCATAGCATCTCAGTAATTAAGATGACTCAGAGTATAGCTTTAAGATTAATGACATGAAGTGAAAATAAACACATGTTGGATCTAGTCTTAGGTAGAGGCTTGTCACTCCTCACACCTTGCAACATGGTATTTTGGTTTATCCCTAGTGAGGCAACAAAGTAAGGTAAACACCCAATGGATCATGATATTAAGTTGTCAGCTTATCACATCACTACCCCCGTTACTCCAACTAATGCACATGTTCCCCCATACACGCTCTCATAAACAAGCTTGATCAAAACAAGGATGCAAGAACGGGGTACATAATATGCATCTACTTTCATAACTGAAATAAACATTGCAATCTCAACATATATTAACTCATAGAAAGATCCACCACAAAGGTAATACAACGATGATCGTAATCATGTTCGGCAGCTCATACGGTGCTAATTAGTGAAGCTCAAGAGAGAGAGAGAGATACATATGCTACTGCCACAAACCCATAGTCCAGAGGTGGACTACTCCGTCTTCATCATGGAGACGGTGGAGATGTCGATGGAGAAGAAGGAGACCCCACCGGCAGGGCTCCGCCGGAGTTTTCCCCCTCCAATCTGCAGCCTCCTGGTCTCTGTTTCTTGTTTCTCTCGTGTGGAGGCTCTCTCTTCAAAGAACGTCGGGGGGCTCTTTATATAGGCGTTTTTAGGTCACGAGGATGCTTCAGGGCGAAGGATCGACGCAAACGGGGCCACGAGGGCTGAAATAGGTGGGCCCATGCGGCGTGGTATTGTAGCCGCGTGGGGCACCCCCTTTTGCCCCTCCGGCCTCCGTTCGCTTGCTTCTTTCGCTCCTAGGTCTTCCTCCTTCCAAAATAATGATCCCCGTAAATATATAGCTCATTATGACGTCGTTAAGACCCTGAAACAAATAGGGAAAGAAATAGGGGTTTTCTGCCTGCGTAGGATTAATTCCATAAAAAGGGGAAATCATTATTAATTACCAAAAATCATTAAATAACAGTAATATACCCCTTATATGATGCAAATATGAATGGAATATAAGTATTATAGTGCAAAGTTCATGTATGCATTTTACATGCATCAACACCCCGATAGGACCATATCTATTTACAGGGCAAGAAGGAAAGGAAAGCTATCAGGAGGGAGGGTCCGCTAGTCGGAGTCCTCGGTGCTGCTGAAGCCGGAAAGGGAGGAACCATCGGAGGCGTCGGAGTCGACGTCCACCTTCTTCCGGTAGAGGTGGGTGTCGAACATCTTCCCCACCAACGCTCCGTCGCCCAGGAACTCAAAGACCAGGAGATATCCCGGCCGCACTCCGCGGGCCTCGGTGAAGTCACGCCAGGCCTCCCCGAGGGTCATGTGGCCGGATCCGTTAAAGATGACTGGAATTATCCAAGCGGTGTCGCTGCCCTCCATGTGCATCTCCAAGAAACGGGGCGTGTGCCCCTGGAGCGCGCGGGAGAGCTTCTCCGGCATATGGAGGCGGGGACCAAGGGGTTGGTCAGGAAGCTGGACGGCAAACTCGAAGCCCTAAAATCGTCGTAGGGACCCTGATGGACCGGCGTTGGCGGCAGAGGACGGGGGCAGCGGCTGGGCATCCGCTCGGAGAGCATCGTTCTGGCCAATGCACCCACGGCCACGACCACGACCACGGCCACGGGGACACCCTCTACCGCACCGCACCGGGGGAGGGGACCCTTCGCTAGACGAAGACACCGCCACCCACGGGCTCCGGCGGCCGCAGACCACACCCCAGTCCAGCAGTGCCCTCCTCGCAGCCGCACCATGCGACTCAACCAGAGGGGAGGAGCTGCGAGTGGCGGGCATTGGGGAACGGGCCATGGAAGCAGATCGAGCCTGGTGGAGGAAGGGAGACGACGAAGGAAAGCAGTGGAGAACTCGCCCGACGGGGTCCTCATTTATACCAGAACCCAGGACGAACCTCCAGGAGCTCCGGCGTGTAATGTCCCGGTATTTTCCCCAAATTAGATTTTGTTTGTTTTCCTTTTTGCATCATCATGACATCAGCATCATGCACATCGCATATTTTGGCAACAAAAACTATTTTTAGTAAACCCTATTTTATTTTTCTAAACTTGTCGGAAAAGTTTACCGAGACGTTCGTCTCCGTTTTCTAAAACTATTTGCCAAAATTGTTTTGCAAAAGAAAATAAAGTTTGAGACGCGAGAGAGTAGCCCAAACCAGCCCAAGCCCAGCTAAGCAAACCCTAGACAAAACCCTAGCCAGCCCCCTAGTCTTTTTCTGTTCCTACCCCTACACCTTGCAGCCACCCTCGTCTTCTTTTTCCCTTTTGCTTTCAGGTCCTCCCACCTCGCAAACTGGTCCTTCCCTTGATTTTAGGTCCCTGGACCTTATCTTCTTCCCTCATCCTCTCTCTCTTATCTTTCTTCTCCTCCTCCCGTGGCTTTCCTTCCTTCCCCTTCTCCCCCGTGCTCCACCCCGACGTCGAGCGCCTCCATCGCTCCCCATCTCCTCTTCCACGCCGGAGCTCCCTCCCGTCTCCTGGCCAGGGCTGCCCCGGCCGGCTCTCCTCTGCCCTAGCTCGACCCACCGACCTCCTTCCCACGTGCCTCCCCAGCCCACTCCGCGTCATGGCCGACCTCGTCGCGCCCCGGTGGCCCCGGCTCCCTCTCGGCCGACCTCCCGTCGACCTCCGGCCGCCGTCACCTCCCTCGACCTCCTCTCCCCGTCGCCTCCTTCCCCGCCCCTGCTCTCCCAGTAGGGCGCTGCGCCTCGCCCGTCTCCTCCGCTGCACCTCCTCAAGCTCGACTCCGACCAGCTCCGTCGGCCGCGCCCCGCCTCCCTCCTCTCCGGCCGGCAGTTCCCCGGCCAGCTCCACCACCACCTCGAGGCCCCTGCCTCCCCGAGCTCCTCCTTGCCCTGCCGGCCTCTCCCCGCGCGTGCCGCCTCCTTCTCTGCCCCGCGCCGGTCGCGCCGCCCCCTGCCTCGGCTGCCTCACCCCGGCCTGCTCCTCCTTCAGCCCACCGACCGGCTCCCCAGCTCCTCCCGGCCTCCCCAGCTCGCCTCCAGCCTGCACCTCCTTGCTCCCCTCCGTGTACGTCTCCGGCGCCCGCCAAGTGTTTGACGAAATGCCCGCAAGAACCCGTTGCCTTTTCCGTTGTCATGTCTCCGCCTCTGTGCCGTGTTTCCGACTCCTCCGTTGCCGTGTGACCGAGTTCTCCATGCGCATTCCCGTCATGAAGCCCGAAGACCGTCGCCGAGTTCTCCATATACGACTCCGCGCACGACGACCACCGACCGTACGACGACGACCCTACGTGAACCACAATACGCCAAGATCTACTCCGACGACGTGCGCCAAGTTCTCCGTTTCCACTTTTGTGCCGGCGGCCTTCGTGTGCGCCGTGAACCCCGAAGACCGGAGACCCGACAAGATCTACGGTGCCGTGAACCCCGAAGCCCAGAACGACAAGATCCGCCACGACGACGACCCGAGTATGACTACTTCCACGATGTCGACTACCTCGACTCTGGACGAACGACTATGTCAACTACTTCCTCTCCGAATCCGAAGTTTCCCCGAATCCGATGTGTGACCCCAACCCTAACCCTATACCATATATGCGTATCTTATAAAATCATGCATGCTTAATTAACATCGAACCTTTATTCATTTAGTAGAATTAAATCAACTAAATTTAATTATGGGGTTTGTCCGATGCATCTATATTGTGCACCGATCCCATTTAAAATGCTTTGCCATGTGTTAGGAATAAAATTGGATCACATTTAATTTGTCATGCATCATGTCATCAACATGCCGGTTCTTTTGTCGTAGAGTAAAATGCTTCTTTTCCGTTGCCCAGTGTTCGTTGCTTCTTCGTGGGGTAGGTCGTTGAGTTGATGTGAGCAACGACAGGTTCTGCTACCTCTATCGGATTGCAGGCAAGGACTACTCACTTGCTATCTTTGCTTGTTTTCTGTCTCTTACTCCTCCTATCTTTTGTTCCTTATTAGCCTTATGTCACGATGCTTGTGTCTCGATCCTATTTGCATGTTTACCTTGTAGCCATGATATAGCCACACCTCCACATCCTATTAACCTGTTGTTTGTTTACCTTGTTAGCCTTGCAAGTCGTAGTGCATGCTTAGGTGCTTTGCTTGAGTCCTGTTATCTCTTTATCTAGTCTTGTTGTTAACATGATAGCTAGGCTCAACTTAAATGGTAATCTTTAATTTCTGTTGCGATAGGAATAACATAATAAAGATAAGGCACCGGCGGTAGGTCAATTGTGGTGTTTTGTTCTGCTAGTCGCCTAGGACCTAAGTTCTTTTCCGCTGATCCAAGACTGAGCGTACTAACCACATGTGGGAGTTCTATGGGCCTCCTCGCAATCTATTACTGGATCGTCAAACTTGTCCAGGAGCCACAACTTAGTTCGGGTGTTTTCATTTGCGCACGTACAACGATGATGATGATGATGATGAGAAGGTAATATGATGATGGTTACGTGGTTACTTACGGTACAGCTTGCGGTACATTCGTTTATCGAGTGTGGAAGGAGGGCAATCGTATGAGTGCTCCTCCCGAAGCCGGCCATGCAACGGTTAGGCTCACCTCGAAGCTTCGGTCGGACTCTCAAGGTGGATCAGACCTAGCTAGGTGGCTCCCTGGACATGTTTGTAGAGAAGGGAAGTATTGCGTCGAACGCTCCACCGGTACACCTCTAAGCGAGTGTTTCGATGCATGTGGGTTCATTGGTGCATCCCTGCAGGGTGAAATCTTTTCAAAAAGCCATGTCCGCGGTTATGGATGACTTGGTGAAATGCGCTGGCTAAAAAGATCATAGACAACTTGCACCTTATGATGATTATAACTTGACTAGTAAGATAGATTACATGAATAATAACTCATAAAATATGTCAACTTTGTGAGTGCCTTTGGGCTTGCAGCTCGTGGTTAAAACGGGCTGGTAAGGAATTGGCTGGGTTATGTGTAGTGAGTAGTATAGTTGGTTTCTTATGCGCTCTCTTACCTTGTCTTTTTAGATGAAAGTTCTAGCGTGTCTCTATAAGTTGTTAGTGCTGCTTGCCGCCGCTTCAATCGCTAACCCTCTTCCCCCGGAATTCCAGCTTTGATATCTTGTGAGTATTACTTGCCAGTACAGTTTATAGTACTGACCCCTTCGGGGCTACTATTCCAATGCAGCCGACAGGTTTGAAGTCTGACGACGTTAGCTTGGGAATCCCTCCGGCTTGGCCTGGGCAGGGATATGGTGCCTTCATTTATCTTCAGGACTCTTATTCCACATTTGTATTCTTGTTCGTAGACGGACTCTTCTTCGCTTCCGTTGTTATTTTGGATCTTTGTATTGTATCTTTTGTTCTTGACTCGGTGAGTCGTTGTTGTATATATGTTGTTTTGTGGGTTCCATCGAGAATTTTTTGTAATGTTATCACAATTCCACCCGCATAACGTGTGTGTTGCGACGTGCACGTTATGCCTGGTGGGCGTCCTAGGATCTTTATTATGCGGATTTGGTTAGAATGCTCAAATCTACATAGTACCGATCCGGGGGGGGGGGGGGGCGTTACACGCGTGTACACACGTGGCGGGCGAACGCTGTGTGGAATCAGGAGTTAAGGCGGGGAGAAGCCAAAGTAGCGCAAGAGGAAGATTCGTCGCCCGAGACAAATCTACTCAAATAACCGAGCCTCGACTGGTCACGTCCGTGCACAAAGATACGAATCCTGAGGACGGCCCCACACTTTCGCAGGGCGTAGCTCGGCAGCCAAGGAGCCATTTGAAAGTGCATGGTTGCCCCCATGCATGGTTTTGGTAATTAATGACAATCTCTATGGATTAATGTTTGTATTAAGCTATATTTGTAGGTGTGTCCATTGCGTTGCTTGATCTCCATTTGTTGGAGTCAAGGTTGATCAAGGCTTTGTGCGGGTTGATCAACTCTCAAGTCCAAGTGAATATATGCTGAAGTGTGCTTTCCCCATCTTGGTGTATGGTGGAGCATCATGTGAATCTTCACCGAACCGCAATCGAGGAAGGTGGTGCGTCTTGAGGAGATGAAGATCGTCTTCATCGACCTCAAGTGGTTTAATGCGCAAGGCAAAGGTATGATTGTTGGGGTTATGCCGAACAGGTGTCCTCACAAAGAAGACTAAAAGCCAGCAGACCAGGGTGGCCCAAAGTGGTGGTAAGCCGAATCCGGCTTACCGGGCGGCCCAGTATGCTGAAGCACAGGAGGGCCATCCGGCTAAGGGAAGACTCTACAAGCCGGCCTGCATTGCGGAAGACTTAGCCCACAAGGCAGGGCCCAAGCCGGATTAGATTAGGACTCTGTTCTTAGTCGGTTAGGTTTCCTCCTGTAAGCCCAGGGTCTGGACGCCTTTATAAGCCGGCCCCTAGGACGCCTTAGGGCACGGACGGTCTCAATCCCAATCCACTGTAACTCGGCAATATTGCCTTATAGTGAATTATAGCAGCACGTAGGATCTCGCCACCGACGTGAGATCCGAAGCTGGGTAAACTCGTCTCTATGTCGCCGGATCACCCCACGTCTCCAAAACCCCTCTCTCTACCTAGCTCGATGGCATTCCTGCCGCGGCTAGATTATACAATACCACGACAGTTGGCGCCCACCGTGGGGCCAGAGACCTCCGGGGTTTCGATCCGTCCAGGAGCCACAGGCGGAGTCGGCGACACCATCGCGGTCGGCATGGTGAGCTACTTCGACGAGTCAGGAGCCGGCCACGTCTTCAACGACGGCCTCTGGACGCCGTCAAAGGAGGATCCCGCCGGCTGGTCCACGGTCTCCATCGGCGGTTTCGACATCTTCGTCGGCTTCACCGCCCAGGCCTTGGACGATCTCGGCTTCACCTCGAGCTTGCCCACCACCCACCCAAGAAACCTCGACGAGGAGTCGGATCTGGACTCTGACGAGATCGCCGATCTGGATCTGGCTTTCGACGCTGACGACGAAGACTCTGAAGATGACGCAAGTTCCAACAGGGTGGCGCCGGACTTCCACTTCATCGGCGTTGTAGGAGAATCCGGCTCACACGAGTCAATGACTGAACCTGAGTCTATCCTTCCTGCACTGTAGTCTGGGATTGATTCAGAAGCCGGATCTGGGGACACCGCTCATATGGAGCAGGACCTCGAATCTGAAGGAGAATCTGACGATTTTAGTCGGAAAGTTGCATCCTGCTTAGGACGCCCTGCCGAGGTCTTGATGGGAAACGTCGCGGATCCTAATGACGACCCCAACACCTCGAAAGCCGCCAATGGCGAANAGACCGGCGAGGCGGCGGAGAGGGAGCACGAAAGAAAAATGGCAAGCTACAAGCAATTGTTAACGCCACTCCCTTCGAACGCATCGCTGGACGACATTGAGAAGTGCCGCGCCCTACTTGAGGAGCAAGCCGCCCAGATAGTAGAGCGTGAAGTTGAGCTCACAAACAAGGAAACGGAGTTCATCCGAAAGCAGAGAGAAAAGGGGGCTGACGATGTTTTCCGTCCGGCTCGTGATAAGAACCTGCATAAGAGGTTGGATTTTCGTAGCAAGTGGGAAGCCGATCATGTAGATTCAGTCTGGAGGAAGTACCACCACCGACGTGACCCGGTGACAAATCTGTGTTACTTCAATACCCCAGCCAAGAACATGGAGGCTGCCCAAGAGGTCATGTTCGATAAATCGTTAGATCGTGACGCTCGGGCTTAATTATTCGGCTTATCTACTGGAGGTTGCACAGCAGCAGCAAAACGATTCGTAAGTCAAAACAGGACGGCTTGTTGATGATTCTCGCCTTTGCAAGTCAACCGCCAACAAGCCAATAGCTGCTGCCCCGGCCGACCCAGACGATGACCCGGCCGGCTCAAGTAGTCACATCAAAGGCAGCAAGGATCCGAAGGACAAGCAGCCTAGGGGTGCGGAGTCTCGGACAGGTTCTTCACGCCATCGTGAGGCTGGTCGGAAAAGACATCGGAGACGAGAGCGAAAAGAGGACCCTTGCAAGGAAAAGGCGGCGCAACCCCGTCAGGAGCGACGACGTGAAGGGGAAAATCAACCCGAAGGGAGGATAACAGAGGTCATATGCCACCTCCACCTCCGCCTCCACCGCGCAAAGAGGGAGATAACCCTTCCAAATACATACCCCTCCACGACGACAAAGGACTCCAAGCCCTCCGCGTAATGCAAGCCGGGCGAGCCAAGCCATCACAGGGAAGAACCAAGACAAGAAAAGTCGGTTGCTAAACCGCCATCAGCCAATGATGTTCGAAGCCTAATCGAGGAGAGGAAGTCGGCCAGAGATGCCCAGTACCTCGGCCCCAAGTGTTTTGGCAAAACAATCAGAGAGCAAATTCTACCTCCCACTTTGTCGAACGTAACAAAGATGGTTGAGAAGTACAGCGATACGGCTAATCCTGAGACCTGGCTCTCAGATTATGTCAGTGCCTGCGACATATATCAAGGCAGCGCCGACTCGGCAGTGCGATTTTTGCCCCTGATGTTAACCGGGACAGCACGCATGTGGATTGAAGGTCTTCCCGAAAGGACAGTTCATACCTGGAGTGACATGAAGCGTGTTTTTATCCAGCACTTCCAGGGCACATATAAGCGCCCAAAGTCGATTTTCGACTTACAGCGATGCGTGCAGCAAAGGAACGAGTCTAGCCGTGAGTTCGTCTCACGATGGAGTGAAATCAAGAACGCTTGCGAAGGCGTCTCAGAAACTCAGGCGATCCATGCTTTCAAGCAATCTCTGAGGAAGGCGACGAGTCGGAAACTTTGGGGGGCTTACTCGCTTATGCAAACAAGTACGCCGCCGCCGATGATAACAACAGGGAAGATGCCGAAAGCCGCCGACGCGAGTCCAGGAAAAAGAAGGTTGAAGACCAAGCCGGCCCTTCTCATGAGGTCGCTGCCGCCTTTGGAAAGGGTGGCTCAAGCAATGGCAAGTGGCAAGGCAAGAAGCCGGCAAATAACCAATCATCCCGGCCACCAGCGGTGAAGTATGACGACATCAAGCACAACCCCTGTGTCCATCATCTGAGGCCAGATGGGACAGGTTCCCACACACTCCAGCAATGTCACATTAATCGAGACATCGCTAAGGACCCCAAAGCCGGCAAGTCAAGGAACAAGCGCAAGTCCAGGAAGGACGACAAAGAGAAGGAGGAAGCTGCTTCAGAGTCGGATGACGCCGCCTCCAAAGAAAAAGGCAGCAAATTCCCTAAGCATGCCGAAAGTCTCATTGTCAACCTGGCAACAGATTCTTCACGCAAAGAAAAGGCGGCTTGGCGAGAACTCAACGCTACGGTGCCCGCAGTTCCTCAATATCTGGATTGGTCCGACACACCCATCACATGGGATCGCAGCGATCACCCGGATAGAGTTCCTGCAAAGCGCACCTACGCCTTAGTCGTCAGCCCAATAGTCGACAAGTACAAGTTGACAAAGGTACTCATGGATGGCGGCAGCAGTATCAACATACTTTACGCCGCAACGTTAAAGAGGATGCGTATTTCCTAGTCACAACTCACCCACAGTACTGTGAAGTTTCATGGGATTGTGCTGGGATGACAAGCTTCCTCGATGGGGCAAATTACCCTGAAGGTCACCTTTGGTGAAGCCGATAATTTTCGGACTGAGGACGTCTCTTTTGAGGTGGTTCCCTTCAGAAGTGCATATCATGCAATCTTTGGACGTCCGGCTTTCGCCAAGTTTATGGCTCGGCCCTGCTACATCTACAGCAAACTAAAAATGCCGGGACCCAATGGCATCATCACAGTTAAGGGAGACTTCAAGAAAGCCAAAAAATGTGAGGCCTCCAATGCCGTCCATGCTGAACAAGCAATCTGTAGGGAAGAGTTGGAGGATCTCAAGAAAACAATTGGTCCCGATGAGATGCCGGGGACTGAAAAGCCGTCCTCTAAAGTCAACTCAAGCTTCAAGCCAAAGGATGACACCAAGAAAATCAAGCTCTCAAAGGATGATCCGACAAAGGAGCCCATCATCGGTACCGGTCTCGACGACAAATAGGAAGGCGAGCTCGTCAAGTTTCTCCGTGAGAACCGGGACATATTTGCCTGGTCACCATCTGACATGCCAGGTGTCCCGAGGAAACTTGCCGAGCAGTCCCTAAAAGTCAACAAGGACGCAAAGCCGGTCAAGCAAGGCCTTCGTCGGCTCGGAACTGAGAAGCGCAAGGCGGTTGGAAAGGAGATCCTAAGGCTCACAGCCGCCAAATTCATTCGTGAAGTTGTCCACACTAATTGGTTGGCAAATCCCGTGCTAGTCCCAAAGAAGAACACCTCTGAGCTGCGTATGTGCATTGATTTCACCGGCTTAAACAAAGCCTGCCCTAAAGATCCGTTCGCCTTACCGCGCATCGATCAGGTCATTGATTCAACTGCCGGCTCAGAGATGCTATGTTTTCTGGACGCTTATTCGGGTTACCATCAGATAAAGATGAAGGAGTCAGATCAAATCAAGACATCCTTCACTACGCCGTATGGCAATTATTGCTATGTCACAATGCCGTTCGGCTTAAAGAACGCCGGTGCTACTTACCAAAGGTGTATGCAGCGGTGTCTGGACAAGCAAATTGGCCGCAATGTTCACGTCTATGTTGACGACATTGCAGTCATGTCGAATAAGCGTGGCAACCTCATCGCCGTTCTGTTGGAAACCTTTGCAAACCTAAGGGAGTACCAGATGAAGCTTAATCCGGCAAAATGCGTCTTTGGTGTACCCGCAGGTAAGCTTCTGGGCTTCATTGTTTTCCAAAGAGGAATTGAAGTTAACCCGGAAAAGATAAAGGCGATTCAGAACATCGAAAAGCCGACTTGTCTGAAGGACATACAGCGGCTTACGGGTTCCGCCGCGGCTGTAAGCCGTTTCATTAGCCGGCTTGGAGATAAAGCTTTGCCTCTGTACAAACTTCTCAAAAAGTCGGATAATTTCGTCTGGACGGAGGAAGCAGAAGCAGCCTTAGCTCAGCTGAAGTATACATTGGCGCATGCTCCAATCTTGGCGGCTCCAAAGGAAAGAGAGCCACTTTTGCTCTATTTGTCGGCCACAAACTTTGTTATCAGTGCCGTCATTGTAGTCGAGCGCCTGGAGGAGGGAAAGCAATGGCCGGATCAGCGCCCCGTCTATTTTATTAGCGAGGTATTCTCAGATTCGAAGCAGCGCTATCCCCACTACCAGAAGTTAGCCTATGGCGTATTCTTTGCCGCCAGGAAGCTGCGTCATTACTTCCATGATCACACAGTCACGGTGGTCAGCAAGGCTCCATTAAGGGAAATCATCAACAATGTCGACGCAACGGGTCGAGTCGCCAAATGGGGCATCGAGTTAGCAGCTTTCGACATCCAGTACAAGCCGAGGACCGCCATCAAATCTCAGGTCTTAGCCGACTTTGTTGCAGATTGGACTGAGGCGATGGAAAGCACACCTTTGCCGGATTCTCAGTACTGGATAATGCACTTCGATGGCTCAAAGATGAAGGAAGGCTCGGGGGCTGGTGTAGTTTTAAAATCACCTAAGGGTGATAAGCTTAGTTATGTCCTCCGAATCCACTTCAACGCCACCAACAATGTAGCAGAGTATGAGGCTCTCCTTCATGGTCTTCACATGGCTAAGGAATTTGGAGTACAGCGCATCCTTTGCTATGGCGACTCAGATCTGCTTGTGCAGCAGCTTGATGGATGTTGGGACACAAAGAGTCCCACAATGGCGGAATACAGAAGAACAGTCGACGAATTTGGCCGATGCTTTGCCGGCTTAGAGGTTCGACATATCTCCCGAGATGATAATGAAGCTGCTGATGCCTTGGCCAGAATAGGATCGAAGAAAAAAAGCAGTGCCACCAGACGTATTCCTCCATCACCTTCACAAGCCGTCCATCAAAGGCGGCGATGAAGATTACCCTTTGTCGGCAGAATCAGTTCAGGTGTGCTTGGTAACCCCAGATTGGACCACACCCTACATTGATTTCTTGATTAATAAGAAACTGCCCAAGGACGATGAGGTGCTAAGCCGTCAAATTGAGCGTCGAGCAAAGGCGTACATGATTATTGACGGACAACTCTACAAGAGGAGCACGTCCGGCATCTTCCAAAGATGCGTCTCTCCAGAGGAAGGACGGCAAATCTTAGAAGAAATCCATTCCGGCGAATGTGGGCATCACGTGGCGGCAAAGGCGTTAGTCGCCAAGGCGTTTCGGCACGGATTCTTCTGGCTGACGGCTAAAGAGGACGCTATCAACATCGTCAAGACTTGTGAAGGATGTCAGCGCTATGCAAAGCAGGTTCACTTGCCGGCTCAGGAGCTCCGAACGATCCCTATCACTTGGCCGTTCGCGATCTGGGGGCTCGACATGGTGGGACCTTTTAAGACGGCAAGGGGAGGCTTAACCCACCTGCTGGTGGCGGTCGAGAAATTCATGAAGTGGATGGAGGCAAAACCCATCAAGAAACTCAACGGAGCTACAGCTACAAAGTTCATCGTCGAGATTACAACTCGATTCGGCATACCGCATAGCATTATCACTGACAATGGCACAAACTTTTCCGTCGGTGAGCTAGCGAAGTTCTGCAGCCGATCAAAGATCCGACTCGATGTGGCATCGGTGGCACACCCGCAATCCAATGGACAGGTAGAGCGCACTAACGGCAGTATTCTGCAGGGTATTAAGCCAAGGCTTGAAACTCCTTTACATCGAGCAGCCGGCGCTTGGGTTGATGAATTGCCGGCGGTCTTATGGAGTATTTGTACTACCACAAATAGATCAACCGGCTTCACCCCTTTCTTCCTTGCCTATGGCGCAGAAGCGGTGCTCCCATCCGACATGATCCACGATTCGCCTAGAGTCGCAGCCTACGTCGAAGAAGACGCAGAAGAAGCACGTCAAGACGGCTTAGATATCCTCGAAGAAGAAAGAGAGTTAGCTCTCCAAAGATCTGCCATCTATCGACAAGATCTACGTCGCTATTAGAGCCGTAGAGTGCGGAATCGATCTTTTCGAGAAGGCGACTTAGTGCTTCGACTTGTGCAAAGCCGGCAGCACAAATTATCCCCGCCATGGGAAGGGCCTTTCGTTATCAGCAAAGTTCTGAAAAACGGGTCATATTATCTCCTCGACTTAAGGGATTCAAAGAAAGATCCCAGGAAGAAAGGTCGAAAGAGGAAAAGGCATGTAGATGATGACTTAGATGAGACGAAACGTCCGTGGAATATCGCTCAGCTACGTCCTTTTTACACTTAGCAAATTCTATTGTAACCATGTCAATGTGATCATGAAAAAAATTGGTTTCTCTCATGTCGAATTCGAGAATCTGTACCATCCTTTATTTCCCAATGATCTTATTGATATTATCTGTTTACCCGAATTTGCCTGTGTTGCTAGTTGGTAAACTCTCTTCTTTGTTGGATCCGCCTTAAGGTGATGAAAAAACAAAGTTTTGCCAAATAACGTTTGTCTGATAGCTTTTTGCGCCGGGTTGCTTCAAAGTGTTCCGGCACCGAAAGGCGGCACTTGATCTGGGTCTAAACAGATTGGTCATTGTGTACCCTGTTGCTCAGCAAGTTTGCTTCGCATTAGGTTTGCCGGCACTTAAAGGCTAAGGTGTCAAGGCCAGATTGAACTGAGGCATAAAAATTGCAAAATAGATAAGGGAAGCCGGCTCGAACGAGCAAATTCGGCCTTAATATCAGTTCGCCTCCTCGCCGTCATGATCTGATTGGACGGGTGTTGGCGGGCACGACACTTCCTTGAATATGGTGGTCAATGATACCATCTTGGCAATCTTGCTGGCATAGCCGGAGACGGAGTGAAGAATCTTCTTGCGATCTTGGTCATCAAGCGGTGAGCCATCCTCCTTTTCAAGAGGAAAGCCGGATGCCACCCGCCAAGCTTCAGCCTCTGGGTAGTGCGCCATCATTAATCCCAGAGCCGTCTTCGCACCTCCGCGAGCGCTGGATCGGAGCCGTTCGTCAAAGAACGAAGTTGCCTCGTCCAGCTCGGCCGGCAAATCTGCCAGATTCGCCAAAGACTCGGGGTTGCCGGGAAAGAATTTTTCAACAATATTTTTTCCCGAAGAAAGTATCTTCGGGATAACCTCCCCCATCTCCAAAATCCGGTCAAGCCGGTTCTCCGCTGTCAGTTCATGGCCCAAGCCGGCCGGAGCTGTAAAAGGCGAAGTTAACTTGTTAAGCGGGCAGAACAAGCTCAGCAAAAATGAGTTCTTAAGTATAAAACTTACTCAGAAGCTGGTTGTCTATTGCCAGTGATTCGTCCAGACGCTTGTCAAGACGGTCCTGAACATCACGGAGGGAATCTTTGCTTTGTTGCCTCTCTGTCTCCAGATTTTGCTCGGCTTGCACAAGAGCTTTCTGAGCCGATTCCAGCTCTGTCTTCATCGACTCGCTAAGCTTTTTCAGCTCAGTGTTCTCGTTGCGGAGCTGGTCAAGGGTTCCCACGTTGTCTGCGAACTCCTTGGCCTTGTTGATGGCATCTGCGGCAAACATATTGTTAGCAGACAAATAAAGCTGGAAGCAAGAAATTGAAAGTTTTTTTGGCATTGTTACCCTGATACATGACCCGGTCTGCTTCAAACCCGGCAATAATGGTGTCCTTGTTTGCCAGCTCTGCCCTTAACCGGCGCATATCCTGATTTCGCAAACCCAAAGAAGTGATGGTTTCAGCGCCAATTTCTCGATGAATCTGCGTCAGGAGTTTGCTAGAAGCCTAAAGCTTGATGACAAGGTGGCTACATGAAGGCACTCTAAATGCCGGGGGCTAGGTGGATGCATTTAACTCGGACCACTATGTCGGCTATCTTCTCTAATTTAGTCCGGCATAGTGCTCGGGGTTTACTGGGGAAGATATTTACCTGGAAGTGCTCGCGCAGAAGGGACATGCCGGCATCAAAGGACTCAGTAAAGTATTGCTGCTGGTCCTCAAGGATCTCTATGACATCAAGGGTGTCATAGGCTTTGGTCTGGTCCGGCTCATCGTCCCTGACAGTGGTTCCTTTCTTTCGGGGCAATGGAGGGACGCGCATAAACCGGTTCATGAACTCCTGCTTAATATACCCCTCCGCGTCAAAGGCCTCTGCCTTGATTGGAGGGAAAGTCGGGGCGTCATTAGCCGGAGCTTCAGCCCTTGGTGGGGAAGGAGGTGCTGTCACCTTTCCCGTCATCTCCGTCCATTGCGAAGGAGGGGTAGTCCCGGCTCTCCCTAAGATAGGACCTGTCGCCATAGTACGGGCGCCCTCTTCGGTGGGAGTTGGCTTCGGAGCCGGAGTGGCAGGAGCTACAGCGGGAGACGCCTTCTTCCGCATGGCGCATACCTTTGATTTAAGGGATGCGCCCTTCCTTATCCTGCAATGATGTAAGGGGCAAGTTCAGCAATGCCGGCTCAATAACAAAGCAAGAGAAAAAAAAACATTGTCAGCCGACTTACTTCTTGCTGGGAATGTTGAGCCCAGCGAGAGCATTGTCATCTTCAGGTGACTTGGCGCCAATCGTGACAGACTGGCTCTTCCTTTTCCGGCTCTCTGCTTGAGCCGAAGAAAAAGTAACGGGACGCTGGATCACTTTGCTGGACGACGACGTGCCAGCTGATCTAGTAGCAGAAAGGCCTGGAATCTGAGGAATAAAACAAGTCAGCTTGTGACTATAAAGCTAAAATCCCTTCAAAGAATTGAACTTTGTTTCCGGCAAAGTACCTTTGGGGGAGGGTTGGATGCCGTGTACATCGGCATCGATTCTTCATATTGCCGACCCTCGTTGGGCCGGGCTTTGATTAGACGGTTGAGGCGCGCGTGGTAGAGCTCCTCATCCATGTCTTTCTCGCTGGTCCTCATGGGATCAGCATTACCAGTGTACTCGCACAAAAGGCGGGTACGGTGCTGGAGGGGCTAGATCCGTCTTTTGACCCAGCATATTATGGTGTCCTCCCCAGTTAGGGGAGGAGAGCCGGAGGTTAACTCCGAAATCTTCGCCTGAATGGTGGCATGGTCTGTCGGCATCTTTGCCGACGGCTTCTTCGTCCAGCACGGCATGGGCGTGCCGGCTATATCTGTGAAAGGGGCAAGGCCCTCCAGCCGGTTTGGCGGTGCCACGTCCTTGCAGTAAAAGAAGGTTGACGCCCATCCCTTTGCCGAATCAACGATTGGTACCTGAGGGTACCAGTCGATATCCCGGCGGCAGTTGAAGCTGATTGAGCCGACCACCAGCAGCTCCTTGTTGACAGTGTGCCTCTTGACTAAGAAGCATCTATGGAAGAAGTCTAGCCTAGGTTTTATACCTAAGTAACCTTCAAATAGAGCTACAAAGCCGGAGATGTATAGCAAACTGTTTGGGGTGATGTTATGGAGTTGGAGGCCGTAGTGGTCGAATATTTTTATCAGAAATGCCGACGGCGGCAAAGAAAAGCCCCTAGAAACGTGGGAGGAGAGAAGTACCCGCTCGTCCCGGACTGGGGTTGGATACGGGTCGTCCAAGGCGGATCTCCAAGCCGGCGAAGTGGAAGATGCCGGAGGAAGGACGCCATCTGCCGCCATGCTTTCGAGCTCACCTTCTTCTACAGCAGAGCCAACCCAATTGTGTGTCGGGTTGTTGGCAGCGCCTTTGTTGCTGCCGGCTTCTTCTTCATCCTCCTCTCCAGCACTGGCTCCTTCGGCTGCGGCTTCAGAAGCCATGGGGGCTTGAGTTGCAGAGGCAGCGGCTTCGGCTGCGGCTTTCGCAAAGGCCACTTCATCGCGGCCTGGCATGGTGAAGGTGGCCACCGGAGGCGGGGAGGATGCAGTTGTAGCGGCAGATGGCTCGGTGGCGGCGGCAGATGGTTCGGTGACGGCGGCGGTGGCCGCGGAAAAGGAGCCGCCCATCGGCGGAGCCGAATCCAGTGGCGTTGCTTCAATCACCGGTGAGTTTGGAGCGCTTGATGCCATGGAGCTCGGAGGAAGAACTTGAGATCGGGGGAGAAGAGATCTAGAAGAAATGAGCGCTAGGGTTGCGAATGGCGAGTGGCAGCGGCGGAGGCGAGGCGTCCGACATTTATAGCGGACGCGCCGAGATCCGCGCAATGGTCAGGAGACACGATTTTCGCCACGCGTCACGGATCGAGCCGTTGTGAGACGTTTGGTTGCCTTCGACTCCTCGATTCTCACGCGGGAAAAACGCTGTTAGCCCCTACATTCAAAGATGCTTCTCCACACTCTACTAAGTCTGACAGAGTCGTCAAATCGGTGGACGCGTGTCAGTACGTGCTCAAGTGGTTTTCTCCGACATAATAAGCCGGCACTGTGAGATCGGCAAACAATTTGGGCATGTTCTGCAAAGTTTCTAGGAATGCTCCAAGACTAAAAGACGGATGAAGAACTTCCCGGATGGAGTTTTGTCGGGAAGATGAAGCCAACCGAACAAGTACTTGAAGCTTTCCGGGGGCTACTGTTGGGATTATGCCGAACGGGTATCCTCACGGATATGGAGCTAAGCCAGAATACCAGGGTGACCCATAGTGGTGATAAGCCGAATTCCGGCTTATCGGGCAGCCCAGTATGATGAAGTGCAGGAGGCCCATCCGGCTAAGGAAGGTTCCAGAAGGCGGCTGGTATTGCGGAAGACTTAGCCCACAAGACAAAGCCCAAGCCGGATTAGTTTAGGACTCTGACTTAGTCGGTAGGTTTTCTCCTGTAAGCCCTAGGCCAGACGCCTTTATAAGCCGGCCTACGGGACGCCTTAGGGCACGCACTCTTGATACAAGCCATCTCGACGAGAACCTCAATCTCGGCGAGATCTCACTGTAATTCGGCGATATTGCCTATATAGTGATTTATAGCAGCACGTAGGATCACGCCACCGTCGTGTGATCCGAAGCTGGGTAAACTTGCGTCTATCCCTAAGCCGGAATCCCCAACTTCTCCAAAACCCCTCGCTCTACCTAGCTCGATGGCACCCTTGCCGAGGCTAGATTTGACAATACCATGACAATAAGTCTAATTGCGGGGATCGACTAGCCAACCCCTACATCGACAAAACGCGATTGTTCGTTCTTCGAGGGTAAGAGATTGGATCTCCTTCTTGCTACCTTCATCTAATAGATCTAGATCCGTTGGGTTTCTTCCGCTTGTTTCGTACGAAATTTTTTGTTTTCTATGCAACGACCCCCTTCAGTGGTATCAGAGCCTAGATCTATTCGTAGATGTTGGTGCGATTAGAACACAAGGAGTTGTGGGCGTTGATGTTTTTGTTGCTACCTTCCCGCGTGCATTTTGTATCTTTACGGTATGGTGGGATTGAAGCGGTACGGACCAACCTTACTCGTCCGCGTACGAGAGACCGGTTCCACACTTGACGTGCAACTTGTATTGCACTTGTGGCTGGCGGGTGTCTGTTTCTCTTGCTATAGTGAGATGCGATCTTGAATGGAAGGCCTTTAAAAAGGATATAAAATAAGCAACTTTTATATCACCGTTGTGGCTCTACGTAGATTAGAACGGTTCTATCTCATGACCCATAGAAGCCACGTAAAAATTGCATAAACAAAGTAGAGGACGTCTAACTTGTTTTTGTAGGGTTTTGTGATATGGTATGGCCAAGACGTGATTTGTGATAATGTATGCAATGATCATGTTTGGTAATTTTCACGACTTGCATGTCGATGAGTACGGCAACCGGCAGGAGCCATATGGTTGTCTCTTTATTATTGTATGACCTGCGTATTACTTTAACGCCGTGTAATTGCTTTTACTTTATCGCTAACAGTAGCAATAGTTGTAGTAGCAATAGTTGGTGGAGGCAACTATGAGACGGCGACGTCATGCTGGTGGTGATGGAGATCATGCTGGTGCTTTGGAGATGGAGATCAAAGGCATAAAAAAGGCTATACCATGTCACATATTAAATTGCATGTGATGTTTATCCTTTTATGCACCTTATTGCTTGCTTAGATTTGATCGCGACGGTAGCATGATAACGTGATCTCTCTCGTTAATATCAAGACGTGTTCTCCCCTGGTATGCGCCGTTGCAAAAGTTCGTCGTTTTGAAGCACCACGTGATGATCGGGTGTAATAGACTCTACGTTCACATACAACGGGTGTAAGCCAGATTTACACATGCGGAAATACTACGGTTTCCTTAACGATCCTAGCATGTACAGACATGGCCTCGGAACACAAGAACCGAAAGGTTAAACATGAGTCATATGGACGATATGATCAACATGGCGATGTTCACCTTTGAAGCTACATCATCTCACGTGATGATCGGTTGTGGTGTAGTGGATTTGGATCGTGTATCACTAAACTACCAGAGAGATGTTGAGTTTAGTGGGAGTTCATTAGTAATTAGATTAACTTGAACCAATTATCATGAACAACCAATCAAAGTGTATTTGCATAATTTGTAGTAGTAAATGGCATCCACAAACTACCTTATGCTTAGAAAGTTAATTGAGATAAAACTGTTATGATCTGGCAAACCAATTATGATTGGTACCGTGTTAGTGAAATTTAAATTTGAGTCCTATTGCAAATTTTTCGATAAAACCGACCTAGCTCCTCATGATTAATAGTTGATTGATCTAAAGAGCAATAATTCCGACTTAGTATCTGGTGTCATGCTTGTTTCCACAATACTGGATCTTAAAAGAATGTTTTGAGAATCAAGGGAGCTGAAAAGGATTGTTTTCAGATACAAGCATGGAGTGAAAGATATATTGATATCCGAAACCCTGTTTGTGGCAACATGACAGAGTATAATTTAGTGTGACAATGTGTGCTTATATTGCTTGAATATATGCAAGGATTGCAGACACTAAAATTATTCTCTGAATACTTTCTTTCGAGCTACAGTAGCTTCATCACAAAGTTGTTATGATGGGATGGATTAAAAGTATGTGGTAAAGATTGTTTACTATACTTGGAGATAGCTAAGAGTGGAATTGGGAAGAATGCTAAAAAAATATGGTGATATTGAGTAAAGCAATCAACTTCAAAGTGTGACTCCAAAGGTGATAGTAAATGACTAACACGCCAAGGAGCATGTGCTAGTTTGACTGGAATTGTTTGATGTTGAATGATTCTTCTATAAAGGAAAGGAAATACTGAAAATAAGAATTACAAAAGTATATGGCAGAAAATAAAAGACTGGCAAAATTAAAGAATTTCACTTAAATTGTGACACCACCTTTTTAGTTCATATTGGAAAGGAAAACATGAAGGAACTCCATGTTGATGGATTTTTGGAGTTAATTTTATTTCGAATAAATTGACGCTTGTGAGACATTTTTCCAAAAGATGACTAAAACACCATTCATAGGACAAAGTTGAATAGACGACTAATTTAGTGGAGATTATACATATTGATGTATATGGTCCATTATGTGTAGCCGTGTGTGGTGGATTAATTTTCCTTCATAAAATACCACCGATGTTTTAAGTGGATATATGAGCATGTCTATTTAAAGAGAAAGGAGTTTGATATTTTTTGAATTAGTTCAAAGTATCATTGGTATGAAGTGAAAACATCGTGACAAGAAGATCAAGTATTTATGATTGGATCATAAAGAATAAATTTGAGTTACGAGTTTAGCAAAAACATCTGAGGAGTTGCATAATTCACTACCAGGAAAAGCATTATAGGGAGGTTGCCTGTCTGTGGCGCACCCTTAATCCATGCGCCACAAAAAATAATTCTGTGGCGCATGGCAGTCGATGCGCCACAGAAATTTGAACATTCTGTGGCGCATCATTAGCACATGCGCCACAGAATATCAACTTTCTGTGGCGCACGGCACGCCATGCGCCACAGAAAGGGAGAATTCTGTGGCGCACCAGTCTTCATGCGCCACAGAATATGCGTGGGCCCCACCTTCAATCAGCGGGCCGTGGTCCATCTCGGCCTTTTCTGTGGCGCACCGTGGCTGGTGCGCCACAGAAATTCAACTTTCTGTGGCGCATGGATAAGGATGCGCCACAGAAAGTTGAATTTCTGTGGCGCACCAGCCACGGTGCGCCACAGAATAGCTACTTTCTGTGGCGCATCAGGGCCCGTGCGCCACAGAATGTGGACGCCCAGATCTACAAAAAGGTGGTAGACCACCTTTCCCCATGTGACCCCCTTCTTCTTCCTAGCTCCCATCTTACTAACCCGAGCTCCTTCTCTCTCCCATGCCATTTTGACCATCCTATTCTCCATTATTTGTTATTAAACCTATCACAATTTGATATATAATTGGTGAGGGCTTGGGGAGAGTCTCCATATATATTCTCCTCCTCTCTTTTTGTCCACTATTTTCTCTCCATCACAACACACTCTCTCTCATCGATCACGGTCACGTCTCGGCAACGGATCTAGATCTACAAGGTGGGTATTGGTGTATGGATGTTTGTTGAAGGCATGAGAAACTTGTCGGCGGGCGATTTACACGTATATATATGCTATGCTATGAAACCCAAATAGGATAGCCATATGATTGTCTTGCCTCTCTACTTAGATGAATAAATTATACTCTATTTTATATCACTAACCTATATATATATCCCAATTTATCTTCAGTGTTGTCTCAGAGGAGTATCGAAGAACGACTAGAGGCACAGTATGACACCAGGGAGTGGAGGACGAAACAAGGCTTTCTACCGTTGCCGGAGCCGCGAAAGTAGAGGACTCCATGATTATGCATGCTCCCGGATCATAGTTAGGCGGCGAACACTTGATTTGTAATGTGTATATAGTGTGAAATGTTGAACTTTTGGTTGTATATACATGACTAGCTAATTGTGTTTACATTCGGCACTTTTGTGACTATGTGTATATATATATGTATCTCGATCGGGCCACTAATTAAGTAATATATATGTGTGATGACATATTGATTAATATCATTGTCTGTTTATATACCTGTCAAATATACCTGTATTTTCTGTATAAACCTGTATAAATACTGTATATACGTGTATTTATACAGCAAAATAAAAAAATACAGTTTTTCTGGTTAACACTTCTGTGGCGCACCTTTTTCAGTTTCTGTGGCGCACCACTTTCTGTGGCGCACCAAGGTCAGTGCGCCACAGAAAGCCTCTCCATAGGGTCCTGGCGACCTATTTCTGTGGCGCACAGACAGGGGTGCGCCACGGAAAGTTGATATTTCTGTGGCGCATATGCCCTGGTGCGCCACAGAAAATATTTTTGTGGCGAGAATTCTGTGGCGCACCAGGCTAGCCCACAGATGCGCCACAGATAAGCAAAATGGTGCGCCACAGATAGCCTATTCTGTGGTAGTGATTGTTCCACAACTTATGCTTCCCGAAAACCCCATAGGAGTGTGGAATGTTCAGGAGACATGATCAAACCTTGTTGGACATGGTAAGATAAATAAAATGCCATTATATTTTGTAGTTTATGCATTAGAGACTACCGCTTTGCACTTAAAATAGCGCCATCATGATCCGTTGTAATTGACACCATGGTTTGGGTAGTGACCCGAAATTGTCTTTTCTCAATTTTTGGTATGCATAGCATATGTAAAATGTTTACAACCAAATCGGATAAATACGTGTTTATAAGGTTATCCCAAACCTGTTGGGTATTTCCCCTGTCACCGAACCTGTAATGTCCCGGGATTTTCCCCAAATTAGATTTTGTTTGTTTTTCCTTTTTGCATCATCATGACATCAGCATCATCGCATTGCATGTTTTTTACCACAAAAACTATTTTTATTAAATCCTATTTTATTTTGCTAAAATTTGTCGCAAATTTTTTACCGAGACAGTCGTCTCCGTTTTCTAAAATTAATTGCCAAAATTGTTTTGCAAAAGAAAATGTTTTGAGAATTGCGAGAGAGTAGCCCAAACCGGCCCAAGCCCACCTAGCCTCCAAACCCTAGGGTTTGCCCCTGGTCTTTTTCCTTTCCCACCCCCTGCCTCTTGCAGCCACCCTCCTCTTTTTCTTCCTTTTTCTGTCCGGGCCCTTCCACCTCGCGTTCGGGTCCTTTTCTTTTGCAATCGGGTCCCTCCCCCTTTCCTCTCCTCTCTCTTCTTTCTTTTTCTTCTTCTCTCCCGTGGCCTTCTTCCTCCCCCGCGCACCCGAGCTCTGCTCCTTCTCCCGTGAGCTCCTCTCTTCCCCGTCGCCGGCCGCCTCTGGCCGTCTCCTCCTCCTCTAGCTCGACCCCGGGGCCACCCCTCACCCGCATCCTCCCTCTCCCGACCTTCCACAAACGCCGCAGCTCCCCGCCGCCGGCCTACGCCCCAGCTCGGCGTGGCTGACCGCCACCCCTTTCTCCATCCCCGACCCCTCTCCGCCTCGTGCCACGCCTGCTCCCACCTCCCTCCTCTCCCTGCTCCGCCGTCCTTCTCCCCTCTCGCCCGACCCGGCTCCCTCCTTGCCTTCCTTGGCCGACCACCGCCAGGCGCGGCCCCTCCTTCATCACCGTCGGTCGCCGCGACAGCCTCTCCCCGCCATGGACGCCTCCCTCGCGCCTCTGCCCGCCGCTCCAAAGTTTCCTCGTTCCGATGTGTGACCCCAACCCTAACCCTATACCATATATGCGTATCTTATAAAATCATGCATCATTAATTAACCTCGCACCTTTATCCATTTAGTCGCATTAAATCAACTAAATTATGGGGTTTGTCCGGTGCATCTATATTATGCACCGATCCCATTTAAAATGATTTGCCATGTGTTAGGGAATAAAAATTGGATCACATTTAATTTGTCATGCATTCATGCCATCAACATGCCGCTTCTTTTGCCGTAGTAGTAAAATGCATCTTTTCCATTGCCCAGTGTTCGTTGCTTCTTCGGGAATAGGACGATGAGTTGATGTGAGTAACGACAGGTTCTGCTACCTCTACCGGATTGCAGGCAAGTGATACTTCCTTGCTATCTTTGCTTGTCTTCTGTCTCTTACTCCACCTATCTTTTGTTCCTTGCTAGCCTTATGTTACGATGCTTGTGTCCCGATCCTATTTGCATGTTTACCTGGCAGCCATGATATAGCCACACCCCCACATCCTATTACCATGTTGTTTGTTTACCTTGTTAGCCTTGCGAGTCGTAGTGCATGCTTAGGTGCTTTGCTTGAGTCCTGTTATCTTCTTATCTAGTCTTGTTCTTAACACGATAGCTAGGCTCAACTAAAATGGTAATCTTTACTTTCTGTTGCGATGGGAATAACATAATAAAGATAAGACACCGGCGGAAGGCCAATCGTGGCGTTTTGTTCTGCTAGTGTCGCCTAGGACCCGAGTTCTTTTCCACTGATCCAAGACTGAGCGCACTAACCACATGTGGGAGTTCTATGGGCCTCCCCGCAATCTATTACCGGATCCTCAAACCTGTCCAGGTGCCACAAGTAGTTCGGGTGTTTTCCATTTGCGCGCATACAACGGTGATGATGATGAGAAGGTAAGATGATGATGGATATGTGGTTACTTACGGTAGGGTTGCGGGCCGTGCGTTAATCGCATGTGGAAGGAGGGGCAATCGTATGAGTGTTCCCTCCTGAAGCCGTTCACGCAACGGTTAGGCCCACCTTGAAGCTTCGGCCGGACTCTCAAGGTGGATCAGACCTAGCTAGGTGGCTCCCTGGACTTGTTTGTAGAGAAGGGAAGTATTGCGTCGAATGCTCCACCAGTACACCTCTAAGCGAGTGTTTGATGCGTGTGGGTTCATTGGTGCATCCCTGCAGGGTGAAATCTTTTCGAAAAGCCGTGTCCGCGGTTATGGATGACTTGGTGAAATGCGCTGGCTAAAAAGATCATAGACAACTTGCACCTAATGGTTATAACTTGACTAGTAAGATAGATCACTTGAATAATAACCCATAAAACTTGTCCACCGTGTGAGTTGCCCTGATTGCTTCCTCGCGGGTGGTTGATCGAGGGAGTAATACTTGGGCGGGTTTTTGATGTGGTGAGTAGTATAGTTGGTTTTTCTTATGCACTCTCTTACCTTGTCTCTTTAGACGAAAGTTGTAGCGTGTCTCTATAAGTTGTTAGTGCTGCTTGCCGCCGCCTCAATCGCTAACCCTCTTCCCCGGAATTCCAGCTTTGATATCTTGTGAGTATTACTTGCCAGTACTTCTACTAGTACTGACCCCTTCGGGGCTGCTATTCCAAGTCAGCCGACAGGTTTGAAGTCCGACGATGTTAGCTTGGGAATCCCTCTGGCTTGGCCTTGGCAGGGATATGGTGCCTTCATTTATCTTCAGGACTCTTAGTCCAATTTGTTTCTTGTCCGTAGCCGGACGCTACCCGCTTCCGTTGTTATTTTGGATTTTTGTATTGTATCTTTGCTCTTGACTCGATGAGTCGTTGTTGTACATATGTTGTTTTGTGGGTTCCATCGAGAACTGTTGTAATGTTATCACAATTCCACCTGCATAACGTGTGTGTTGCGACGTGCACGTTATGCCTGGTGGGCGTCCTTTAGGATCGTTATTATGCGGATTTGGCTGGAACGCTAAAATCTGCATAGTACCGATCTTGGGGCGTTACAGAACCTTGGACACAAGTGTTTGTCGGGAAGGTGGATTTCTCGAGAAAGTGATTCTTGCGAAATAGGTGAGTGGGAGGACAGTGCAACTCGACGAGATTAGAGAATTGTCAACATCATGTCAAGAGTAGCGCAGCACCGGAATTTGTTCTAGGGTTTCCTATTTTGACTAAATAGAAGACACTACATGTGATGTAGAAACTTCGAAAAGAGTTTGCAAACTGAACCACGTAGGTCGTGAAAAGCTTTGTACCCAGACCAACTTGTGCTTTGAGAATGAAGTGTTGTTTTGACAACAAAGGACTTACAAATTATAAAGGAAGTAGATGATGTGCCCTTACTTCGTATATTGGCTATAAGCCATTATATCCATAATAGTATCAACAAGACATGGATGTTCAGATCCATTGAAAGTTCGATTTGTCGAAAAGAAATTTACGACAAAGGTCAAGGAGTTGACTACGAAAGATTTTGATCTTCCGTAGCGGTGCTTTAGTCTTTACGGATAATTCTAGCAAAAGTTACATACTTTGATATGCAGTTGAATAACAAAACGAAATTCCTCTCAAGTAAGTTTGATCAAGGACGTGTATGCAACACGGTTCGAGAGTTTTGTAAAATTCAAAAGTTGCTCGAAAGGTATGCAAATTTCAATGGTTGAAATAAGCATAACGAAGTTGGAATCTTTACATTAATGAAGTTATCGAAAGAACTAGATTCCATCATTGACGGTGAAGATGCTTGTAGAGTTACAAGAAATTAAGTGGGAGCGCTAAGACATATTTCAAATACTTTATGTAGTTGACATATAGTTGATTGGAAAGTATGTAATTTAAATTAACATAGTTAAGCTTTTATATTTATAAAAGACTTAGGCCGAATAACATATTGGGGATCAATATCTATAGAGATAGATTGAGTCGCTTGATTTAATTGAGCCAAAGCACATAGATGAAGTATTGAAGTAAGTCAATACAGAAACGACAAGAAGGGGTTCTTAACGCATGGAAGATGATTGAGCAAGACTCAAGTGTTTTGACACAAGATGAGCAAAATTGAAATTGAGATTTGTAAACCATATGTTCCATGATGTGTACACAACCAGATGTGTCCTAAGTTATAAAGTGTTATATCAGGATAATTCATATGATGATTAGAAAACAGTGGGAAAGATCCTTAAGTATTTTAGAAAAACTAAGGATTAGTCTTCCTATATAGTAATGACAAACTACTGTAAAGTGTTACACTAAGGGTCTTGTCATATATACAAATAATCTAATCTCAAATTAAGATATGTGTTGAATGGAAGGTGGTACGATAGGCTGGAAGAAAGTTCCATGCTAGTTTTGAATGAGTTTCAAAAGGTACTGTGATGGATACTACAACAAAGTCTACGTATATTGTTGTGTTGACAACAAATAAGAACTTGGTGAATTTCCAAGAATGCGAGTACTATGAAGCTCCATTTTCGTAATGGTGGTGACATTGATTCGAGCTGAGGAATTAAGGTCTCACCAACTGACCAAAATACAAAGCCATCTCATTGGAGAATGAGTGATGCATACTCATTGCAGAATGAGTGATACATATCGATGCAGATACAAATAGACCTAGTGCAAGTGGGAGACGGTTGGAATTATGCCCAAGAGACAATAATAAAGTTGTTTATTATCATATTTCATGTTTATGATAAATGTTTATTATCCATGCTATAATTATATTACCCGGAAACATAATACATGTGTGGAATATAAACAACAAAGTGTCCCTAGTAAGTCTCTACTAGACTAGTTCGTTAGTCAAGAGATGGTTAAGGTTTCCAAACCATGGACTTGTTATAGTCACTTGACAACAGAATCATATCATTAGGAGAATGATGTGGTGGACAGGCCCAATGATAAAGCATAGCAATTGATCGTGTCATATAGTTTCATTGCTAATGCTTTTGTATATGTCAAGTATAGTTTCCTTAGACCATGTGATTGTGTCACTCCCGTTTACCGGAGGAATGCTTTGTGGACATCAAATGTCACTTCGTAACTGGGTGATTATAAAGGTGGATTTCAGGTATCTCCAATGGTACTTGTTGGGTGACATGAATCAAGAGTGGGATTTGTCCCTCCATGTGACGGAGTAGATATCTCTGGGCCCTCTCGGTAATATAGCATCCGGAAGTTTGCAAACATGTGATTAAGTGGTAATCACAAATATCCTATATTATGTAGGAGTAAAGAGAACTTGTCGGGTAAGGAGATTAAACTAGATATGGTGATATCAACGATCAAATCTCGGGCAAGTTTAATATCATGAGACTAAGGGAATCGTATACGGGATTGATTGAATCCCCGACATCATGGTTCAACCGATAAAGAACTTCGTTGAATATATAGGAACCAATATGGACATCCTGGTCCTGCTACTAGTTATTGATTAGATCATGTCTACATGTTCTCGAACCCGTAGGGTCACACACTTAAGGCTTCGATGTAGCTAGGGCTTACGTTGAGATATTAGATGGTGTAAATGAATATTGATTCGGCGTCTCGGATGAGATCCTAGATATCACGAGGAGCTCCGGAAGAGTCCGAAGATAAAGTTTCATATAAGGAAAGTGGTTTTCGGGGTTTTGGAAAAGTTCGGGAATTTTCTGGCAGGGTACCGGAAATATTCTAGAAGGTTCTAGAAGGTTCTAGAGTGGGACCCACCTGTCCATAGGGTCGACATGGGCTATGGGGAGGCGTAGAAGGCCACATGGGCTGGCCGCACCATCACCCAAAGGCCCATACGGCTGGCCCTATGGGGGGGGAACCCTAACCCTAATTGGGAGGCGCCTTGGGGGGGAAGCCACCGCTTTGGCCGCCGGCCCTGGAAGGGAGGGGCGCACCTCCCAGCCCCTCACCTATATAAGGAGGGGTGGAGGTGCATGGGAGGGCTGCCCTGCAACCCTAGCCGCACCATCCCTCTCCTCCTCCTCCTCCTCTCTCCCTCTCCCTCTCTCTCTCTCTCTCTCTCTCTCTCTCTCTCTCTCTCTCTCTCTCTCTCTCTCTCTCTCGTGTGCACGGCTTGGCGAAGCCCTGTCCGCGGAGAACCTCCACCATCTCCACCACCACCCCGTCATGCTGCTGGAATCTCGCGAGCCACTTCCTCCTCACTTG
Source organism: Puccinellia tenuiflora (assembly GCA_012064385.1). Lineage (NCBI taxonomy): Eukaryota > Viridiplantae > Streptophyta > Magnoliopsida > Poales > Poaceae > Puccinellia > Puccinellia tenuiflora. Next base: position 83,736 of record QRDG01000705.1, read on the forward strand.
CGGGATCAAGGAGAGGATACCGCGGAGGTGCTGCTCGTGCGGCACTCCATCGGATTGGATCTCGCATCGGATAATACATCTCCTCGCGACTAGATGAGTCTAGTCGCGGGGATCGACTAGCCAACCCCTGCATCGACAAAACGCGTTTGTTCATTCTTCGAGGGTAATAGATTGGATCTCCTTCTTGCTACCTTCATGTAATAGATCTAGATCCGTTGGGTTTCTTCCGCTTGTTTTGTAGGAAAAAATTTGTTTTCTATGCAACGACCCCCTTCAAAAGGGCAGCCAAAAAGGATGTGATCCGCCGTCTCTGTCGATTGGTTGCACAATGGGCACACCCAAGGGGTGGGGCAGCCTGCAGCACATCAGCCTCTCACCCGTCCAGCATCTTTCTTGGTAAACCAACCAGATGAAGAACTTCACCTCTTCAAAGAGGGTGATGCAGCACGATCCGGAAGAATGTTGGGAGTCGTTCGTCCATCGCCAAAGAACGGTGTCGGCTCCAGCTTGAGCTGCACATCCCACAGACGAACCCACACCTAGACATGCTGCAAGAGGGCGAGAGGGCTCAATGCTCCAGAGATATCGAAGATCACCCGTCACATTTGGCACTTCCCCGGTCGTCTTGGGATGAGCGCCACGAGATCTGGTGCAACATCTCGAAAGGCAAACCACCAAGCCATCTATCTACCCAAAAGAGGGCGGAGGTTCCGTCACCAAGCACCATTACGGTGATTGCGTCGAGCCCGCACCAAGGTTGTAGGGGGACGTTAACGCATTCTCCACAACCACCAGACTTGAAGGTTGATTGTCGTGTGGGCAAGATCGGGATACCCAACCTACCATAGGCTACAAACCCTGAACCAATTAACGTGGTAGTGGCCACCCATGGAAGCCCAAAGAAAGCCTCTAATGATTTTCTCCACTTGTTTGAGAACCTTTTTATTGAGGCTTAGCACGATGAGCTGGTGAATCCCAATCTCCGCGAGCACTGAAATGAACCGCACTAGGTGGCCCACCTTAGAAAATTTATATGGACTGCATTCCTACACCGCAATCACATATGAATTTTTCCATTGATATTTTTTTTCTTACACTCATTAACGTAGTAGTGAGAAGTTTCCTACATTTCATCGAAATGACTATTACTACAACTTCTCTCTGTTTTGTGTCCCCATAACTATCAAAAACCCTATGTTTTCGCTGAACCCCACGTCCAGTGTTAGAGTATATCACGGTTAGGTTAGTTTTGGTAGTTTAGAATTGTAGTCCAAGTCTATCTCTATTAGGTTTCTTAGCTCCCAAATATTTTCTACTATATAAACAGCCCACCGTGGCTCATTGTAACCGATCCACCCAATATCAATACAATCAATATTCCGCAATCTATCATGGTATCAGAGCGGCGAGATCCTTGACCTAGTCGCCACCCACGCTTCCGCCGCGCCGCCCCCGGGGAGATCATCTCCGCCGGGGGCAGCGCAATTAGTAGATTAGATCGCCGCAAGTTTTCTCGCCAGTCGCTTGACCGGCGTTTCTTCTACTTTCGCCGATCATAGATCGGATTGCGTCGCCCACCGCCGCACGTCGTCTTCGCGCGCCTCTACTCCGACCAAGTCGTCGACTCAGCTCCGCCAAGCCTCCACGCTCCATCGCCGACTTCATCGTCCACGCATCTTCACCACGCCGGCTCGTCTTCGACAACGTCAACCGAGTACGCGCCTCTCCATCAACATCGGGCTGCACCAACATCACCATGGTCATCATCGCCGACAACCATCTACACCAACATCTCCGCATCGTCGCCGTCACCACCGATCGTGGTCAACGTCAACGCCACGGATTCTTTTCGCCGAATCTGGGTTAAATCCCCGACATCTCTACTACTTCTACAACTCGATCTACTTCAACAAACGTCGTCTTCATCCATCACGACCTCGCCACCAGAGTTGGAATATCTTTTTTTTTCTCTACTTCGAAACCAACGACGGAAACCGACCGTCAAACGGAGAATCTTCTTTGCTCCTCCAACCGACTCTGACTCGCTTGGTTTGTGATGGTCCCTGTCTTCGCATAACCGATATTGGCAACACCGGTACGTGCTTTCGTCCCCGACACTCTCCCGAGTTTGGCAAGCTCGGCACGGCGTGCCGCCTACCTCAACTACGTCTACGTCTACGTCTACAACAACGGCAACTTCCCCAGGCTCAACGACGACGACATCGACCACAACACCAACATCAACGACTTCCTCAACGGCGACTACGACTACATCACGCACGGCACTATCGACCACAACTACTGCGTCCACACCCCCGGCTACATCGACATCGGCATCAAAGCCTATCACCTAGACTCCCTCTCCAGTTCACGACTTCGGATTATGCTCCAGTCAGACCGTCCGCGACGCTTCAGATATTCGCGTCACTACCGATCCGACTGCGGGGGGTGTTAGAGTATATCATAGTTAGGTTAGTTTTGGTAGTTTAGAATTGTAGTCCAAGTCTATCTCTACTAGGTTTCTTAGCTCCAAATATTTTCTAGTATATAAACAGCTCACCGTGGCTCATTGTAACCGATCCACCAATATCAATACAATCAATATTCCGCAGTCTATCATCTAGCTAGCCCTAATTTTGTAGTACTGTGCGGTAGCTGTACATACTCCAGAGTGGGTATTCAAGGCGTTGCTTTGCTCAGATTTCGCAACTGACGCTCGGCGGCAGGCCGTACGTACGTGCTAGCTAGCGGGGCCGGTGGTGGCTGCAGTTGTGCAGCCCCAGCCTAATTGGCAGATTGGGCCATCCAACCAGCTAGACAGATGCGAGAATTGATGCCGCCGCAGCGACCTGCTAATTAATTAGGAGTATGTCATTGCGATCGATCGTCCAAACTCCAAAGCATCCATTCCAATTTCCGGGAGGACCTGAATCGACCCAGGATGAGCCGCCGCCCGCCGCTGCTTCATCAAAGCTGTATATATACATCAACATGCATTTTTGGTTGTTTGAACAAGGACTGCGTTCATGCAAACATGCATTGAGAATTTGAGATACATGTAACTCCAGACTCCAGCCATACATAAATGCAATCACGAGCTTGTAACATGACCATGGATATTTTTATCTATTGCCCCAGGTGTGCTAATCAAACAAACAAACCCTGCCGTCGATCTGCATGCACTTCTGTGCAATATGCACTGCACCGATCGGGGACAGACATACATTGCTGGCGACCACTGCAGTTGCAGGTGTGGCCTGCGCTTGCGTCACGCCTGCGCTGCCCAGATAGAGCTCGTGATTGAAGGTGCTCGGCCACGCACGCCGTAGGGCCATGTGTCTGGTGTTTCGGCACCAGCTTGAAGCAAGTTGAACCGGCGGGGCCGGCGTTCACAGTCACAGAGTGCGCTCCGACCTCGCCGCCGCAGTGTGGCAGATCTCGCAACCAAACGCTACCACCACTGCACGACATACCTGCGATCTGGAACAGTTTACGTTTGTCGCGCGCGGGAGGACACGGGGTGTGGCCGGGAGGACGAGGGCGCGGCCGGCGGAGATGCGAGGCGACGGCGACGCCGTACGTTGGGAAGGATAAGGTGTGCGTGTCGGGTGGCGGCGCGGCACCGTCACATGGCGGGGATGTCGCGTCGTACGTTCTCATAATTGGACTCTGTACGTAGGGGCCGCGATGCGGTTGCCTGTACTGTGCAGATGATCTGATTCGTCACTAACAGCTGGCTAGCTAGCCAGTGACTGTACCGGCATTGTTTGAGACGTTTTACTGCTACTCAAAACAGGCTAAAATTGTCGAATATGGCGGCTAGCGCGGCGCGTCGGCATGGTGGAAGGAGTAGCCTTTCCGGCGCGTTGGAGCTCCTACTGGGGCTGCTGCTGGGCACCATGGGGGTGCCGGCGGCATCCCAAGCTCCCCGCAACGCGCGGTGGCGGGCTGGACCTCCACCGTCCAGTCCCGTCTGGTGGTGGACCGGCAGTCAGCACCTCTTATTCCACAGACGACACGATCTGGCTCGTCTCTCGACGAACGGTGTCCTAAAGACGGTTCCTTTTTGCGCGTGGCCGTGGGATCGTCGGGAGGACCGGGGCGAAATCCCTGCGTTATGCAGATGACGGCACCGACACGCACGTCACCTTCTTGGGGATGTCGGCATGGTCCTGCTCGTGCTTTCCCTGCCTCGAACACCGGGGGAAACCCAAGATCCATCTTCGGATTGGGCAGTCACGGCACGGCGGTGTCGTTTCCTCCTTGTAGGTGTTGCTTAGGTTGTGCGTGGTACCATCGATGCGCCAGTTGGAACCGGTGTGACCGCTGCTCAGAGCGCGGGCTTCCGGAGCGCAATGTACACTGCTATCGGGTCTTCTTGGTTGGCACCTCCTCCGGTTTGGTTCGGTCCCGCCGTTCGTTTGCCAACTCTTAGGCGCTAAAGGGCTGGCAGTGTGTTGGCTTGTGATGATATGGAGTCAGAATCGGTCTTTTGAAGTTTCTATCTTCGGGTGTGACGCGGTTGGCGAGCTCGGTATTTCGTCTACTCGCCATTCATGGTGGGAGTCGGTGCAAGGCGAGCCTTTGTTGTTTGGTGGTCGTGGGTTGTGTTATAAGGCGAGTAACGTTGCGTTTGTATCGTGTAGACTTGCTTGGCGTTGTATCGGTCGCCTTGGTCTTCGTTCTCTATAAATTTGATGCACCCCCAGGGTTGTATCCTTGAAAAACTGTCGAATATATGAGCACGATATGGAAATGCCAATGGTAAGAAACGAAACAAAGTGACGTAACCGGCCATCGGCAATCCATCCATCGTACCTACGGTTGAAAGTTGAACTAGTTTCCTCTCGTTATCTTTTCTCAAACTGAAAAAAATGAACTGAATTTATGATGTTATAAGGAGTGACGTCGTCGTCGGACAAGCCGGCCGGAGGCACCATTCAGTACGTAATGCTTCCCTTTCAGCACAGGTAAGGTAACCAAGTCTAGCCCCATACCGATCAGGGAACGCTTAAGTATATACAGTACATGTTGGCCTAACAACATAAACACTGGACTATTCAACATCACATCCCCCACTCTCTCTATTTCTTGAGCCAGCGAGATTGTCACATCCCGAAAATTCGTCCCTAATGTTAGTAATGTTTTCCTCCCGCCTGAAAAACTTTTTCTGTTTCCAAACTATTTTCTTTCCACTTGTTGGTCTTTGAATTGAATTTGGTTTTACTCACTTGGATATTTCCCAATAAACCTTGGTCTTATCAACCCCCACCCTATCTCGATGCCGCCATTTTCGTGGTCACCCATTGGTGCCACTCAAATGTTCCAAAACCCCTCCCCTCGATCCCACCAAAAGTCACCACCACAATTGTATCTTAAGATAAATTCTACCAAGCTACCATATGGTTCCCTCATACATATACATCCATCCCATGGAAAAATATTCCATAGTCCAATGCAATAAATTCAAGTTTGTTCATATTTCCTATTATGCCATTTCCAATCCAATAATTATTCAGACACATTCCACTCATCCAAAATTTCTACAATTTTGGGCATAGGCCTAATTTCACCTCCTGGAAATTTCACTTCATTGGTCCAACCTCATTTGAGCAATATTTGAGGTACTTCCTTTGTAATGCCCTTTTTATGCCTAATAGCAATTTCCAAAGCAAACCCTAGATACAAAAATCATTTGGCATTGGTGCTTTGCCAAGATGACAAACTCCCATATATAACCACATATCCAGAAGATCATGTCAAGATCATTTGAGGAAGTGCATTTATCATGCCCATGCCATTAGGGTACTTTTGAACACCAATTTATTTAACCATCTTCCAGGTGTCCAACTGAGCCCAAACTCCACAGGAATACCATATACACCCATTAGAACCTACTGTGAATTTCTGGGATTTTTCTGAGATGTGCAAAGGCTTAATCATTTCATCGAGCACCTGGTGTCCCCTACTATTTTTGAAATTTTGTTTATACCAAGTTGCAAACCAGCAAAACCCTATAACTAGAAAACGGTAGAGTTCTGGTTTTGGCACGAGTTGACGCGAGCCGTTTTATTTTTGGAGCCCTGTACTATGAGGTTCGTCTTGATGCCGATGTCGGCATGGTGGTTGGCGTGGTCACCACCGGCATTTCTATGCCAGGCGGCGCCGCCGATTCTTGGTCGTCGCCGTTGGGTCAGTCCCGGCCTCCCCCGTGGTTCCCTGCTACACTCACCATCCCTTGGCCCTCTCCCCCAGCCGAACACGCCACCCCCTCCCTCTCCTACAGCGTCGCCAAGCCGCTAGGCGACGCGTTGCCGAACAACGCCACCATGGGTCCCCTCGCCAGTACCACGACACCGCCGTGCTTATCCGCAGCTGCGGCTTTTCCGTCGTCCAGCGCATGCCCCGCTACACCGACGACACCTTGCCCGCCGAACACCTCACCCCGTCTTCCCCGCCGACCCGTCACGGTCACTGTCTCCCCCCGAGCCCTATAAAAGGAGCACCCGAGCTCTATCGCGCGAGCAGCGATTCCCTCTCCCTCCCCTGGACCTCCCTGCTCACTTAGATGGGGAATGAAGCTCAACTTTGACCGTGGTGGCCGAAATCGTAGCCGCGGGTCCTCGGATCGCCGCGAGCTATTCCGAGCTCCATTCGCCAATTAAAGGGGTGGGGAGACTCCCCTAGTTCTCCTGATCCTCCCGGTGCCCTCGGTTCTCAGAATGGTGGTCCGTGGCCTCGGCATCGTCCTCGACCGCCGGCGACTGGCTCGCACGGCACGCACGCGTGGCGGCGTCCCGATACCTCCCCGTTCCCATGGCCCTCCTCCTCGGTGGAGCGCGGCAGGGTGCTCCTCCCCGTGCCCTTGGCGTCCTGCGGCGTCCACTGGTGCAACGACGGCCGTCCGGGACCGAGCCGGCCGGAGTCCCGTCGCGCTCCCTCCCGTGCGTCCTCGACCTGGGGAAGCAAACGGCCAGCGTGGCGCCAGCTTGGTACCTGCAGACGCCGACGGGCGGGCCATGTCTGGCCCCGCATGCCTCGTCGGATAAGTGGAGGCGCCTCCCGCGCGTCTCCGCTTCCCTGCACCGAAGGCGTCCTTTCGGTGAAATGCGCGACCGGCCCAGCCCAGCAAGATTCGGCCCATTCTGTTTTTTTTCAGAAGTGGGCAGCAGGTAGTTAAGCAACGCCGAGCCATAACTTTTGAACCGTACATCCGTTTGAGGTGGTTCAAATTTGTAAATTCATGTTTTTAAAATCTCTATCCAGTGGAATAGGTTTGGTATTTTTGTAAAATGTTGCATGCTGAGCACCCTTATACATATGCATAGGTCCATCCCGCGGTACCGCAAACCGACCCCCTAACCGCGACGTGTCCGTGACCCTCAAGCCCAATGGCGTCGATACCCGAAGGCAAGCTAACCACTTGCTATGAACACTCAAGCGGTGTTTGTTTGTTTGAATATTACCCTATCATATCGGTGCATTTTATTGCTTATTATCGTCTGTCAACTGTGCGTCACGAGATATCGTGGCTTTGTCTACATTCGTCAACTGTGCGTCACGAGATATCGTGGCTTTGTTTACATCCCGTCAACTGTGCGTCACGAGATATCGTGACTTTGTTTCATACCTGTAATACGATAAACCCATGTCCCGTGGGTTGAGTTCTGGTACCCCCGTCTAAATACACGTTGGGTCCTGCCCAAGTGGATTGAAGCGGCTACTTTTCTGTAGAGTTGTGGCGTGCGTTGGACGGTACCATGCACCACTCCCCATTCCGGCGACGATGGACTGGGGGAACCGCCGCAGTCAATGGAATGGAGGAACGGGATCGCGTGGACGCCTCCACTAACTTTTGTAGTCGATCTGTGGCTGCTACTGGCCGGAGGTATCTCCGCCATCGCCCCGTTGACGCTAACCAACTGTGCTGTTTTACTTTCTTTTACTCAACCTGTGGCTGTCACTGGTCGGAGGTATCTCCGCCATCGCCCGGTTGACGCTAACCAACTGTGCTGTTTTACTTTCTTTTACTCAACCTGTGGCTGTCACTGGTCGGAGTTATCTTCGCCCTCGCCCGGTTGACTGTGCTATTTTATTTTCTTTTACTCAACCTGTGGCTGTCACTGGTCGGAGGCATCTCCGCCATCGCCCGGTTGAAACTAACCATTGATTGAACTAACTACATATTGCTTGAACTATTGTGTGCAGTTCGTTTCTGTTTCATGTTGATATGATATTATGGTTTTGCAGTGGACTAATCTGTTTCATGTGGATATGACATTATATTTATTGTGGTTGACTAACCCTCTGTTGTTGGAATTGTTGTTGAAAGAAACTGGATTAAATGAACCAACCCTCCAAACTTCGATGGTGTCGGTCCATAGTGCCACCAATCTGAACCTTGAACGCACTACCACTGTCGTCCAAATGGGAGAGCCATAGCCTATGTAACCTATCGGGCCTCCTTTGATGCTACCCACTTGGCAAGTCTAGTCGGTTACTGCATAGTTGTGGTCGGGGCTAGTCTTGTGAAGGTTCCGGAGCTAGGCGTCGCTCATGAGTTGGGGACGTGCCGGATTCACTTCGTCATAAGACATAGAGTTACGTCGGTAGCTATACAGGGAGTGTCTTGGTAGTGTGAACGGTTATGTAAGTGTATCTTGCCGTCATGAAGCAAGGTGCATTTAGATGGGTGGTAACTGCAACCTCTCGAGAGTGTGTCAACTAGCAGCTAGCCTTGTTCCTCGGTCATGGAACAGTTCAGTGTCGGTCACACTATTGTCCTTTGTCGAGTCCGGAGGTTAAACTTAAGTTTGGTTTGAAAGATAAACCACCTGATTACAATAGGATAATGCAGGGAATGTACTTGAGTCGTGGATGGTTACCCGTGTTTGGGGTGACGGTGTGATCGTTGGGAGCCTAGAGTTAGGCTCGAGCCAACATCAACCGTGCATGCCCAGAATGGAAAGTTGAGGCCAGGGGGCCTAGCAATTTGACAGATGTGATAAGGCCATTGGGCCTAGTTGTGATGACAGGTGATGTTATAATATTTGGTACCAACGGGTACACTCGTTATTCGTCACAGGTAAGTTCTCTTGTGTGATCACCGGTATACGATCCAACCCCATCTAGCTTGGACTCTGTACTGGTTATACCCCTATTATTTGCTTATGGCATGATTTGTTGTGCTGCCTTGTTGCTATCTACTTGGACTGCTGTAAGCAGACACTTGCCATGTTTAGATTATTTTCTGTCGCTAGCCTGACTTCTTGACTGTTCATGTCCTGTGGTTGTTTTCTTGCGAGTACGTCATTATACTCAAACTGGCTTTTCATGTGGCCAGACGTTGAGAGGATTCATCTTCTACCATAGCAAAGAGATGGAGCAAGAGCGTGCTAGGATCAGTAGCCCAGCCAGATGCCTGGGGAATGGAGTCACTCCAAGCCGTTGATTTAGTCATCTTTCGCTGCCAGTTAAACTCTGTCCAGTGCCATACTTGGGCATGATAATTTATCAAGCCTTTATGGCCATGTAAAACTAATTGTATCCCTTTGAGCTTGATTGTATAATGATATTTCTATTATATCGCATTGTCGTAACGTGCGGCCGGATATCCTAGTCTGGCGCACGGGGCGACCGCCTCTCTGGCGATAGGTGTCACAGGGGGTGCCACAGAGATCTTGAGGCTTAGCATGCAGTTAGCAGTACAGCCACAGGTCGATCATCTAGTTGCAACGCCGCTTTCTATGAGGATTGAGAGCAACAGGCTTTGAAACGGAGAACTATTTCGCGTTCAGCGTCCAAATCGCGCGGCAATCGAGCAGGAGAGGGCACTGCTGCTTCAGTACATGTCTACTGTCGATAACGTATCCGTCACTGAATTTTATTAGCACTCGTTTTTAACGGCTTCACGATTGCTGCGTTGATGGCCTTGGTGTACTGCCCGGCCGTCTGCAGTAGCCTCCTTGAATCTTGGGGAGAAAATTGTCGGCCGAACCGTTCCACGTGCCACCATGTAAACGTCTTCATTCATTCACGAATGCGATACTAATAATAGGTATGCTCATGTTGCCAGTCACTTTCACAGTTCCACTAGATCTTCTTTGCCAGTCCTCTAATATAGCTAGTGCCTGTGGGAGTTCCAGTAGTGGTTGGCTGTTACAGCTTAAGAGTAGCCTGGATGATCTGTAAAAAGGAAGTGAAACCTGGATTATGAGAACAGAACTACAGAAGTTCGCTCTGACTCTGAGAGTCCACAGCGATAACATATTTCGTCACTCTTTTTTTTGTTGCGAAGTCTGCCCATACCGGAGCAAAGATTCATGGCCTCATAGCTGTGGCTGGAGCCAAACGAAACAGTAAGAAGAAGCGGGCTGCTGGCCCAAAAATCCAAAAGCCTATTGCCGTAATTATGGAGCTTCGGGTCCAGGATCATCGCAAAAAGAAAATTCCGCCCATAACCCACCCTTACTGGGCAGCCCATTAGCAGACAGTGTTTTCTTCCATTCTTGTTGCCTTTCCCCTTTTCCTCTGATTTATTCTTTCTTAAATAATTCTTCCATTCCATTTGCCTTTTCCCCTTTTCCTCTGATTTATTATTTCTTAAATAACCCTTTATTATTTATTTATTTATTTTACCTATTTTATTTATTTACTCAATTCTCATTTTTATTAATTTATTACATTCTCTTTTCAGTTCAAATGCATAATCCATTTATGCGGGTTTACAAAAATAACCGTGTAACAATTTGTGTGTGTCTCCTAACCATATAATTCATTCATGTCTTTTTGTTCAGACCAAAATAAAACAAGAGAGTTAATTTTTTTTCTTGTGGTTATTGTACATTTTCAATAACTTGAGTGAATACCTTTTAGTTAAAGTGTCTGAACATATTTCACAAACAGTGGCACATATTAAAGAAAGGTATTTGTAGGAGACACTCCTATCTATCAAAAAAATATTTGATGTACATGAAGATCAAGAAAAAGGTTTTCCATACGTTGAAAATATTTTATCCTTCTTGCAAATTATGCGAACGGGTTATGTGGGATAAAAGAACTTTTAGATGCATGACAAAAACAGAGAAACATGTTTCACAATATTTTTTAGAAAGAGGGCCTAGCCCCAGTTCCATTCATAGAACGAAACTTTTGAGTCTTATAGCGAGTTTAAGGAACTTTACATTCGCTCTCGAGATATGACAGAGCGTCACATCCAAATCTATTTAGACGGAAGGCTCGAAATGAGCCTGGCTTTGAATTAACGAAGCCAACAACTGGCCAAGAGTTACAACTTACAAGAACAAGCAGCGGGGGAAACCAGCTACCGCAAACACACACACCAACACACCACACCACAACAGAGATCAACACAAGCTACAAAATCAAAGCACAACTAAAAGACGTACAAAAGCTTGATCCGCTTGAAGGCGCCTTGACCTCTGTTGCACCGAGACGACGCCGAAGAAGTCCAACCCAGCAAACGTCCACCACACCATCAGCGCCACCACCCGGAACCACCGTCGGGGAAGAGGACCAAGCAAGGATTGGGAATCCAAAGGAGGACGGTTTGAGCAACGCCTCCAAGAAGGTAAACGGCGTGTAAAGACGTCGTCGTCGCTGACAGAGACAAGGGTCCTGCAAAGCTTTCACCAAAACCCCGAGACACCAACCCTAGATCAAGACCTTGTCACAGACCAACCAACCAACATCACCAATGGCATTATGAGGGTAACACTAGCATCAACTGTGGTTTGATGCCGACCAAGCAAGCCCCCCAAGGCTCTGAACGGCCGCCAACACCAGAGGAGACATGATACTTCTCCGACGTATCTATAATTTTTTATGTTCCATGCTTGATTATATGCCATTGCCACATGTTTTTATAATGTTTTTATACCATTTGGCATGATTTATGGAACTAACCTATTAACAAGATGCCCAGTGCCAGTTCCTGTTTTCTGTTGTCTTTTTGTTTCAGAAAAGTTGTTCTGGGAAGTTTCTCGGATTGCGCTGAAAATTTACGGGAATTATTTTCAATGTGAAACGAAGACGGAGTCAGAAGGGGGCCTGCAGGGGGGCCCCACAGCCTCCATATGGCACCTGGTCGTGGCCCCACCCTTGGCCGTGCGGGGGTCCCACCTGGAGCCCTCGTCCACCGCCTCGCGTCGCCTCTTCGCCTATAAATTCACTCTTGACCTAAAAACCGAGGGAGGCCGATCATATTTTCCAGAAGACGTCCGAGGCCGCCGCCATCTCAAGCCCTAGTTCAGGAGGGTTCTGCAGCTCTTCCCGGCACCCTGCCGGAGAGGGGAATCGACACCGGAGGCATCTACACCACCATGCATGCCTCCGGAGTGATGCGTGAGTAGTCCACCATGGGACTACGGGTCCATAGCAGTAGCTAGATGGTTGTCTCTCCTCCTTGTACTTCATTGTTTAGATCTTGTGTCAGGGATATACCAAATAGGGGTATCATCGACATGTACATATTCCAGTATACCAGGGTGACCCACTGGTGGTAATGCCGGCAGTCTTACAGGCGGCCCAGTATGCTGAAGCACAAGGAGAATATCCAACCGGCTAAGGAGGACCCAAGACGAAGGCCCAGTAACCATCCGACTTGGCGCACAAGACGAAGACAACTAAGCCGTATTAGTCTAGGACTCCTATTTCCTTATGCCGGTAGACTTTCCTTGTAAGCCCTAGGCCTGGCCGCCTTTATAAGCCGGCCTACAGGACGCCTTAGGGCAGACCGAGAGACAATCTCCACAGCCTCATACACCAGGCTATACACACAACATCATTGTAACCCGGCTCATATTGCCTTATAGTGATTTATAGCAGCACGTAGGATCACGCCACCGTCGTGTGATCCGAAGCTGGGTAAACTGTGTGTAATCCCATCACCAGAATCCCGCTACGTTCCTCCCCCCACGTCTTCTCTCTACCGTCGGCGTGTATACCTAGCCGGATGGCACCCCTATCTCGGCCAGATTCGATAACACCACGACAGTTGGCGCCCACCGTGGGGCAAGAGGCGTCCAGGCGATGATCCGGACAGGATCAATATCATCATCATCGGTCAGATTGCATCTAACATGCTGATCTAATCCGACGTATTCAAACGTCGACATTTTTCAGTAAGATCGCATCTGGCCGGCTTATCCGCTTCGTTTTGATCCACATCGTCATCACTGGAGAGATTGCGTCACGATGACTGGTCAGCTTCATCGCGCTCAGATTCGTCAATGGCGGCGGTTCACCCATCACTGCAAAGATGGCAATGTCGTAATCAAGGCAACCTTAGGGTTAAGGCGACAAATCTGCGCTCTTCATCAACACAGGCATGACCCTCATCCGCACAGTAGCTATGGCTTGAAGAACCGCTTGAGGCAGAAGAGCCGGGCGATAGATCACATCTAGCCGGCTCGTCTCCCTCGGCGTGTTCGATTTCGTCGATAGCTATGCGAACGAGGGCTGTGTTCCCAAGACAGCATCTGTAAAGCTGCGTTTCGGATAGACGCAAAAAATCGGTTTCAGGCTACAACACGGCGAGTTGCTCTTTTTTCTTGAAAATTCTCGTCGTGTCGGATGAATCCGCGTAGCAGTGGCCAGGTACAATTCACCCTCCGGCTATCAGTTGCATCGGACATGCTGCCGGACACACCAGCTACGAAGATTGACCGGGAGCTACTATGCCTCGCGATGACAATACTGCTGCCTATCAGATTAAGCAGCTCAGCTTAGCGCGATCTGGCTGATTACGAGGAAAACAAAAAGATCAGCCGGTGTGGCTGGTTAGTCTGCACGTACCTGTTTCGCAGTCTGCTTTCAGTTCAGCTGCATGTGGCACAACGCCTTTTTGGTTGCTGACGTTTTTCCGGCCATACTTATCGTCACGTTCCGGCTTAATAGCCGACGTGGCATGTTATCTTTTCGGCGCGGCATATTCATCGTTGCGTTCTTGCCTACCCGCCATCGCGTACCGGCTTAATTGTCGACGCGGACGATGTTTTTTAGGCATAATTATTGTTGTGTCCTAGCTTAATTGCTAGCGCAACATGATGCTCTTTTCGGCTTACCCATTGTCGCATTCCGGCTTAATAGCCAACGCGGCATGATGTTTTTTGTGTTCTAGCTTAATTGCTAAACGTGGCCTAATGTTTTCGGCATGATTATCATTGCCGTTCACGATTGAATTTTTTTTTTCACCGGATTAGGCGGATCCGCCGTCAACTTTATCGTGTTTTGGCGTCTTCACCAACACGGCATGGACGACACGCCTTTTCGGCATACACATCATCGCGTTCCGACTTAATTTGTCGTCGCGGCTTACTCGTCGTCACGGTCCGGCTTAATTGCCATCGCGGCCTACTCATCGCCGCATCCCGACTTATGCACATCAACGCCAAGAGCACCAAAAAGCTAAGTTTTCAGCAATTCTCTCGTTAACATTATATATATGCTCATGAAATAAATTCTGGTTCGCTCTGCGAGATCATGCCATCCTTTATTTCCCGATGATCATATATACTAAGCTCTCAATGTCAACCCGAATTTGCTTCGTGCTAGTGGTTATGTTTCTGATGCTTTTTGGCCATGTTGCCTTACAAACTAATATTTTGTCCGTCTAAAAGTATTCATCTGATCGCTTATGTGCTGGGTCGCCTAACTAGATGTTTCGGCACCAAAAGCCGGCGTTTGTTCTGGGTCTAAACAGCTTGGTATTGCATCCCTGTTGCCCAGCAGACGTTCCGTGATGGAGGTTTGCTAACACACGAAATATGGCTAAAGTGCATAAGCCAGAAAACTTAAGGGCGGACCGCAGATAATCTGCAACCCAAAGTTTTTGTTGAAAAAACTGTCGGCTTAGGCCTTACAATTGTTCAGTTTGCATTAAAAGTACAGCTTAATGCAGTTATTGTCTATTTTATAGGTGGTTTATTGTCGCTTCATCAAGGACGTCTCCTGCAAGTCGAGTTATCTTCAGCCGCCTCCTGGGTTTTAAACAGATTGGCATCGCCCTGTTACCCGGTGAGATGTATTCGTCAAGCCTCACGCCGCCTTACTTCATAAGGTCGACATGAGCCTCGGGGGCTACAGTCTGTCGGAACTTAAGTTTTGATAGATAGCTCGGGGACTGCGTCGATCTACATCAAGCCGACGCTCGGGGGCTACAGCCATCGGATTTTCTGAGTCTCATGCCGCCTTACTTCATAAGCCGACATGAGCCTCGGGGGCTACATCCACCTGGACGGAGATTTTTTCTTCATCCACTCTTTGGAATAAACTCGATTCTAAGACATGCAAATTGACTGTGTTCCCAATGGAATAAAGCTAGCACCAGCGGACACAGTTCAATTCTGAAAGCAAACCGGACGCGGCCTACTTCAGAAGCATGTAAATCGGACGAGTTCCGTTGGACATAAGCCGGCACGACTAAAAATCGATCAGTCCGGACGTCCTAGTCAATCCGTCTTAAATGGCAATTAAGTCGATGTCAGTTCGGCAGTACATGTTGGATAATTTCTTTGGCAAAGCTTCAAGTTCTACATCCGCCTAAAATCAAGACAAGACACCAAAGGCGAAACTACTTCAAGCCCGTCGAAGAAGCCGGCCGCTGGAGAACTCAAAACTTTCCGGGGGCTAATGTCGAGGATATACCAAATAGGGGTATCATCGACATGTACATATTCCAGTATACCAGGGTGGCCCACTGGTGGTAATGCCGGCAGTCTTACGGGCGGCCCAGTATGCTGAAGCGCAAGGACAAAGCGAAGCCGGCTAAGGAGGACCCAAGACGAAGACCCTGTAACCATCCGACTTGGCGCACAAGACGAAGACAACTAAGCCGTATTAGTCCTTCGTCTTGGATCCTCCTTAGCCGGCTTTGCCTTGTCCTTGTGCTTCAGCATACTGGGCCGCCCGGTAAGCCAGCCGGTATTACCACCAGTGGGCCACCCTGGTATATTAGAATATGTACATGTCGATGATACCCCTATTTGGTATATCCCCGACAATGATAGCATTGCTATGCGCCCATAATTCTGTCAATTGCCATGCTGTAATTTGTCTACCCATCATGTGTACCTTTTGGAGAGACACCTCTAGTGAACTGTGGACCCCGATCCTATCCTACATTGTTTACAACCGTTTTAATAGCTTTTCATCATCATTTACTTGCTGGTCATATTTCACTATCTTCATATTTTACACTTGCGCATTTAATTCTTTGTGTTCGGCAAGCCGGAGATTTTGACAACCTCTCTGTTTTCGCTGGGGCAAAGTACTTGTTTGTGATTGTGTGCAGGTCCGTGTTGATCGACAAGCGCCAGAGTAGATTGACACCTCGCTAAGCCTTCTCCACGTCCTACTGGATCTGACAACCTTGGTTTTGTAATCAAGGGAAAACTGCCGCTTTGCTGCATGATACCTTCCTCTTGGGGTCTCCGAGCGAACGTGTGATCCACACCATCAAGCCTGTTTTCTGGCGCCGTTGCCGGGGACTTGGAAGCTTCAGCTAGGAGAGTTTCACACATCCTTTCACTTTACTTTGTTATTGTCTTGCCTAGTATATTTTTTGTTAGTCTTGTTATGCCTTTTGTTTGCTCTAAAACTGAAAATCCAAAAAAAATAAAAATTCCAGCACCTTGTTTAATTCGGTTTTACCTTGTTACCATGGCTAGTTCCACTCCTTTTTCTCCGTCTCTGGAGGTTGAAGTTCGTACTTTTAAAAAAAGAGGGGGAGAAAGTTTAAAAGATGCTTGGTATAGGATTAGTGATTCTCAACCGTTCCACAAAGAAATATTCAGATACTATCCTTCTCAGAAACTTTTATGTTGGAATCACAAATTGGTATAGGTATGTCCTAGACACTTTAACAGGTGGAAACTTCCTAGGCACTCCCTCTATTGAGGCTTACAACATCATTGAAAGTCTAGTCGGGACTCCACCTACTAATGAACCTAAAACTGAAGCCACAATGGAACATGTTGTGGAAAGACTTGATATTTTAGAGAAAAATTGGTCAAGCATGAATTGGGCAACTGAAATAGATAAAAAACTACTTGATAGTAGTAGCAAGATTGAGGGATCCTTAAGGTATATAAATAGAAGAATTAATAATCTTAAGACCAATAAAGGGAAGGATGATCAAAATTTGAGAATTAGTAAGTTGGAAGAGATTATGGATGCTGTAGGTGCAAATTTTTCATCTCTCAAAATTAAAAACAAGGAAGTTCCAGCAGGAAGGGGACTTAAGTTTACCTATGTCCCCAAGGTTTCTGAACCGAAACCGAATAAAATAAATAAACTTAGTTCTCCTGTTATCATTGAAAAACTCCCCAATGAACTAAATATAGGAGAGACTAAAATTTTAAATCCTGTTTTTGAGAATGATGAAGTTAAAAAATCAACAAATTAATTCTCTTATTAGTGCTAGTTCTGCTTCTGAGGATATCCTTGATGATTTTGATATTGAGGAAAGTGATAAAACTTGAATTTGCCCCCTTTTGCCTAGCTAAAAGGCGTTAAAGAAAAGCGCTTATGGGAGGCAACCCATTTTATTTTTACCTTCTGTTTCTTTTTGGTTTCTTTGAGTTTTGGGTGATGTTACTTCTGTAACAACTCCCTTGTATCTTTTTGTTTTTGTTTTCGGTGCCAAGAATAGCCTCTAAAGAGAGGAAGACTAATTGGTGAGTTTGCTGTCCAGAAACAGATTTCTGTTCTTCACTATTCAAAAATCCAAAAAATCACAGAATGTCATCTGTGTCTGAAATTTTTTGACAGCAAGCATCAGGGTTTTTCTACCTTTCTCTAGTTTTAAGTTTTCTGATTTGAGGTCCATAAGTGCCCCGAAAAAATTCATCTTTACAGTCTGTTCTGTTTTTGACAGATTCTGTCCTTAGTTTTGCATTGCTTCTTGCACGGGCAAAGTGAAGCTTTTTCAAAGCTAGAGTTTTACTTAGACCTTTGTGACAATAGCTAATGTTGTAAAGAAATAAGTTCGTGATATGTTCTTTGGAACCGAAGGAAGATATTGTTTTTGTGGACTAACCCCTCTAATTAAGTTGCTATAAGTTTTGCGTGGAGGAAGTTTTCAAGTATCCAAGTGTGAGGTGATGAAGGAAGATCAAGAAGGAATAAAAGCCTAGGCTTGGGGAGGCTCCCCATGGACCCTCCTCTAAAATATTCAAGAAGTTACAAGCGTCTAAGCTTGGGGATGCCCAAGGCATCCCTTTCTTCATCAACAGTCATCGGTTTCTCTCATGGTACTATATTTTTATTCCTTTACACATTATGTGCTGTTCTTGGAGTGTCAGTTTATGTTTACTTTAAGTATGTTTGTGTTTAGTTTTCCGGTCCTTGCAATAATTTGGATCCATGCATGCTTGTTTGGGAGAGAGACACGCTCCGCTTTTTCATTATACACTCATGTTCCTCACTTATATGTGTTGAGTGTTTAGCCTTTGTTATTTATGCTTTTAGCTCTTGTTTTCAAGCATCCCTTGTTCAGAGCTGTTAGCTTTGTAGTTAGGAAGTTTTGCTCTTGTTGCTTCACCCTTTTTGTTTTGTTTCAAATAAGTTGATTGGTGTTTGGTTAAGTGGAAATTATCATGTAGGAAGTGTAAAAAGTGTTGCTTAATCTTGTAGACCGTTGTCTTGAATCTTTGATACTTTTCAATTGTTTAGAGATATGAATTAGATTAATGCTTAAACTTGTGGATCATCTATTAAGAATGGATTAGTAAAGAACTACCGTAAGGCTTTAAAATTGTGGTGTTTGTCCTGCTTGGTAGCTCTCAAAGTCTAGATATTCTTTTTGCAAAGAGTTGGTTTGGCTAACAAGGTAGACGGTGTGATGTCCAGTGGTTATGCATAATGTATATCTGTAGTCATTCATTGAACCAAGTTGATGTTATGTGTTTGCTTGATATCCTGCTAAGCCCAAAAATTCCGTACTGAGAGGGAATACTTCTCGTGCATCCAACTCACAAAGCCAAATATCTTTGCCATTTGTATCCACCATGCCTACCTACATGTGGTATTTCCCTGCCACTCCAAGTAAAATTTTCATGTGGTATCTTTAAAATGTTCAAAATTATCCTTTTTGTGCCTCTGTTTTAAGCTCATTAGGAAGCAGTAGGAAGCTAGATATAACTTGTGACAAGCAAGGTCATTTACCCCTTTTTCACCCGGTGTTGATGGTTCACGTCCTCACTTGAATTTACCCGAGTGTTGGGGATATGCCGAATAGGGGTCCTCACCATTAGGACAAAGACCAGACTGACAGGGTGGCCCATGTGGTGACATAGCCAGCCGGCTTTGTCGGGCGGCCTTGTAAGCTGAAGCGCAGGAGGCCCATCCGGCTTAAGGAAGACTCAAGAAGGCGGCCTGGAAGACGCTGCCTTGGCAAGGAAGATAGGGCCCAAGTCAGAAGGAATATGAACTCGTCCCTTAGTCGGTTAGGAACCTCCTGTAAACCCTAGTACCGGATGACTATATAAGCCGGACTACGGGATGTCTTCGAAAAAACCACAAACACAATCTCATTGTAACCGACACTGTTTTTCCTTATAGCGATTTATAGAAGCACGTAGGATCTCGCCACCGTTGTGAGATCCGAAGCTGGGTAAACTCGTGCCAATCCCGTCACCGGAATCACCTCGTCCTTATCCACCCTTTACTTTCACCGTCGTAGTATGGCACCCCATCTAAGATACCTCGACACCGAGAGCAGCTTAAGCAAAATATAAATATAACTTACTATTCTCCTCCGCACAATGAAAATCTGAGAAATCAGCTCAACATTGGTTAGTGGTGAAACCAAGGAGAAAGAGGAATGTACTCGCTCCTCTAAAACTAGCCGCTCTCACAAGTCTAAAAGCCTTGCTTGAAATGGAGGACTAGCTAGTTTCTTTACTTTGAAGTCGTTGACGAAAGCATGCATATCTCAAAATTGTTTATTTCTATCAAAAAAACTCTAGCACATGATTAATCCATGCTTCCCTCTGCGAAGGGCCTTCCTTTTACTTTTATGTTGAGTCAGTATTCCTCTTCCTTCTTAACACCCTCAAGCAATCACTTGGTATCAACTTTAGTTCATGTTTTACTTCATGTTATCTTGTGTCTAACTGTGAAAACTTTGTATTGACTTTATCTTGAGATAAACAAGTTGCAAGTTGAAGCTCTTTGCTGAAAACTTAAATCTTCCTTTGTGTTGGCCAAACTCCTTTGTCGAATTAATATTGCTTTGTGAGATATCAATCATTGTCAAGTGTTATGCTTTTAAATCTCCAAAGTGCTCTTTTCTAGTTAATTCTTGCTTAGATATTACACATGGTTAATAATTGTTTGTTCATTCAATGAACCTTTGTTTTGGATCAATGCATTCAGTTCATATGCTTTACATGATTATATGATCAAGATTGTGATTGGTAGCATGTGATACGTGCATTTTATATCATCATTTTTATACCTTATATTATCATATGGGAATGTTATATGCACTGTTATATCAACGTTTTGCATGTTTTAGATGATTTATGGGACTTTCATACAAAGTCCCTATTTTTGGTATTTAATATCTGGGAGGCAGAATACCCCCCTTTTCTTGTCTTTATTGTTTCAGGAGTTTCGCGAACCCAAATAATTAAAGGAAAAATACCACGGCAGTTTTTCTTCGGAAGAAGGGCAATGGAAAGAAGACCGAAGAGAGGAAGGCCACGAGGCCCAAATGGGGTGGGCCCACGCGGCCAGGTACAGGGGCCGCGTGGGACCCACCAAACAGGGCCTCGGGCACTTCCTCGCCTGTGGCTTTTTATGTACGCCTTCGTCTTCCCCGAAAAGGGACGCCCTAATTTTTCCCGAATTATCTGAGGCCGTGGCGGCGGCGGAGCTCCTGATTCTCTCCGAAGGGGGTCAGATCCTGCTGCTCCGGAGCTCCGAAGAGGGGGAAATCATCGCCATCGTCATCACCTCTCCTCCTTGGCGTGGGAGGAGGCCTCTACATCAAGTCCATCACCAAGTCCATCACCATCTCCATCGTCATCTCCGTGATCCACTCCGTTCCCCTCATAGTTTGAGAGTTGCTATACCCTAGATCATTGTCTTGTGCTCCTATTCATGTTTGTGATTGGGTACTTGTCATTATTTGGTGGTGAAGTATTTATTTCAGATTGTGTTGTACCCTTTATGCCACTGATTATGATCATGTTTGCACGTTGTGAGTAGTTCCCATATGTTCCTGAGGGCATAGGATGAATTGGCAATGATTTATATATAACATGTGTTGGTATTTTGTCAAGAGTTTATCTTCTATGTGATTCTATGATGGTGTTGTGCGAACGTCGACTGCACAACACTTCACCTGTAAGGGCTCATAGGAGAACAACGTAGTGTAATGAATTGAGGAAGACTTGGGAGGACAAGTAAGCCTAAGACGGAGTCATGCAGTTATATTATGTGGGTAGTAGTGTCGGGGACCTTAGAGTGTAATGCTATGGTGGGACTTTGTGTCTTAATAATTCTTGTGCAGTCATTTAATTGGCTACATGATCCATCATAAGGGGTTGTAGATTATTTATTTAGCTATGCCTAGTTATGGCTCCGCCCCAAGAAGATTAAAACTTGACAAGATATGCAACGTGTTGTTTAATAAATCTCTATGCCTAGTGATATCCATGCCGCCCTCGGGAACGCTTTCCACATATAAGTTACACACCATTTGAGCTTGTCCTCTTGCCACATAGAGGATTGGGCTTTCAACTGTTACTATTTACTTTCGACATTTTTATTATCTTTGCAATCATACAACTGAAAATCCCAAAAACATTTGCATCTTTCATTGCTTTATTTATCATTCTTTCTAACCAATACCTTCAGCTCCTCGTGGGTTCGACAACCTTTTCTAATTGAAAGGTACTACAATTGATCTCCTGCACTTGGGAGTCATCAAGATACTTTTCTGGCGCCGTTGCCGGGGAGCGTAGCGCTATTGGTAAGAAGTTTGGTAAGGAAACTTGAAAGCTGAATTATATTTGCTGTTTTATCTCATTGATACTATGGCATTTAAGAATCGTTCCTCGCTGCACCTTGCTCTATATGAAAGTGCTTATGCCACTACTGCTAAAGTGGTTGAAACTGCTGTGTCTAAGATACCTGAAGTGGGATTTAAAATTCCCACTGGCCATGTTGAAAGAGTTACGAAGAATATATTTTCAGGGGATGGAACTAAGCCTGCACGTGAACACATTGAAATGATTGAAGAAATATGTGGCTTATTTAGGATTCCTGGTATTTCTGAGGACTATGTGAAAAGGAAGCTATTATTTATGTCTTTATCTGGTAATGCTCGTATTTGGTTCAGGTCTTTGGATGAAGGAGCCACTACTGAATGGAGTGTATTGAGGAAGATTTTCTTTCTTAAATATTTTACTCCTAGAGAAGCTTATGAGAGCCGCTGCTATATATTTAATTTCTGGCCACATCTGGGAGAGAGTATTACTCAAGCTTGGGGGAGACTGAAGGCACTCCTTCGTGAGAATCCTTGTCATGATCTTACAAAGAAACTTATATTGATAAACTTTTATGTGAGGCTACCTATGAAGCATAAGGAAATTCTGGACAATTCATCTGGTGGGAGTTTTACAAATAATACTGCAGAAGAAGCATGGAACCTATTGGAAACTATTTCTGAAAATACTGGACACTGGGAACTTGATAAAGGTAATGAACCTTATTTTGATTTTGGATATTCATGTGTGGAGAGC
The DNA here is from genome assembly GCA_012064385.1 of Puccinellia tenuiflora. Taxonomy (NCBI): domain Eukaryota; kingdom Viridiplantae; phylum Streptophyta; class Magnoliopsida; order Poales; family Poaceae; genus Puccinellia; species Puccinellia tenuiflora. The sequence goes on from QRDG01000705.1 coordinate 106,508, forward strand.
TTCTCTACTTCCATCTTGTTTAAAAATATGAGTGATACATTTAATCTTGATCCTTATGTTATACTTGAAATAGCTAAATCTTTTGCTGAGCATATCTGTATTCCTAAAAGTGGGTTTGAAACTTATGTTGAACCTGTTAAACAATCTATTGTTATTCCTAAAGTTATTAAACAGATAGAGCCAGTGTCATCTGTGAGAATTGAGGAGTATGTTGAGCCACCCCCATATCCGAACCAAGTTAAGAAAAATTTACTTATTGCTGTTACTAACAAGAGTAAAAGAAGATGTCCTCAGCCATATGAACAGGTGGAAGTCAATACTCAAATTTCTGTTATCAAACAATTAAATGAAGAAGATCCTGTTGATGTTTATCTATGTGAAGACGCTACTAAAATTATCAGAGGTAATTCGGCCAAGGTGGGAAAACCTATAATATCATGCTCTATTGGGACTTCAAGTTATCATGGTCTATGTGATATTGGGTCAAGCATTAGTGTCATTCCATATTCTCTCTATCTTGAAATCAAGCCTGATATTGATCCTATTGTTATGGAAGAGACAGGTATGACGATTCAACTTGCTAATAAAGAATATATTAGTCCTTTTGGAATTGTTAGAGATGTTGAAGTTCTAGTTGGTAAAATAAAATATCCTGCTGATTTTATTGTGCTTGGTTGCCCTCAAGATTCATTTTGTCCTATCATTTTTGGTAGACCCTTCTTGCGTACTGTTGGAGCTGAAATTAATTTGCTTAAAGAGAAAGTGTTTATTAAATGTGATAATGGAAGACTAGAGTTCAACTTTTCCAAATTTGCCGATAAACATGTTGTGAAAGAGCCAATCTCTGAAGATATAATTGAAACCCTTGCTCATATAGCTGTAGCTTCAACAGATGTTGTAGAACGTTATATGCTTAATCAAGATGAACCATTTAATAATGAGGAAAAAGAGGCTCTGGAACAAATATTATGGCAACAACCACCACAGTTACAGTTGCATATCCCGCCTGATAATTTAGGAGTGTTACCACCACCTAAAGGGGATCCAAGTTTTGAATTGAAACCTTTGCCTGACAACCTGAAATATGCATACTTAGATGATAAGAACATATATCCTGTCATTATTAGTGCTAACCTTTCAGCTGAAGAAGAAGAGAAACTACTTGATGTGCTAAAAGCTCATCGACCAGCTATTGGATACTCTCTTGATGATCTTAAAGGTATAAGCCCAGCTCTATGTATGCATAAAATCAATTTGGAAGAGGATGCAAAACCTGTTGTTGATTATCAACGCCGTCTCCATCCAAAAATGAAAGAAGTGGTAAGAAAAGAGGTAATAAGACTCATGGAAGCTGGTATCATTTATCCTATAGCTGATAGTAAGTGGGTTAGTCCTGTCCATTGTGTTCCTAAAAAGGGTGGAATGACTGTTGTTCCAAATGATGAGAATGAACTTGTGGCTCAACGTACTGTTGTTGGTTATAGGATGTGCATTGATTACAGGAAACTAAACAAAGCAACTAGAAAAGATCATTACCCATTGCCATTTATTGATCAAATGTTAGAAAGGTTATCTAAACACTCTCACTTTTGTTATCTAGATGGTTATTCAGGTTTCTCACAAATTCCTGTCCATAAGGACGATCAAGAAAAGACCACTTTTACTTGCCCATTTGGCACATTTGCTTATAGAAGAATGCCATTCGGTTTATGTAATGCTCCTGCTACTTTTCAAAGATGCATGAATGCTATATTTGCTGATTATATTGAAAAAATAATGGAAGTCTTTATGGATGATTTTTCTGTGTATGGTACTTCTTTCGATAATTGCTTGTTCAATCTTAACAAAGTTTTGCAGCGTTGTGAAGATCAACATTTAGTTCTCAATTGGGAGAAGTGTCACTTCATGGTTACCGAAGGAATTGTTCTAGGACATAAGATTTCTGGAGATGGAATAGAAGTTGATCAAGCCAAGATAGAAGCTATTGAGAAGCTACCATACCCAAAGGATATAAAAGGTATAAGAAGTTTTCTTGGGCATGCAGGTTTTTACCGTAGGTTCATTAAGGATTTCTCCAAAATATCAAAACCTCTAACCAATCTTTTGCAAAAGGATGTTCCTTTCTCTTTTAATGATGATTGCATTGAATCTTTTAATATTTTGAAGAATGCTTTAATAACTGCTCCTATTATTCAACCTCCTGATTGGAAATTGCCCTTTGAAATTATGTGTGATGCTAGTGATTATGCAGTTGGGGCTGTTTTGGGTCAAAGGGTTGATAAGAAACTGAATGTTATTTATTATGCTAGTAGAACACTTGATGCTGCCCAAAGAAATTATGCTACAACTGAAAAAGAATTTTTAGCAGTACTATTTGCTTGTGACAAGTTTAGACCTTATATTACTGATTCCAAAGTCACAATACATACTGATCATTCTGCTATTAAATACTTGATGAACAAGAAGGATGCTAAGCCTAGATTGATAAGATGGGTACTTTTATTGCAAGAATTTGATTTACACATTGTTGATAGGAAAGGAGAAGATAACCAAGTAGCTGATCATCTCTCTAGAATGGAAAATATACCTGATGATCCTATTCCTATTAATGATAGCTTTGTTAATGAACAACTTGCAATTGTTAATGTATCCAGTGTTAAGGCTGCATCTCCTTGGTTCGCTAATTATGCAAATTTTATTGTTGGAAAAGTATTACCTCCACACTTTACTTATCAACAAAGAAAGAGATTCTTTTATGATCTTAGACATTATTTTTGGGATGATCCTTTCCTTTATAAGAAAAGTGTAGATGGTATTATTAGACGTTGTATACCTGAGCATGAACAACAGGCTATAATAAGAGATTGTCATGATAGTCCCTATGGAGGGCATCATGCAGGAGATCGCACAGCAGCAAAGGTATTACAATCTGGTTTCTATTGGCCTACTTTATTTAAAGATTGCCATGAATATGTTAAATCTTGTGATAAATGTCAAAGAGTAGGAAATATTGGTAGGAGAAATGAAATGCCTATGAATTATTCTCTACCACTTGAACCATTTGATGTGTGGGGTTTTGACTTTATGGGACCTTTCCCAGCCTCAAAGACAAAGCATACTCATATTTTGGTTGCAGTGGACTATGTTACAAAGTGGGTGGAGGCAATTCCAACCAAAAGTGCAGATCATGCCACAGCAATGAAAATGCTCAAGGACATCATTTTCCCAAGGTTTGGTGTTCCTAGGTTTTTAATTACTGATGGTGGCTCTCATTTCATACATGGTGTTTTTAGGAAAGCATTGGCAAAATATGATGTTAACCATAGAATTGCGTCTCCTTATCACCCTCAAACAAGTGGACAAGTTGAATTAAGTAATAGGGAAATTAAACTCATTTTGGAAAAGACAGTAAATAAGTCTAGGTCTGATTGGCCACTTAAAATTAATGATGCATTATGGGCTTATAGAACTGCCTTTAAAAATCCTATGGGAATGTCCCCTTATAAAATGGTCTATGGAAAAGCTTGTCATTTACCTGTTGAATTAGAACATAAAGCTAGATGGGCTATTAAACAATTAAACTTTGACCTTAAGACTGCAGGAGAGAAAAGAATCCTTGATTTAAACCTGCTAGATGAATGGAGGAATGAAGCCTATGAAAATGCTAAAATGTTTAAAGAGAAAGTTAAGATTTGGCATGACAAGAAGATTAAGAGAAAAGAATTCAAAGTAGGAGATCAAGTTCTATTATACAACTCTCGTTTCAAGTTTTCTGCAGGGAAGCTAGCCTCAAAATGGCAGGGACCATTAGTCATACAGGAAGTGTATCGTTCAGGAGCTATCCGTCTTTACGGTGATATGAAAGGTAAACCTCATGTGGTCAATGGACAACGTCTTAAACATTATATTGCAGGAAAAAGCTTCATTGGAACGGTGGAAACATTGAATTTACAAACACCGGAAGAAATAATAGAAGGGGGTCGAGCAGTTTCAGCAACCCCAAATCAATAAAAGGTAACTTTTGTATTGGAAAGTTTCTCGGAATTACGTGAAATTTTATGGAAGTCATTTTTATGGAAATTAACGTGTGGGGCAAGAAAACTTGACGAAACGGAGTCCCGAGGAGGGAAAGAGGTGGCCCCACGCGGCCAAGTACAGGGGCCGCGTGGGCCCACTCCTTTTCCACCTCGGAGACCCTTTTCGCCCCGTTTTCGACCCCGACGCTCCGTTTTAACCTAAAAACCCTCAATATATACCCGTCTCCGACGATCTAATCTCGCACCGAGCGTTCTCGAGCGATCTTTGTCTCTTGCTGTCTCTGTCTGCCAGGTTTTAGCCATGTCTTCGGGGAACTCCTACCAATGTTCCTCCATGGATGACGATGATGATGAGCTTGAGGGGCTCAGCCCCACGTCCCCATGGAAGAGGAACAGGAAGAGGAAGGACTACTCCGACGATGATGACCATGAGGAAGAGGATGATGAAGAAGAATACAAGGCAATCGTCGACTTCACGCCCCTGGCAACATCACCTCCATCGCCTATTGCTGTAGCCAATGTGGGGGTGAACCGCTCTCTTGGCAACAAGAGGAAGACGGCGCGCATCCAAACTGGAGGGAAGGTTCCCAGGCTCTCGCTTGCAAGCAAAAACGTAGCTTCTACTCTTATTGACAGGGAATCCCGGCGCACCACTCAAAGGAATTATCCTGGTGAGTGGGATCGCAAGATCCCCAACAAGAAGGTATCAAGCCCCGAGTGGAGGCCTAGCAAAGAGACGGTTGAGAAGAACTTTATGGAGAAACTGGGAGAAGCTGCAAAAGAATTTGAGAAAGCCTACAACCTCATGATGAAGATCGTTGGAGACCTTGAAGATCATTATTATGAAGGCAATAAGAAAGAAGAGAGGAAGTTCTAGCAAGACGTCAAGCTTGGGGGAGTTCCACCTAGTCTCTCTCTTTATTAGTCTCTTTTATCTATCTAATCAAGGTGTGTTTTGCTTTTATCGTTTAGTTATCAATTTCGTTTAGGCTTGTGTGAGCTCATAGAGCATTATCATGTATCCCTATCTTGTGGTTTATCAATGAATATTAAAGTATGGTGTCATCCATGGGTCTCTTGTTTTGGAGATTTATGGGTAATACTCATGCAAATGAGCGTGACATATTTAGAGGTTTCAGTCACATCTTGCCTTGGACTTAATTAACTTGAGTATGTTGGACAACTGTAGAATTATATCATCAAAATATCAAATAATAAACATGAACCATTGTGATCAATATTATGATGATAGTGGCTTGATAAATGTTTAAGGTTGGGAGTTAGCCCATATGTGCTGTCACATGCAAAGCTTTCAACATGTTCCATCATTTATTCAGTTGATATCATGTACTTTTGTTTATGGATGCCTATCATGGTGAAATAATGTGGAAATAGAGTAAGTTTAAATGAGTTTGTATAAATGGTTAGAGAGAAACCTGGGCCGCTAATCTAAGCCATGCATCATTCATGGTGGAAATTTACTTACATGCTATTTTGAACTTTCTGTGATACACCCTACAATAAAAAGCTATATCAAGTGGTAAATAAAAAGGGTGTTGAGGTTGTTCATTATGTTTGTTTGTCTTGTTGTTTTGATGTGGGCTTGATCCATATCATGGGACAAGAGGTACCCCAGTTGAGGCTCTTGATAATACCATTATTACTTACAATGATAGATAACTTAAACTTGCTTTGTTTCCCAAGATGAGTAATCATGGTGTAGGTACTTGTATTCAAGGGGCATGAGACATCTAACCTTTACTTTATCAAGGCCACTACTCATATTTGCTTTCACATTTAACTCTAATCATTCAAATGCTTGCCATAAAGAGCAAAAGCATGGGAAAAGGAGTATGAGTCAGTTGTCCAACATACAATGGTTATTTGCTTTCAAAAGTAAGGGGAGATTGTTAGAGCTTCTACTTATGTTGCCCTCATGTGTATGAGTTTTAGTTCATTAATCTTACATTGCAATTGAATATGATGATGATACAATGCCCGTATTTATTTATCAACCATAAGTCCATCGATGCATGTAATGATCTATGTCCTTACTTACTCGAGGACGAGTAAAGGTTTAAGCTTGGGGGAGTTGATACGTGCATTTTATATCATCATTTTTATACCTTATATTATCATATGGGAATGTTATATGCACTGTTATATCAATGTTTTGCATGTTTTAGATGATTTATGGGACTTTCATACAAAGTCCCTATTTTTGGTATTTAATATCTGGGAGGCAGAATACCCCCCTTTTCTTGTCTTTATTGTTTCAGGAGTTTCGCGAACCCAAATAATTAAAGGAAAAATACCACGGCAGTTTTTCTTCGGAAGAAGGGCAATGGAAAGAAGACCGAAGAGAGGAAGGCCACGAGGCCCAAATGGGGTGGGCCCACGCGGCCAGGTACAGGGGCCGCGTGGGACCCACCAAACAGGGCCTCGGGCACTTCCTCGCCTGTGGCTTTTTATGTACGCCTTCGTTCTCCCCGAAAAGGACGCCCTAATTTTTCCCGAATTATCTGAGGCCGTGGCGGCGGCGGAGCTCCTGATTCTCTCCGAAGGGGGTCAGATCCTGCTGCTCCGGAGCTCCGAAGAGGGGGAAATCATCGCCATCGTCATCACCTCTCCTCCTTGGCGTGGGAGGAGGCCTCTACATCAAGTCCATCACCATCTCCATCGTCATCTCCGTGATCCACTCCGTTCCCCTCATAGTTTGAGAGTTGCTATACCCTAGATCATTGTCTTGTGCTCCTATTCATGTTTGTGATTGGGTACTTGTCATTATTTGGTGGTGAAGTATTTATTTCAGATTGTGTTGAACCCTTTATGCCACTGATTATGATCATGTTTGCACGTTGTGAGTAGTTCCCATATGTTCCTGAGGGCATAGGATGAATTGGCAATGATTTATATATAACATGTGTTGGTATTTTGTCAAGAGTTTATCTTCTATGTGATTCTATGATGGTGTTGTGCGAACGTCGACTGCACAACACTTCACCTATAAGGGCTCATAGGAGAACAACGTAGTGTAATGAATTGAGGAAGACTTGGGAGGACAAGTAAGCCTAAGACGGAGTCATGCAGTTATATTATGTGGGTAGTAGTGTCGGGGACCTTAGAGTGTAATGCTATGGTGGGACTTTGTGTCTTAATAATTCTTGTGCAGTCATTTAATTGGCTACATGATCCATCATAAGGGGTTGTAGATTATTTATTTAGCTATGCCTAGTTATGGCTCCGCCCCAAGAAGATTAAAACTTGACAAGATATGCAACGTGTTGTTTAATAAATCTCTATGCCTAGTGATATCCATGCCGCCCTCGGGAACGCTTTCCACATATAAGCTACACACCATTTGAGCTTGTCCTCTTGCCACATAGAGGATTGGGCTTTCAACTGTTACTATTTACTTTCGACATTTTTATTATCTTTGCAATCATACAACTGAAAATCCCAAAAACATTTGCATCTTTCATTGCTTTATTTATCATTCTTTCTAACCAATACCTTCAGCTCCTCGTGGGTTCGACAACCTTTTCTAATTGAAAGGTACTACAATTGATCTCCTGCACTTGGGAGTCATCAGCCGCCGGCGCGGTCGCGGGAGGCTAGGGTAGGGTTTGGTCCCCTGCCTGCCTGCTTCAGAAAATGGGTATCGACCACTCCGAACATCCAAATGACTAGGAGGTAGAAACTTACATGGTCACAACTCACAACGGCTTTACGTGAAGGTAGAGAAAATAGATAAGCCTGTAAAGATGCGACCGGATACATCTGCTGTATAAATTAAGAGAAAAAACAGTTCGAAGCTGGGATGCAAACCTGCCAGACCCCAACCTGACAGTCGATGCATGAGGGAAAGGCATGCAGACAAAAAAGACGGCGAAGCTCAAATCCTTGTAGATGTGTGTGTAGCTGCTCCTGTACTTGGAATTACTTGCTACTAGCCCGCAACAATGTGAACATTTGAGAGCAGTCAGCCAGCGGCGCAGAAACCTGGTGGTCCCGCCCGCTGGTGGTACTTGCTACTGCTCACCATGGGCATCAGCTAGTGGCGCAAGGAGTATGTGAAGGTTACATTGGGTGTAGCATGCCGGCGTGGTGTCCTGCACGGCCAGGATGACAATAACCGATGGATGCCGTCCGGATGTGTAGCGGCAGCTGAATACGGCGGGGGCCGATGATGGATGTTAACGGCAGGTACACCATATTCGCCCCGTCAAGCTTGGCCTGGTGATTTGAACAGGAGATCGTGAGATCAATAGATAGAAAGGGGAATCGTCAAGTCGGGATTGGAAAGGAGAGAAAGGGGAAGGGTAGCAAAAGGAAGAGTTGTGCAACAACTCAGGAGGCAAAGAGTGGAAGGGGTGAGGCCGTAGATGAATAGACTGGTTCTTTTTTTCTTAAACGCCAGCGTTGTGCAGACTGGGACGACACCACATGGCAATTGTGACGACGTGGCTCAAGAAGAATGCATGAAAATGAGTTAGTGGAAATGAGATGATGTGGCATAGCTGCATGTTGAGAGAATTCCATGTAGTGGGTCATGCTATTTAGATATAGAAGATGACACACATCTGTAGGATATTCCTCTCAAGTGATTCAATTAATATGTTTTATACATTGCATATTAATTACCACATTAATTTCCATTGGACCTATTTTTTAAAATCTATTGTTCCTATTCCGCACATATTCAATCCAGGAACCGATATTTCTATTTGGTGTTTATAGAAGTAAATATATATATATATATATATATATATATATATATATATATATATGTAAACCATATTTATTATATGTAAAAATATATGTAGCCGAATTTATTATAAAAAATTAAAGCACCCTACAATTTAGAACTACTATTTATTATATTTATAATTTTAATATATTTTTTATAAACTACACATGCATTTGCTAAGACGAATTAATAGTACACACATGCTGATGATTAATGTTGACTATATGAAGTCTATGTTTGTTTCTTTATTTTATTCAGATGTCATGGTCATAGTAACTACCTTTGGATTAGACATGGCTCTAATTATTCCGAAGTGTATTCCCATGTATTCCCTACAACATCAAAGTTGATCATGCATATCACCATCAATTTTCATAGCAGCCCTAAAAACATCGTGCAATAGGTCGTTGTATCTTGAGTTGTACCCACGTAAGTCAACCAATTTTAAGAAACATGAGTAAACAGGAATATGCAAGTAAAATTAATGATATTGAGGTGACCCTAGTTTTGATTTCATGGTCACACTCTTGGGTGATGTTATGTTTTGTTGGAGATACCCCGTTAAGCTCTCAATATCCTAGACTTAACAATATCGATGTGCATAAATTTGTCATAATTAGGGAGGTCTTCGGGTCACAACCTCCGCACATATCTTTTAGACGTGACTTAACAATATCCTGGACTTAACAATATCGCTATGTATAAGCCACGGTCAGTTCAAACATGTTCAGAAATTGGTTGTGGGCTGTCCCATAAAAAATATAAAAGCACATCCATGTGGGAGCGACAATCTTATGTTGGGTATTGTGGCTAGGCGGGAATGATGTTGTGTTCAATAAAAAGAGAGAAAATGACGCAGAACTACCACATTTGCGGTTGCGGTGTCAGGCAACTACCGGTTTTGATGTTTTTGTCGGAAACCACCGGTATTGAGGATGGGCTGCGACAGGGAGCACTGATTCGCAAGATTAGGGCGTTTAACAGCGAATCTGACCGTTCGGGCCCACTGTCAGGACGACGTGGCACAAACGGCCGTTTTCCTCCGCTCACTGCCGTTTTCCTTCCTTCTGTGCTCGACCCCGCTTCACTTCTCCCCTGTTCCCCCTTCTCTCCGACGACATGGCGAGTCCTGGCGGCGGCGACCGCGTCGAGCCCGGCGGTGGCGGTCAGCGCGTCCCGCCCGACGACGGCGACCCTAGCGGTGGAGGTGGTGACGAGCAGCTCCCGTACGAGGGAGGCGACGAGCAGCTCCCATCGGGGCAGGCGGCGACCCACCCGCCAGCATCATCGCAGACAGCTTGGACGTGGGCGGGCCAGTCCTCCAGTAAGGATCCGCTCAGCCACTACGTCTCAGACTGGTAAGCCTTCCTCGCTCTTGGCTCTGTTAGCATCTAGGTTTGCAGTTAGATTTAGAATTTGCACTACAGATTTAGAATCTAGGTTTGAATGCGTCTGTTAATGCAATGTAGGGACGATTCAGAGGTTTGGGAGCTGTTTATTCAATTTGACGGTGTGAAATTTGTGCAAAAGACAATGGCACGTTGTGATATCAGATATCTGAATTTGCTGTCCGAGATGGAGAAGGAAGGATATGGCATCTGTTCTTCAATTTACTATGTGAAAGAGGAAGGGGAGGGTCTGCAAGGGTTAGATGTAATAGACAGCCAATTAAAGGTGGATGAAATGATAAGGAAATATGATAGCAGCAAGAAATTGGTACTGACTGTGATGAGGGACAAGAAGAAACATGCTATTGTTGTGTCCCCAATAAAGCCAATTAAGCCAAAGTCTGTGAAATTTATTGGCAAAGAATATCCAAGCTATATTGATGTAGATGCAGATGCAGAGGAGGAGCAGCCCATTCCTTATCAGGTTCAGACACAAGACAGTGTTTGCTACCAGGGAGTGGTTCAGACACAAAACAGTGCTGTTGTTGATAAACTGGTCACTGAAGAATGTGATGGAGAGGCATCAGATGATAGCTATGGTTGGTGGGATGAAGGCCAGGTTGATCCAGTGTATGCAGAGGAGAGGAGAAGGAGGGATGAAGAGGAATTGCAGGCAACAATTGCAGAGATGAAGAGGAGGAGGGAGGACCCACTGCTACACTATGAGGGTGAGACAGATGTTGAGGATATATTTGTGAATGATGAGGAGGAAAATGTTGAAGAAATTCCCCCAGAGCCTGTGAAAAAGAAAGTTAAGAGGCCAGGTCCTACACTGAGATCACACTCTCAAGTTGAGCTATCTGATAATTCTGACTGGGCTCCTTCTGATGAAGAAGAAGATCTGGGTTTCTTGAAAGAGGAAGATGATGATGGTTTTGAGCCACTTGCTTTTGTGCTGCCTCCTGGAAGGAAATCAAGATCAAAGAAACAAAAAGAAAGGGTCTGGTATGATGACAAGAGAGAAAACCCAGAACAACAGTTCATGCTGAAGCTCTGTTTCAAAGATGTTTACCAGTTCAGAGATGCATTGGCAAGACTCCACATAACTCAAGTAAGGAATTTCCATTTCCATAGGAATACCCCAGATAGGATAATTGTCTGGTGTAAGGGTAAGGAGAGATATGGATGTAAATTCTACATGACTGCCTCCACTGTAGGCCATGAGAAAACATTTTGTATTAGGAAAATGCATCTGAAACACATTTGTCCAACTGATCCATCCAGCAGTTTATCCCTCTCCATCTTCAATGTCTCCATCTCTTCCTTCATTCTGTCCCTGTCCTTCTCTGCCTTGATCCTCAACACCTTGTGCATGTTACTAGCAGAAGCATCCAGCTTCTTCTTCTCCTCCAGCTCTGCCCTTGCATCAATAAGTGCTTGTTCTGCCTTTGCCTTCATAGCAAGTGTCACCTGCTTCTCCTTCACTGTCTTCTCCACTTCTGCTTGCACAATCTTCAGATCCTTGTGCAGCTTGGTTATTTCATCCCTAAATTTATACTTCTCATCACAATAATTCAGAGCATCAGTAACCCTTGCTTGCTTCACTTCACCATACATACTCCATAATTTAATCAGAGCTTTCTGCAGTGATGATGGCCACTCTCCATCTAGCCATCTAACATAATCACAGCTTTCCCCTACCTAAACAAAAACATAGAACAACTCAATTTCAGTAACCACTCATGAATATGAACAACTAAATTGTCTCAAAGATGCTATATTGACTGAATATGAACATACCATGCGTGAACAGGCATAAAATCTCCTTCCCGTGTTACATCCTTCCCAAGCTACAAATTTTTCTGCAATCGGTCCACACTTACAGCGTGGAGGTGCTGCTCCATGAGCTAATCCTTCCCATTCAGAGTCGTAAAGCGTAGCCATTTCCTACCATGACCCATTTACATTGCACATCAGACGAACCCTAACCCTAGAAATTCTAAAATCCCCAAATCCGACGAACCCTAACCCTAGAAATCAACTCACCTCGGTGCTGCCATTGCTATGGTCCTCAGACGATTCCTCCCCATCATCCCACGATACCATGCTGACGGCGAACTCCGGCGACGGTGACGCGGGAGCGGGCGGCGGCGGCGGCGGCGAAGGAGATGCAGAGAGGGAGAGGACGGAGAAGAAAGATGCGGGAGAGGGAGCCGTCCTGGTTACGTATACCGATTCGAGACCTAACGGCAGTGAGCGGAGGAAAACGGCCGTTTGTGCCACGTCGGCCTGACAGTGGGCCCGAACGGTCAGATTCGCTGTTAAACGCCCTAATCTTGCGAATCAGTGCTCCCTGTCGCAGCCCATCCTCAATACCGGTGGTTTCCGACAAAAACATCAAAACCGGTAGTTGCCTGACACCGCAACCGCAAATGTGGTAGTTTTGCGTCATTTCGCCATAAAAAGAAGAAAATCTACGTTGAAGGTTATGTTTCATTGAGCACTCATTGGGCGTGAAATCTTCTAACTAGAGCCTCGTCATCGCTAGATCCGACGACCGCGAAGTCATTCCCCTCAACCCTTTTTCTTCCCCGGAATACTCTCTTTGATTTGAAGCTCCACCATGACCATGACCTCCATGTTGCTGGAGGGGGAGCAAAGAGGCAGAGGAGGAGCAACAGGGGAGGACTGCAGCAGTGGCCGGTTGGGAGGGGTCACGCAGCTGTAGTAGAGCATGGGGGTCATGGGATGATCGCGAGAGAGAAGTGGAGAAGAAGAAGAAGAAGAAGAAGACGTGGTCGTCCACTTTATTCTAGACTTTTTTCTACAAAACCCTCTCTAGGAAGAAATGCTCTCCCACGTCTACCCGTGTACGCGCTTAGTTCGAGCACATGAGGGGGGCCATCCCCTCTCCTCTCTCTCTTATCCCAACTTGCCCTTATCGTCCAATGTTCTTCTCTCTTATTCCTTTCCCTTATCCTCTAATTGTTCCACAAAAGCATACGAGAGAGAGAGAGAGAGAGTGAGTGAGTGAGTGAGTGAGTGAGTGAGTGAGTGAGAGGGGGAGGGAAGGAGAGAGAGAGAGAGAGGGAAATGCGTTGAAGATGGGACATCGAGTGTTGCGTGGGCCATCGACCGAACCAGAGCCAGCGACATCGTCGTGACCATGGTAGAGATGGCGACAGCGAGCCGAGACCAGGCCAAAGACAAGGACGATGCTACTGGCCACAACGGCCGACATAGGCTCGGAATAACCTTACGGTTCAGGGGGGCCGGCACTAGAGAAGAGTGTAGACTCTCCACTGGCCAAGTCGGTGGCAACGAAATTTGGAGCAAGTAGGGAAACGTTTGGGGCGAGTAGGGAAACGGTGCGGGAGCGACATCGGCCACAGTCGGTTCGGTTGGTGCTAATGGCAAGAGAGGTTAAAGGCCACAATGGTTCACTTCTTCTCCCTCACCCCCTTCTCATTCCAAATTGTGAAGTCCTTAGGATACATTTTTGTTCGGTACAAGCACACATGGTGAACATGTAGTAAGGAGGGTTCTCAACACGCCATTTCTCCGAAATTAGGCTTAGCAGACTGAAAAGTAAAGTGAAAGTCGCTGGTGTTGATTGAAGCCACGGCTTTTCCTTGATGAAAACTGTAAATTTGCATCAAAAGTCAGGTTTCAAGTGGACCTGGCCGAGGCTCGCCGGGACGACGTAGCTATCCGCATCGGGCGCCGCGAGGACGGAGTTGAACACATCCTGGAGGCCGACAACGCGGCGGCTGACGGCGCGCCGCACGTCCCGCACGGCCGGGTCGTACCCAGGGACGGCGTCCTGGCGGAGCAACATGGCCATGAGCGCCTCCGAGAAGAGCGCACTCGCGATCGTCGCCACGGAAGGCGTCCATGCACTCCTGCTGCCGGAGCAGCCGCCTCACCTCGGCGTCGGCGGAGCGCACGGCCGTCATGGCCAGGGGCGGATCCAGGCCCAGGGCAAAAGGGGCCATGGCCCGGGTCATGGCCGAAATTCCTACTTACCATCTACGAACAAATTTTTTTGGCCCGGGTCGTAGCCCAGTAGTGGCCCTATGGTGTCTGGCCTCGCTCGTTCCCCTGCCTCGTTCTCCTCCAGACCTCCACCGAACTGAGAAGAAGCGCGTCGGCGCCGCCTGCCGCCACGCCGTGCTAGCTCGCTGCGGGCTCCCGCCAGTCCGGCCGCCCCTTGCTCCGGCGATGCCGGCGCGGCGACCGCCCCCTGCTCCGGCCCCCTGCGGACTGCTGCCTGCTGCCCTGCTCCACGCGGGCACGCGGCGGCGCCCGCTAAGCCAGGTCGGCGTTCCGCGGTCGGCGGCTCCCATAGACAGGCTGCTGCCCACTGCCCTGCTCGCCTCGTCGTCCTGCGGTCTTGCCTTCAGGTCTGCCAGGGAGGTCTCACTGTCTCAGGTCTTCAACTGACAACTCGATCTAGAATCGGTTCCTTGCTCATTTCTTCTTTGTTCGTCACTTGTCAGCTAGGTAACTTTTCTAGAATCGGTTGATTTATTTGTAATTGATTCATGTTTTAGGAACGAAGATGAAGAGATTTTATCCATTGATCTCAAAACCGAACCAATCAACAGATGGAAATCCTCAAACCGAAGAAGTTTCTCAACCTGAAGAAGTTGTCCAAACTGAATCAACTCCTCAAAGCGGACCGTCAATGTCAACTAAAGCAAGTGACAACCTTGCAGATCGTGTTGGCAATGCCAATACTCATCTCGGAGTAGGTATGGATGTGATTGTTTCAGATCCCGGTCTTAGGACACCTATAGAGGATTTGGATCCAAACATTAAAGATCTTGCTAGAAGAGAGTATGTTAACTTGGGTCCATGCCAACCTATTGGTCACAAATATAAGAGGAGTCCTTTTGGAAAAGTTCGATAGACTTAGAAGCTTTCATGATTATTGGTTCAAGAAACATGGCAGTTGGCTAGAATATAGTGTTGCTAAAGATGCGGCATTTTGTTTCTATTGCTTTCTTTTTAAGCAACCTAAAGCAGAAAATTATGGCAGATGTATGCCGATGACTTCTCCTTATATGAGATTTTTTTTGTCCTTAGAAACCAACTTGAGACATTCATTGCTGATGTGAGAGGTGATCCAAATTTTGTGAGTTGTCATGACCTTGGTAATCTTGCTGTGAAGATGGTTCAAACTGATAGACACATGGTTTTTCCTTTGGTGTATCGTCTCATTGAGCTGGCATTGATTTTACCGGTTGCAACTGCATCAGTGGAGAGGGCTTTCTCAGCTATGAATATTATTAAGACTGAGTTGAGAAATAAGATGGGTGATGATTGGATGAATTCTAACATGGTGTGTTATATTGAGCAAGATGTATTTCAGTCTATCAATGATGATGATATTTTATATCGTTTTCAAGCATATGAATCACGTAGAGGAATATTACCTCATCGTTTTGGTAAGTTTTTCTATTCGTATCAATGATTGATTTATTAACTTTTTCACTTGATGTATATGCTTTTACTTATGAATTATTCTCGATTTTCTTGAAGGTATCGATTCTTCTTCTAGTGTTGATGAAGTCATGAGAGGCTCAGATTAACTTAATCATTGATGTGGAGATTTGGTACTATCTTTTGTATCCTCGAGCTACATATTTTTTGTTTTTAGGAATCTTTTATGTACATTGTAGTACGGTTAAACAGTGAATTTAAAATTATGTGATGATCTTTGCAATTCTACTAGAAAATTATGTGCTTTACAAGAATTTTTGTAGTAAATTTTTTTGCGGTTAGTTTTTGGCCCGAGTCTTGCTCCGTTTCTGGATCCGCCACTGGTCATGGCGGTGGCTCCGGGGGATGGGGTGGAGCATGCTATGCGTCTTGAAGCACTCCTCGAGGACGGCGGCCTGGTACTTGGACAACCGTAGCTTTTTGCGGCCGTCGGCGCCTCCCACGCTGGGCGCGGCGCCGCCGCGGGATGCGGGTCTTGCAGTTTTGCGGGAGGCTAGTGAAAGAAGCGGACACGCCGCTTTGGCCCGCTAGAGCAATGCGGGCAGCCCACCGACGCCGTGCAAGATAGTTTTGCGGGGCGGCTTTGCGGCGTTGCGGGCTGTCCCGCCCCGCTTGCAACCCTAATCAAAAGTGATATAGAAAAAATAAAGATTATACCTCATTTTTTTCAGGAGAGAAGCACTCAATATTTACATGTCTTAGTTATCTCTGTTTGGTCTAATAAAGTACATGTACATAATATAAAGTCTGCACTGAGACAAGCTCAAAATATAAAAGTTTAGTAATAAGGTACATGTACATCATATCTCAGTTTCTCGGGTAGCGCCATCCTTTCTCATATGGCCATCCGAGTCTACAACATATTCAGCCACAAATTTCTGCACCATATTTATGAACCGCCCCTTTATGTTACAGTGGAGTTGCAGCCTCAGAAATCCAATGGTGGCGTTTCCTGGTGAATGGCAGAATATTTCAATACTTCATCATGAACTGAATTAATTAGACCTGAACAAATTATGTTGATGAATTACACCCAATATGAGCATAACCTAATCCACTTGTACTCAATCAGACGCCACTACAATTTAGCACTGACAGTCGTGAGTAAATCATGTTTACGTGGAATAGTGTGAGGAAGTATGTCCACTGAAACATCTATTAAGCTCTCTACAGTATACACCGACAGTTTTTACAGGTATAGACCGATTATTCTTATAATGTTAGTCACTTTAATAATAGTGACCGAATCCTTTTCTTCAAGAACATAACAAATAATCAAGTCAGTAACAGCAATAATAAAATAAATGACTGGTATGAGGAAAATAAGCTTAAGGGGGGGGGGGGGGGGGGCTACATTGCAACAATTTTGAATACCAACACAATTTGGACATTATCCGGGAGTAATTATGAACCTCACCTTGTGCAGCAAGTCGTGGGCAATGTAGTCCCAAGGAAGAGATACTGACATCAAACAACACTTCAGAGGGAGAAGCTCATCATCCAATCGTTTGTTGGCAGATGCAGACTCGTAGGCATGCTTTGCTAGCTTCGACGCAGCAGAAGCCGCCCTATGAACAAGAACCCGGAAGTTATCTCCAGGATCTTTCTTTGATCTCTCATGGCTCTGGTCTAGTTTAGAAAAATAAGAATAGTTTCAGTTTGACAAGTCAACACCTTGCAGTAAAGCTAGAGCAAAACAAGGGTGCATGGGAGTATTTGAGGGTTGTGGAGGAGTGGAAACTAAATTCTATAAAGGTGGTTATTGTTCAAAATGAAATTCTTCAATGTAAACTATAAGCTAGCATTGGACCGAAGAGTTGTATAGTTTGCAGGGAATAGACAGAGCATAGAAGACCTGCAATCCCAGAAACAGCAACTTCAACTTCCCCACGTCCTTCAGGCCCCCTCATGAAAAGTTTATCAAGTTTAGTACTGTCTTGACCAAGTGAGAGGAAGCTCCCGAATTTGGATCTGCCAGCTAAAACATTCGGAGAAGCATAGGTTATAGAACTTCTATTAAAATTTTAAACAGGACAACAAATATCTAGGTTGAGTAAAGTGTTGGCCAAGTTAGAAATAGTATTACTAAAGACCAAACACATGCTTAGAGGCGGAGCAACAAAACGATTTGATGGGAAAGTAGTACATGATAACAATTCCATCAGTGCAATAGTTTAACAGTAAATAGAGTAACTGGATGAAAGACTAACCATCATAAGCTTCACGAACATTTTGGTAGCTGACATAGCCTGAGAAGAGAGTTCTCTGCAGTAGAAATCTAGTAAACTCCAGGTAGCAAAATCAGCACGAAAGGCAGGATTTCTTTTTGGAAGGATGCGGTATGCACTACTTTGGCGGAAAGTCCAAATGGAGGCCGAGCTACATGTAGCTCGGTTTCCAAGAAAAAATTGAATCCGCAAATTTCTGTTTCAAAAAATTCTAAAAAAAATCATACTTGTAGAGAATATTGTGATACACCGCTGTGAAAATTTTCAATCATAAACTCATTGTATTCTGATCTGGGCAAAAAAAGAGAAATCTGGCAAGATTTCAAAATTTTGAGATTGCGTACTGTTCACCCGATTCAGATCTGCACATTTCTCTTTTTTGCCCAGATCAGAATACAACGAGTTTGTGATTAAAAATTTTCAGTGGTGGATCACAATATTATCTACAACCATGATTGTTTTCAGAATTTTTTGAAAACAAAACAGTGCGGATTTAAATTTTTTTGGAAACCGAGCTACATGTAGCTCGGCCTCCATATCGCCGCTCTCCTACTTTGGTTTGAATATAAACTATACAATGTAAACTGGATTTTGGAGAGGCACATCATGAAGTAATATGGATTTCTTCCTAAGGAGACAGGTATAAGGCAAATACTACATACTCAGAATTATCTCCCAGAAGCAGATAGCTTCTGAAGCATAACTAGGTTTCAAGCAGAAAGTAATGCGGGCGTGCAGAGAGTAGTTCAAATATAGATTAACAAAACAACAAAGAGAAGAAGGTGCGGACTGCAGAGTGGTAGATGTTTGCAGTGCTTAAAAGTGGTTCTTGGCCATACAGTGAGCAGGGTCGTCAAGCTGCAGGTCACAGCAAAAAAGATGGAAAACAGAGGATAAAAGATAGAAGGGGATGGGGGTTGGCACTTGGCAGGCTGAGGAGCTGCTTTGTGCACCAGAGCTGAGACGACACTTGAATAGTCCAAATGAATAGATTGTGTAAGAATAGTTGAACTATAATCGTAAAGAAGATGCCTGGACAACCACCTGAACTATGGGGGGTGTATAGGTCATATAGAAAATTATGTGATGCAGTGAACCTAAAACTGTTACAAAACAACCATCATATAGAAAGAAAGTGAACCTTTGGTGGGTTCTTTGCAATGCTCCCAGAGTTGGCCCCAGATTGTATGTTTGAACTGGCATTGTTTGATTCAGTATCTTCAGGAAATGCTGCCCCATCATGTGCATTGAGAATCACACAATAGCAGTGCTCTGGGTCTGACAAAACCTGCACAAATTTAGAAGACCGCTTTACTCTTTAGGGTCAGCTAAGAAAATAAATGGTAATAAAAGCCATCTAAAGGAAAACTATGAAGCATCAGTAATGCAACTGTAGACATCTACTGTTCGAGTAGTTTATACTTTCCGTACATTGCTGTGCTTTTTCCTGTTGTATAAGAGGCTTTCTGCATGTTTACCACACTTGCACGCAAGGTTATAAAAAGTGCGCTTATGTGCACGCTTAAGCTCGCTTAGGCGCTGAGCGGAGGCAAAACGTCTAGCGCTTTAATCTTTCAGAAAAGGGAAAACATGGAGGCAAAGTGCTCAATCAGCGCCTAGCGCTTAATGCAACCTTGCTTGCATGTGTATTATACTGCCCCTTGGCCTCCAGAAAATACAAGTAGCATACTTTAAAAAATCCACAATTTTCGCGAAGTATGCCAGAACACACTGCGATAAAACATGGGAGAATTAAATTAGAACTCACCACCGCATCAAAAGGATCATCAAAGTCATCAACTGAGAAACAAATGTTAGGGTATGCAGGTACTGTTTCTACGGCCTGTTGAAGAGACTTGTCAGAACATTTACACTAAAGGCTTTTCTGTCAAAAGACGATGCCAGAAAAAATTACCTTGCTTCGATCAAGACGGAAATTTACACGGCTAGGCGATGCATATACAGTTTTTGAAACCTTGTAAACTGGAGGCAACCGCTTGCTTTTCTCTGCACGAGTGCGAAGATCCCCAATGCTGTGCAATCAAATTATAAGAAGCACATAACCGGCCAATCTTACTGAGGTATGTAACAGAAAAATAAATGTTTTGCATGACAATGGATACTACTGGCACTTAAGATTTGTGAGTCCCCTAACATTCCAGCCCAAACACATACTGAAAGATAAATATGTGGTCGTAAATTGTTTAGCCAGCTAATGAACAAATTGTGAATATACCACTAAACCAGACAAATTTCTAAACCTTATAGCTGGAAAGGGGAATAACGTTTCACACGGAACTTCGATGACGTGACAATCATTATGTATCACATTTTGACAAAGGATGAGAAACTATAAACCAAAAATGTGGAGAGTTTTAAGTAGCCATGGCTAACAGACCAAAAGTGTTGTATTAATGGAGGATTTACTTCATCAGATCAACAAAAAAAGGTTTTTAGTTGTTGGTATGGATAATCACAGTCAATTGTTCAGATTACACAAAAGCTTGTAAGATCTTCACAGCCAGAGAAACGTACCTGCATATTGCAACTGTGACAGTATATGATGTGTGAGCGACTAAATTCAAATAGAACGAACGTTCCCAATCAATCTCAGATGAATTAACATTGATGAGCTTTTCAAGCTGGTAATTGCAAAAAGAAAGGAGCATAATTAACTCAGTGACTCGACAGAAAGTTATTCTTCTTAAAAGAGATTCCCCAACTAACACTATATTAACTAAGTAAAGCATAAAACAACAGTGATAAGAATTTACACATTGTCACTTGTCTTACAAACTACACCTCACAAACAAGAAATGTGAACCCACTGGGTGTTTTTGCATACAAAATTATAATGGTAAGGGTTCTGAGATTGTCATCATGGAACTCACAAATATAACTTTGTAGTACTGCATGTTCATTAAAGTTATACATATGAAAATTGTGTTGGATGTACCCAAAAAGAGCTCCTTCAGAAGTTAAGAACAAGGTTAGAATAAGCTTCCTAGATACAGAGGGTTAATTAAACAATAGGTTTGTTTGTCTTGAAAAGATATCTTTTAACAATAGGAACAAAAAACTATTAGTTTAACTGGATAATAGTACACATTTATATATTTAGCAAAAGAATTGATTGTGCAGTCCAAGAAAACAACTAAAACACTAGCTAAGTAACACAAAGAAAAAAAACATTACGGATAAAAATGTGGTTGTGACAATATTCGGTACAAAAATTCAGAACTGGATATAGAGCGCACTTTTGTTATTGTAACTGAACTAAATCAACAGTACATGACATATAAATACAAAAAGCGAAGAAAGAATATGTAATTTCTAATGTTTCCTTGAATCTATTACCACAAAAGCCTCATGTATTAGCCAATCTGAAGTAAAGTGAATTTAGTCTAGCTTCATTTACCGCAGGGGCCCATCTCCGCACGAAAAAGGGAGGTGGATCTTCCATTTTATCATTGAACCCATGGCCATGCATTTTCTGCATTAAGACACAGTACCATCAAATGGTGATATGTCTATTGCACGGAGTAGCGCCGTATCAGGCTACATAACGGAGAAATCAGCAAGACTAAAAGGTACCATGTTATTGACAAAGAAGACGAGGTCATCCTCTTCCCTGCTCTTCGACACCCTACCACGTACAAAGAAAAGATCAAGCATTTCATGCCAGAACTTATCATCCATCTCCACATCTGATGGATCATCTTCAGCCTCAACGACAGTCCACCCAATCAACTGTGAATGTTTCTTCACCATGCTAAGCAATTCGGCTCTGCAAGCACAAACATGTACAAGATAGCAGATTGGATACTGTCCAAACCATATAAAATAATTCAACAAAATGCACGAGTGTGATCCCACTATAGACATATAATTAACCAAGATGATGCCCTCAGAAAACTGGATCATGCATTTTCATTGCTTAAGAGCTACGCCGACTGAAGTACATGCAACAATGAACATAGCTAATCTGAGGTCAAATTAGGAATCTTAACCCTTAAACCTTAATCAGTCAACCTTGCCTCTTTCTGAGCAGTTTTGGCTATCGGAATTTTGTTTCTATGATCAAACTATCCCTTCGAAAGCTATAAACAGAAGACCGCAATTTCACACAACGATCTTGGCCAGACAACCAAGGCTAAAACGGAGCCACTCGTGCGGCACAGTTCTGAATTTATCAGTAAGCTTAGTTTGGTGTGGGAATAATCAAGAGACAGGCTCAAGGTTCCACTGCATCGAAGAGGAGAGAACATGCATGCAGATGAGATTGGCACATACCTTGAGGGCGATGCATGACCGTCACCGCTGCTGAAGACAGTAGACGATCTCTCGACGGGGATCTCCCCGGACGGCGAGGAAGAGGTTGAAGGTTGCGCCGCCATCGCGTGGCAGGGCGACTGGGAAGGGGATCAAGAAGGGGCGCGTGTAGGAAGCAACCGTGGCGCACCGCAGCACACAGGAGTGGAGGATCTAGGATGTTGTAGTAGGGTGGTCCACCTTCATAAACATAAATTGTAACACAAATAAGACATGCCAACCTACTATATATAATTTAACAATAACACTATGGTCTTACGAACATATTGGCATTTACAAATTAAGTTTCAATTTTGCAGAATAAAAGAAGCCTATATGGGCATGGAAGTCTCAATTATATCATCCTCATTCACTTTGGATAAAGTCTCAATGTATGTAATTAGGCAATCATCTAAAATACGATCACCCATCTTATTTCTCAACTTGCTCTTCACTAAAATCATTGCGGAAAATGTTCGATCTATCACCCAAAATGTTCAATCTATCAATGATGGACTCTACATTGAGTATTTGACTACAATTCACTGGACATCAAAAGCAACTAATAAATCAGTTGTGAACAGGTTGCAAAGTTTGGAAACATGGAGATTGGGCTACCAGGCTCAGCTGGCAGTTGACTTCTGACGTCGGAGGATTGGAGCGCCTGCTGACTGCTTTGCTGCCGCCAGCCCTGCTGCTGGCGTCTGGCCTGCTGCACGCCGCCGGAGCCGGGACGCCCGCAGTGCTGCGCCTCGTCCCTGCTCTCGGCTAGGGTTAGGGGCAGGGCAAGGGACGGGAATCGAGGAGCCGGACCCTGGAGGCGGGACAGCGGGAGCGCCAGGTGGGTCGGCGAGCGACGAGGCGGTTGCAGGATTCTCGCCGGGAGAGGTGGCGGTGGCTTGGCGGCGACCGGGGGACACGCGCTACACGGGAGGATAGTTCTGTTCGCACACGATAGATTGCAGGGACGCCAGCCACGATCGGATCGGAACAGAGGTGGGCTTTTTTTCTTCTTGGCAGAAGTCCGTTTATAAATTTATAAGACAATATAGGTTGGATCCGTATTTTGTGTCACACTTCTCACAATTTACAAAACAAAATGCCACCGTCCTCAAATTTCTCCAATCGTTACCTCCGCTGCCGCCATAATTCTCTCCCCCTCACGTAACCCCTCCTTGTAAAACCGTTCGTGCTAAAATTTGGCTAACAAAGTTATCTCAACAAACTTGGCTAACAATATCTCAACCAAAAATAAACGCCAAGCTCATCCGCACGCCGGAGCAAGCGCACGAGGCGGCGCTCGTCAGCGTCTCGCCGATGACGATACGCAACTACGGCCGCTCGCCTACTCCGCCGCTTCTCTGACTTCTCCACCGCTTCTCTGACTTCTCCACCGCTGACTTCAGCATGTCCGTCATACACATAGGCGGACCTAGCATCCCTTCAGCCCGGGCGGCGGCCCGGGCTTGCCGACGGCGCACACCTTGCATTTTAATACTTTCTATAGCGATTTTTTCCGAAAATTTGGCATCTTAAACTGGTCTGTCCAGACTTCCCGAAGTTTCTGGGTCCGCCACTGATCATACATGACCCGACAGAAGACCGGATGGGCATGGGGATGGAGAAGCTCGCGTTCCGTACGCAGGCCAGCTCCTTCTGATGGCGGGCCAAGATGTGCTCTGGAATAAGGCTACGCGCTCACCAGCTCAGTGGGCTCCATGGTGGCATGGTGTGCGGCTCCTTCAGCGCCATCTTCGCCTACAACCTCAGCACAGTGTTCAGCATCTACTACGTGCCGGACCCGAGGTACATGGATCGGGAGATCGCCAAGTACTGCTCATCAGTATGTCCTCCACTGCGCTGCTCTTCAACAATCAACACGGTGCATCACCTTCTCTGGGACACCGTTGGTGACTTGGTGAGAGCCTCACCAACCGCGTGCGGGAGAAGACACTCGCCGTTTGACATGGAGGCTAGGCCAGCGCACACATCGCGGCCAGGCTTGCCCTCGGCGCCCAGAACGCGTGCTCCGCGATAGGGGACATCATCTCCGTCATCGTCATGAACTCGGCGCTCATGCTCGTCGCGTGCACGGCCAGGTTTGTCCTGCAGCGGCGCCTCGCTCTTGTGCTCCTTGCCGTATTCCCGCTTGTGACCGGCGCCACCGTGCTGCCGAAAATGTTCATGAGGCCTTGTTTGTTACAAGGGTATTTTAGAGTATTGGTAGGAATAATCCTCTAGTGGATTGGGTGAAATCCCAAATTTCACCGAATCCCCTAGGGGATTGGGGATCCAATCCACTAGGTAGGGGTAGTGTATTGGATCTCCTAGGAGATTGAGAAAAATGAATTAGAGTTTGGGGATTTGTGGGGAAGGGTGGGGATAAAACTTGTCTAATACACTAGAAACAAGCGATGTTTTAACATATTTGGGGATTTGGGGGTTTGACGGAGATTTTTTTTAGATAAAAGGCCGAAAGGCCTGACGTTAAATTAATAACGCCCATGCGGCGACACATTACAAGGAGCTGAACCCAGCTTACAACACGAACACCACACCCTCACAAAAAACAAACTCCCAAGGAAACAAAAGCTGGCAGCGCGAACAGCAGGCGCGGCCATTACAAAACCAACGCCAACCAGGGAGCAAAGCCTATCAGCAACAGTGTCGGGCCGGAGCACACCCAAGGGCGGGCCATTTTCACACCAGCTCGCTCCACACACGCAGGAGATGCCACCAGCAGCCGGCCACCACCAGGAACCGGCCACCAGACCGGCAGTTGATCCCGCACCAGCTAGGAGCACCACGGGAGTCACCAACAAGCACCAAGGGTGAAGAGCTCGAAGCAAGCCTTGCCGAAGAAGGCGCACCGCAGAGCCGATGCCGAAGCGCCGCAACTCCGCAAGACCCCCGACGGAGAGCCACTAGTCGAGAGCTCCAAGATGACGTCTCCAAGAAGAGCACGGCACAAGAGTGTCGTCGCCACCCGATCCGAAGATCTTGGGTTTTCACCCGGAGCCAGTAGAGGGAGAGAGAACGGCCAATGCGACACCTTCAGGAAGGGGACGGCGTCCTCAGACGTCGCTGTCGCGGCCCCATGGGCGAGGGAATCCCCTCGGCCGTCTCCTCCTCCAACACGGCGGGCAGGGAGCACCTACACCACCGCCCCAACAAGAGGCTCGCCGGAGCCACGCCGTCCCAACGGCCATGCCACCGACCAGCACCAAAGCTAGGGGCACGCCCGCCAACCCACTGACTCCCACCTTCTAGGGCCGCCGCCCTAGCTTCCTAACTCACCGCCACGCCGAAACCGCAACAGAGGCACCTAGACACACCACCGCCACGCGGGCCACCCATGACCGAAAGACAGCTCGGAACGGACACACGGGGCCCACCATGGGCACCGCGGCAGGATTAGTGGCCTCCACACCACCAGGTGTGAAAACCCTAGATCTGGAGGGCCAAACCCTAGATATGACGGAGGAGGATCCCGGGGCCCATGTGGAACCCTAGATCCCTAAAAAACTCTAGAAACAAACAAAGCCTGAAGGGATTCTCCGGGGATTTGGAAGGCACGCACGCGAGGGCGACGCAGATTCCCGGCGAGGCCGTGACGCCTATCAATTCGGAGGACAAGATCACGAGGCTCTTGCTTCGTGGCCAACGTGCGAAGCCGTTGTGGCGCTGCTTCTACAATGAGCAAGGGGAGATCGCCCGGATCGGCTACGGAATGGCGCAGTTCATGATGTACTCGTCCAGCGTCCTACGCCCTGGGATTGTGATACGCTGTGTGGCTGGTGAAGCACGGCATCTCCGACTTCTGCGAGACCATCTGTGAGACTTCATGGTGCCTATGGTATCTGCCAACGGCGAAGCTAACGCTGGCGCCTGACTTCATCAAGGGTGGCCGCGCCATGCACTCGGTGTTCGCGACCATCGACCGACAGACGGAGCTCGAGCCCGACGACGTGGCCGCCGCCGCTGTACCTGGTCCGTCTGTGTCCAACGTTTGATCGACAAATCAGCGCGTTCTACTTCCATAGTGGACTTGCATTTTATATAGGATCTTCTTTTCTGTTTGTTGTTGGCGTGGGATCGCAATTGACAAGGTGCATATACTACTGCGACGAGATTACAGCAGCACATATGTAAGTAGACGGCTCCCCATTTCACGATATTATTAGTATCAACTGAAAATTAGAAAAACAAGAAGTTCATTTCGATCGAGCTCTCAGCGTTACATCACAAGAACAGCAAACATATATAACATAAAGTGATAGTCTGATAGACATGATCCTCCTTATTTTATAATTTTTATACTTTCTAAAATACTCCATCCAGGTTGTGATGTCAACTCGTGAAGTACCGTACAACCTGGCATTTAGGTTCAATATTGCTGCTAATCTTTACTATTAAAGTTGAGTTTGTCGTTTGTTTACTATTAAAGCTGAGTCCGGGGTTCTATCGCAGTTCCCTTGTTTTTGTACTGTGTCACACTTATTAAGAGACTAGTCAAATGCCCGTGCGTTGCAACGGGGCATACATATTCTGATGTTTTAACATAAATCGAGTATATCTTTAGAATCATCATGCACATATTCTCAACAATTTTTCAACCGTTGTTACTTTTCTTCTTCCCTCCACCACCCTAATCACAATCAATGTTGATGCAAATATGTGGCGGATGGGCAAACACATGTAAATGAAAACCTTGTCGGATCTCATTTCTTCGAAAGAAATTTAACCTTGTAGTAGATCTCAACCCATCTAGAAAATTTACCAGTGTCTCACTTCAATATGGAGCTTCATCGCATGTTTCAGAAGAATAAACATGTGTAATGTCCCGGGATTTTTTCCCAAATTAGATTTGCTTGTCATTTTATTTTTGCATCATTATGAGATCATCATCTATCACCTTGCATTTTTGCCAAAAGAAAAATCAAAATATTATTTTAACTAAATTATTTTTGTTTTTCAAATTAATCCTCGGATTTAATAAATCCATCACTCCCTCCTTTTCTAATTTTCAAACGAACCTCTAAAATAAAATTTGGAAATTTTTGTAAAGCTATTTCAAATCAAAATAAAGCTTTTAAAATGATTTGGCAAAACCTATATTCTTCAGCAATCTTACCTCTCTTTTCTTTTTTTTTCCCCTCTTTCTTTTCTCTTTTTCTTTCTCTCTTTTCCTAATTCTCAATTGGGAAAATCATGAAATTCTTATCCGGGCCCGGGAGAACCCTTCTGGCCTAATCTCTGTTGGGGTTATGCCGAACAGGTATCCGCACAGAGGAGACTAAAAGCCAGCATACCAGGATGGCCCATAGTGGTGGTAAGCCGAATCCGGCTTACCGGGCGGCCCAGTATGATGAAGCGCAGGAGGCCCATTCGGCTAAGGGAAGGTTCCAGAAGCCGGCCTGCATGGCGGAAGACTTAGCCCGCAAGGCAGGACCCAAGCCGGATTAGAGTAGAACTCTGTACTTAGTCGGTTAGGTTTCCTCCTGTAAGCCCTAGGTCTGGACGCCTTTATAAGCCGGCCTACGGGACGCCTTAGGGCACGAACCAGAACGATCTCGATCCACCTTTCACTGTAATCGGCGATATTGCCTTATAGTGAATTATAGTAGCACGTAAGATCTCGCCACCGTCGTGAGATCCGAAGCTGGGTAAACCCTTTGTCATCCCGTCGCCGGAACAACCCTCATCTCCAAAACCCCTCTCTCTACCTAGCTCGATGGCACCCCTGCCGCGGCTAAATTCGACAATACCACGACAATCTCTCTTCCTCTCCTTTCTCTCTTTGGCCCATTCCAAGCAAACAAGCCCATCACCACCACCTCCCTGTTTGTCCTCTTCTTCGTACGGGAGCAGGTAGAGTGCGTGAGCACCACCACCGGCGCCACGCTTGTCGGAGAACTGTCCCAGGAACTGGGTGTGTCTCACGAAGGATCGAGTAAGGGGCTGAACACGGAATCAAACAACCCTCAACATGCCTCGGCGACGGTGCTCGTCGAACTCGCTGGGGGGAAGCACTGCAGAGAGGAACACACAGAATTACCCAGGTTCAGGGCCCTCTAGGTGAGGTAAAACCCCTACGTCCTGCTTCGAGAGGAAAGAAGCCTCGCGAGGCAAAAAGCCTCGCCGAGCCTTTCGGCTTGGTCCTTAGCAGAATTTGCAGGTGGCATCCGAGATGCCTTCTCGAGGAGAGGTCCCTCGCCGAGGGAAAAACCCTCGGCGAGGAAGAGAGGTCCCTTGCGAGGGAAAAAACCCTCGCGAGGCTCGCCAGGCTCGGAGAGCCTGGTCCTTAGCGAAATCTTCTGAAGAATCTTGTGGGCCCTGGCAGGCCGTCCCGTGGTACCCTGGTTTCCACTGTGCCGATAGTAGCCCCCGGGCCCGCGATGGGCACGCCGAAGCCCATGGATGGAGGCGCAGCGTCGAGGGCCCAACGGTGCCTGCCTGGGCCGCGACACGTGGGGCGCAGCGGTTGCGCCTGAGGCCACGATCTCCTCGGCTTCAACGGGCGACGTGGCGGGGCCCGCCACGACTCGGGAGCCGGTCAATAAAGCCTGGGCGCGCGGTCGGCGCCCATCACTTCGGCCATAACTCCTCTGCACACTTCTCCCAACGCCTCCATCTCTCCAGAGCGCTCCGTCTCCACACCTCCTTCTCCAGCGACCATGGCGCCCAAGAAGGCAACCGCCGACCAGAGGGGCAAGGCCGCGGTGCAGACGGGCACGTCGGCGGCGGCGGCGCGGGGCGCTGCATCCTAGGGGACGATGCCGGAAACCCGCGTCCGTGCGGCGGCGCTCGAGAAGGTGCGCCACCTGGCGGCCGCCAACACCCACGAGCTCGGCGCCACAAGCATGGCGCCCGACAGCAGCAAGGTCGGTGCGGGGTACTACCCCATCTTCCTTCACACCCTCTACGCCGGCCTCGTTCCTCCCTTCTCCAGCTTTCTCAGGGGGATCCTTGAGTCGTACCGGATCCAACTCCTTCATCTCCACCCAAATTCCATACTCATCCTCGCCATCTTCGCCTACCTCTGCGAGGCGTACGTCGGCATCCACCCCTCGGTGGATCTCTTCCGCAGCTTCTACGCCCTCCGGAGCACCGCGTCGAACGAGCGGTTCGGATGCGTCTCCTTCCGCATCGCCGCCGCCAGGAGCGAAGACTACATCCCCATCGTGTGGCTTGGTGAGAACGCCATCACCAAAGTGACGAAGAAGGTGGAGGATTTCCGCAGAAGTGGTTTTTCATCGGCACCAAGTCGTCGAACCGCCACCTGGAGGTACCCATGGCGCCCCCGAAGAAGTGGGCGCGTTGGGCGAGCGGCGACTTCGAGGGCCCCAAGCTTGAGGCGGTGTACGAGCGCATTCGGGTGCTCCGCGAGGCCGGGCTCACCGGCCAGATGGTGGCGAGGGATTTCGTCGCACGCCGCATTGCTCCCCTCCAATGGCACTCGGAGCCTATGTGGGCGTACGCAGGCTCGGAAGACAGGATGCGCCTCAGCGCAGACGACTTCACTTCGGACGAGCTGAAGCAGATCATGAGGGTCCTCTTCGCCACGGCGTCCATTCCTTCCCCAGCCAACGATGATGCCCTGCCGCTGTTCGCCTATGTGGAGGAGAACGTGCGCGAAGCCCGGGAACTCCTGCCCATCTTCGACGAATGGGGCATCAAGCCTGCAAGGCTCCGCGGGCCCCGCAGCAACCCGTGGGTTGTGGAGCTGGAGCAGGTGGGCGACTCACCGGAGCCGGACGAGGTCGAAGATTCTGGCGAGGACGAGGCCTCGAGAGGCGCCAATCCCTCGGCAGGCGACGCGGGCTCCTCAAGGAACGTGCCGCCTGGCGAGGACCTCCAGGAGATCTCCTCCAGCGGCGACGAGGACGCCTTCCGCGTGGCCCGTTCCCGACGCATCGTAGAGGAGGAGGAGGAGGAGGAGAGCGGCGGTAGCAGGGGAGGACGCCGCGAGCCCCGCACCAAGGCCCTTCATGACAGGAACGCCTCGGCGGGGCGGGGCGCCCCCCAAGAGGATGCTGAAGGGCCTCACGAGGAGGCCAGGGCGAGCAGCCCCCAGCCTCCGAAGGCGAAGAAAAGAGTGTGGAGGATGGCCGACGAGTAAGCCTCAGTTCTTCTTTTTTCTTTAGCACTCTGCTTCTGAGAATCCTTTTGATGGATCTTCTGCTTGTTTGTCTTCAGGAACCCTACGGCGCCGAAGAAGCGGCGGCTCCGCAAGCTTGGGGAGGCCGCTGACGCCACCGCAGCGCTGCCGGTGGCCGCTGACGACACCGCAGCGCCGCCGGTGGCTGACGAGCCGCAGCACGCGGCTGCTCCTCCCACGGGCGAGCACCGCGAGGAGGAGGACGACGACGTCGTTGAAGTGGTGCCGCCGCCCATCCAGACCACTCTTCCTCCCGTACCGCAGAGGGCGACGGAGGAGGAGAAGGCGGCCGACACAGCCCGAGCCTCCGCGAGGCCGGACGAGGAGGAGGAAGCGATCGAGGAGATTGTCGTGGAGCCACCCCCGGAGGAGGAGGCTCCCACACGGAGGCCAGACGCGGCCGCGGCCGCGACGGGCGCGACCACCACGGAGGGGGCGGGAGGCGCCCCCGAAGGGCAGGAGGAGGAGGCGCCTCCGGAGCCCACAGATACGGGAGCTGGGGGCGAGAGGGCGCCCAGCCCCCAGCGGGCTCCAGATGCGGGAGGCGATGCTGGCGCCCACGCGAGCCCCCAGAGGGCCCCTGACGCGGGAGGCGAGGAAGGCGCCCACGCGAGCCCTCAGAGGACCCCTGAGGCGGGAGGCGAGGATGGCGTCCTCGCGAGCCCCCGGGCCGCACCGGAGGCGGCCGTGAGCCCAAGGTAGGGTGCCTCTAGCGCCCCGCCAAGGGGCGAGATCTCTGCACCCCGCAGCGATACGGGGACCTTGGCGCTGCGGGAGCCGCAGCGCCGAGCGGTTCGCCGCCAAGCCATCCTCGGCCAGGCGCAGCGGACGCTTGAGGCGCTGGAGGCGCAGCTCGCCGAAGAGGAGCTCGCCCAGGCGGAAGAGCGGGCGAGGCTCGACGAGGGCTGGGCCCTCCTCCGTGAGAGCGTGGAGAGCTGCCGCCGGCAGGACGCGGCGGCCATGGCGGCCCGCCAAGAGGCCATGCGCTTCGCCGCAGAGACCCGCGACAGCGTGAAGCGGGAGGCGGCGGAGACCATGGAGCAGCTGGACGCCGCGCGGGAGGCGCTCGAGGCGGAGACCGCCTCCAAGCAATAGGAGATTGCGGCCGCGGAGCAAAAGTTCGTCGCTGACTCCAAGGTTGTAGAGGCCAGCCTGAAGGAGCTCCGCGAGAGGCTGGACACCCGCGAGAAGCGGCTGGTGCAGCGCGAAGCGGAGTTGACGCAACGCGAGGGAGAGCTCTCCCCCCGCGAGGAGGAGCTGCGCCGACGCGAAGAGCAGGTCTAGCAGCTTGAGGTGGACCAGGCCACCCGCGAGGGGCAGCTGCAAGCTCGCGAGGGCCGGGTGGCCAGGGACGAAGCCTCCTACGCCGATCGTCACGCGAAGGCCAACGCCGACTTCGCGGCGAAGCATAAGAAAGTCCAGGAAGAGGCCGACAACAAGGTCAAGCTCATCCGCGAAACTCTCTCCAAGGACTATGATGAGAAGGCCACGAAGCAGGAGGAGCGCTTCAAGGCGAAGCGCAAGGAGCTCCAGGACCGCATTGAGGGGCTCGAGAAGGAGGAGAAGCAGATGGCCTCCCGCCTTCAGAGCGCCAAGGAGGCCCAGGCTCGTGCAGAAGGGAGAGCCGCCGCCTTGGAGAAGGACTTAAGCGCGCTCCACCAGCAGGTGGGGCTGGTCGTGAACCTTGTGGAGGAGGCACAGAGCAACGCGGAGCATGGGCGGACCATGACGCGCCAACGCCAGCTCATGCTCCAAGGCTTGGTGGCCCACGCGCGCGCCATTGTGTACGACCTGAGGATCGAGGTTCCCCCCCTTTTCCACGGGGAGCGACGACGAGGCCGCGTACTCGTTCTTATTTGAGCAATTCCTCGGACAGCTTGAAGAGACCGCGAAGGGCTTCGACGAGCGCGTCGTGGAGGAGAGCCGCGATCTCCACGTCATCGCCACCTGCCGCATCTTCAGCAACCTCGCGAAGCTCCAGCCCTCGCTTGACTTCGAGACCGTGACGGCGCCGGTCGACATCAGCAACAAGGCGCGGGAAGCCGCCGAGGCGTACGCCAAGAAATTCGACCAAGTCGTGGTCGATGAAGACGAAGGCGACGACGAGGAGGATGCCCAGGAGGAGGCGGAGGCTGCCGTGGACAGAGCGGGCACCTCAGGGGGCGCGACGGCCTGAGCTCCCTCTTGTATCTGGACGTGCAGGGGCACGGATTATCTTAGCATTTCATTTGTAATAGCTTTTGTAAAGACTTCCTTTAAGCTTTGTTTGCTTGGTGAATATCCCTCGTGAGGCTTTTGTCTTCCCTTTCATGTCTTTTTCGCTCTACGTCTTAGGACCCTCTCTTAGCGCTACACCACCGCCGCTTCGGTATGCGAGAGTCAGGGCTCCACAAGGCCGGGGGGTGCGTGAGGCCTCAAGAGGTAAGAGCTCCAAAGTCGCGATGCTTGGGGCTCCCCTCTAACGTGCAAGCAGCCCATGAGGCGCAGGAGAGAGAAAAGAGGCTCGAGGGACGAAAACCAGCGAAAGGGATTTCAAACAAGTGTCTGGACTTAGCTTCACGAGGCGCTTTGCCTTGGAGAGGGTGTTGGTTCCCTGATGAGGTGTTTTCGCCTTGGAGAGGGTGTTGGTTCCCTGACGAGGTGTTTTCGCCTTGGCGAGGGCGTCGGTTCCCTGGCGCTTGCTTTGGACCTGTTTTCCTGCGTTTTGACAGATAGGCGTACCCACAAGCAATACATAGCTAGACGACTTCATGCGTGCTCGTAGGTTCCTTCATGTGTGTCTCGCGAGGAGAACAGGCACCAAGGTCCTTGGTGAGTTGACGTGCACGGGAGCCGGTCCATGAGTTCAGAGCTCCTTGGGAGTTGACATGCATGAGAGCTGACCCGTGAGTTCAGAGCTCGGATTTCTTGGGTTTTAGGCGCTGCTGGGATGCTCCCGAGGCACAGGCACCATGTCCAGCCCCCGCTCGCGAGATACACAGGAGGGATCATACGAGCAAGGATGGATCAGCAATAACATAAATGCTTACCAAAGCAACAACATATGCTGGCGCGAAGCGCAAAGGTTCAAGGTGACCTGAAACAGAGGTTCATTACACTGGCGTGGCCAGAAATACAAAATCCGCCATGTCAGGCATGGGGTTCCACATGCTGTGGCTGAGACTCTCGAGGGGGCGTGCCCGGGGCGACGCATGTAGAGAGAGCTCAGAGGGGGCCCCTATGCGGGGGTGGCTTGTAGAGCCTGTGGTCCACCATGGCTGGGCATGGGGATCCACCTTGCCAAGGCATGGTGCTTGAAGAAGTCACCTTGCTGAGGCGCGGTGGCTTGGGAGTCTTCTCGAACGGCCCGCGGCAACGTATAGTAGAGAGGGGAGCCCGAAATTTTTCCTCGTGGAGGATGATGGCGCGAGGCTCTCCCTTGATGCAAAGAATTGCTCGTCGAGGACGATCAGGGGTAGAACTTGCGCAGGTGCTGGATGTTCCAGGGGTTGGCGACAGGGATGCCGTCCTCTGTCTCGAGCCGCGCGGAGCCAGGCCTGGCTATGTGGACGACCCTGTAGGGTCCTTCCCACATTGGTGAGAGCTTGTGGATGTCTGCCCTGGAGAGGATTCTCCTCAGGACAAGGTCTCCTGCTTCGAGAGTGCACGGGCGGATGTGGCGGCTGTGGTAGCGACGGAGGTCTTGCTGGTACCTTGCCGCTCTCAGGGCCGCATTGCGACGGAGCCCTTCAAGCAGCAGGAGGTCGTTGTTGCGTAGTTCGTCCAGCTCAGTCTCAGGCCAAGACTCGGGTAGAGCCATGAGTGATCTCGCTGGGGAGGACGGCTTCAGCACCATAGATGAGGGAGAACGGCGTCTCACCCGTTGGCTTTGTTGGCGTGGTGCGGATGGACCAGAGCACCGAGGGGAGATCATCGATCCAGTGCTTGCCGCTGGCCTTGAGGCGGTTGAAACTTCTCGTCTTGAGGCCCTTGAGCACCTCGGCGTTGGCTCGCTCAGCCTGCCCGTTGCTTCGTGGGTGCGCCACCGAGGCATAGCAGATTTGGGCGCCGAGGCTGCCGCAGTAGGACTTGAAGGTGCCGCTGATGAATTGTGAGCCGTTGTCGGTGATGATGCGGTTGGGCACGCCGAAGCGGCAGACCAGGCTCCTGATGAATTTCACTGCCGACTTCGCCGGTATGGTGCGCACGGGTTCCACCTCAGGCCACTTGGTGAATTTGTCGATGGCGACGTAGAGGTAGCGGTAGCCCCCGAGCGCTCGCGGGAAGGGTCCCAGGAGGTCCAGCCCCCAGACCGCGAATGGCCAGGAGAGCGGGATCGTTTGGAGTCCTTGCGCGGGCTGGTGAATTTGCTTGGCGTGGAATTGGCAGGCGTCGCAGGACTGGACGATTTCGGCTGCATCTTGAAGCACTGAAGGCCAGTAGAAACCACTCCGGAAGACTTTGCCCGCAAGGGTGCGTGAGGATGAATGGTGGCCGCACTCTCCGCTGTGGATGTCGTTGATGAGCTGGCGGCCTTCCTCGGCAGGGACGCACCGCAAGGCAACCCCATTGGGGCGCTTACGGTACAGGTCTCCGTCGTGGAGGCAGTAGGACTTGGCCTGGCGAGCAACCCTTTCGGCTTCAGCATCTTCTTCGGGGAGGACTCGATTTTGCAGGTAGTTCTTGATCTCGTCGATCCAACCAGTGTCTTGGCGTACCAAGGTCATCAGCAATCGATCGCCTGAGGGCAGCCCGCAGTTTGGTGCTCCACTTGATGGGGCTGGTGGGAGCTCCTCATTGATGCTCGTGTTGACAGCTGATTGCTTGACGGAGGACTTGGTGAGTCTTTCCTCGAACACTCCAGGCTTCTGGGCTTCCCTTCGTGCTGCTCGCCTGGCGAGTTCATCTGCCTCTTGGTTCTCTCCTCGTGGGATGTGCTTGAGCTCCATGCCCCTGAAGTGCTTCTCGAGTTTGCGTACCTCTTCAAGGTAGGCCACCATATGGGTGTCCTTAGGCGTGTAGCTTTTGTTGGAGAAGTTGACGAGGAGGTGAGAGTCGCCCTTGATGAGGATGCGCTTGACGCCGAGGGCAATGGCAGCTCTGAGCCCGGCGAGGAGGCCTTCGTATTCAGTAATGTTGTTGGAGACCTTGTCGTTGTCCTTGAAGCACAGCTGGACGGCGTAGTAGAGCTTGTCGCCTGTCGGTGAGGTGAGGACAGCACCAGCCCCTGCACTCCTGGCCGCGAAGGCGCCGTCGAAGTGCATGGTCCAGTGGCCTGGTTCCGCCCCTCCTGAGGCTGCGGCTTCCTCCTCTTGAGGCTCTTCTTCACGCGTGTTCGTCCATTCGGCCATGAAATCAGCCAGCGCCCTGTCCTTGATGACTCTGGTGGTGTCAAACTCCAGCTCGAAAGGTTGTACCTCGATGCCCCAGCCTGCGACATGATCTGTCACGTTTGGGTTGCGTAGGACTTGCTCCAGGGGGTATGAGGTGACCACCTTGATGGGGTGACCCTGGAAGTAGTGGCGCAGCTTCCTGGAGGCGCTGAGGAGCGAGAAGAGGAGCTTTTGCTGCATGGGGTAGCGCTCGCGAGCGTCCCGCAGCACTGTGCTGACGAAGTAGACGGGATGCTCGACGAGGGCGGTTGTTGGCGTGGCAGCGGCTGGCTCCTCTCGAGGCTCGATAGAGTCCTCGGCGAGGGTTTCTTGAGGCCCCACTTGTAGAGGCTCGGCATGAGGCTGGAGGGTTGACGAGGGTGCTTCCTTGTCGGGGGGTTCTGGGCTTGGCGAGGCAGGCCTCTGCTTGGCGAGGACGGGCTCTTCCCTTTCAGCCACCAAGACCGTGCTTGCCGTCTGAGGAGTGGCTGCAAGATACAGCTTTAGAGGCTCGCGAGGGCGTGGGGCAACCATGATGGGTGGGCTCGCTAGGTATTTCTTCAGGTCCTCAAAGGCCTTTGCTGCTTCAGGGGTCCACTTGAAAGGACCGGACCTCTTCATGATCTTGAAAAACGGCAGCGCCCTCTCGCCGAACTTGGAGATGAAACGGCCAAGGCTGGCCATACATCCCGCTAGGCGTTGCATGTCCTTGAGGCGACGAGGGGGATGCATTTCTTCTATGGCCTTGATCTTGTCAGGGTTTGCTTCGATGCCGCGATGAGACACCAGGAACTCGAGGAGCTTGCCAGAAGGGCCCCGAAGACACACTTGGCGGGGTTCAGCTTGATGTTTACTTTGCGCAGGTTGGCAAAGGTCTCCTCGAGTTCCTGGATGAGCGTGTTTTCTTCGCGAGTCTTGACCACGATGTCCTCGACGTAGGCCTCTGCATTCTTCCCCATTTGAGCCCCCAAGGCGATCCTCGTGAGGCGCTGGAAAGTGGCGCCGGCGTTCTTCAGGCCGAAGGGCATGCAGACGTAGCAAAACACACCACAAGGGGTGAGAAATGCTATATTCTCCTCATCCTCCTTCGCCATCTTGATCTGGTGGTAGCCAGAGAAGGCATCCAGCGCAGCCGGCGGTGGAGTCCACGATCTGGTCGATCCTCGGGAGGCGATAGG
The DNA here is from genome assembly GCA_012064385.1 of Puccinellia tenuiflora. Taxonomy (NCBI): domain Eukaryota; kingdom Viridiplantae; phylum Streptophyta; class Magnoliopsida; order Poales; family Poaceae; genus Puccinellia; species Puccinellia tenuiflora. Next base: position 143,417 of record QRDG01000705.1, read on the forward strand.
GGTCCTTGGGGCAGGCCTTGTTGAGGTCGGTGAAGTCGATGCAGAGGCGGCTTCCTCCGGTGTGTTTGGGTACGACCACACCGTTGGCGAGCCAAGTGGGATGGACCACTTCCTTGATGATGCTGGCCTTCTTCAGTTTCTCTACTTCCTTGACGATGAAATCTTGCTTCTCTGACGCCTGGCGCCGCGCCTTTTGCTTCACGGGGCGTGCGTTTGGACACACGGCTAAGTGGTGCTCGATCACCTCCCTCGGTACTCCAGACATATCTGACGGTGTCCATGCGAACATGTCAGAGTTTGCCCTGAGGAAGGCGATGAGCGCGCTTTCCTATTTGGGGGGGCAGGTTGGCGCCGATGGTGACGCTAGCCCCCGAGCCGTTTGCCTCAAGAGGCACTTGCTTCGTCGCGGCCTTCTCCTGAGAGAACAGCTGCTTCTTCTTCGCGGGGGGCCTCGGGAGGGGCTCCTCATCCTCGTCAGCGGGTGACGCCACCGCGGCAGCCTTGTAGGCCGCTTGCGCAGCGTACAGGGCGTCCGAGACCACGCCGCGGATGACGATGGTGCCACCCGAGCCAGGGAGCTTGACGAGGTTGTAGGCGTGGTGGGTCACCGCCATGAACTTGGCGAGGGCGGGTGATACGTCTCCAACGTATCTATAATTTCTTATGATCCATGCTTGTTTTCATACCATTTGCTACATGTTTTGTTTACATCTTATAACATTTTTATGCATTTTCTGGAACTAACCTATTAACAAGATGCCACAGTGCCAGTTCCTGTTTTCTGCTGTTTTCCCGTTTCAGAAAAGTACTTAAGGAAATATTCTCGGAATTGGACGGGACAAAAAGCAGCAGTCTTATAATTCAATGGACTACACGGAGCCCGAAGGAGAGGACCTGGAGGGCCGTGGGCCGGCCACACCATAGGGTGGCGCGGGACCCATGCCTGCCGCGCCACCAGGTGGTGTGGGGCCCACGGGAGCCCTCCTACGCCGCCCTTTCGCCTATATATTGCCCCCGACGCATAAAACCTAGAGGGATCCCGTCATATTCCAAAGAAACATCTGCAGCGCCGCCGCCATCGCCGACAAGTTTCGGGGGACAGAAGTCTCTGTTCCGACACCCTGCCGGGACGGGGAAGTGCCCCCGGAGCCATCTCCATCGACTCCACCACCATCTTCATCGCCGTTGCTGACTCCCATGATGAGGAGGGAGTAGTTCTCCCTCGGGGCTGAGGGCCGTACCGGTAGCCATGTGGTCTATATCTCTCTCTCCCATGATGTGATCTATATGTGATCATGAGCTTTGCAATCTAGATGTTGTTATGTTACTCAAGTGAGCTTTATTTATGTGATCTCCGGAGACTCCTTGTCCCATGTGTGTAAAGGTGACAGTGTGTGCACCGTGTGGGTCTTTAGGCTATATTTCACAAGATACTTGTTCACTGATTTATTATTTGAGTTGGATGTCTCTATGAAATTGTGGTGTGTTAGTACCTCCTATGAATGCTCATGGTCCAGTGTGGGGTATTCATTAGTACTTGGGAATATATGTTTGAGGCGTGCTTTTGCATTCCTACACAATGAATTAGTGTTCGTTATCCAGCCGGAGAATACTTCGGAGTAGTATATTGAAGTGCTTATATTTATATTCAATTATGATTGCATTGTTGAGAGTGACCACTGGTGAAAGTATGATCCCTAGGCCTTGTTTCTAAGCATTGAAACACCGTTTACAACAAGTTTTGCTACATGTTTGCTTGCTGCCATTTTTATTTCAGATTGCAATTACTACTTATAATCATCCATATTACTTGTATTTCACTATCTCTTCGCCGAACTAGTGCACCTATACATCTGACAAGTGTATTGGGTGTGTTGGGGACACAAGAGACTTTTTGTATTGTGATTGCAGGGTTGCTTGAGAGGGATACCTTTGACCTCTACCTCCCTGAGTTCGATAAACCTTGGGTGATTCACTTAAGGGAAACTTGCTGCTGTTCTACAAACCTCTGCTCTTGGAGGCCCAACACTGTCTACAAGAATAGAAGCGTGTGTAGACATCAAGCTATTTTCTGGCGCCGTTGCCGGGGAGGTAAGGTAAGCGGCACTCACAGTCCAACAACAAAGCTATCCGGCAACGAAGCTATTTTCTGGCGCCGTTGCCGGGGAGGTAAGGTAAAAGTCACTCACATCATCTGGCTACTAAGCTATTTTCTAGCATTATTGCTGTTGTGTGAGTGCGCGAAGTTATTTCCTTTAGATTCTGCAATTATATCTTTTTGTTTCTTGTTTTTAATTTCACTAGTTAGGCTTAATGGAAAACAACAAAAAAATTAGGGATCTTTATAAACTTTATATTGAATTAGGACATGATGCTTTTGAAGAGAAAATTAAAAACCTATGGAAGCTTGTTTGCATAATAGTGGTAGTAATGTTATTAGTATGAATTCTTTGAACACCATTATTGCTAATGCTATGGAAAAGTCTAAGCTTGGGGAAGCTAGTTTTTATGAAAATGATCTTTTTAGTCCCCCAAGCTTTGAGGAGAAAATTTACTTTGATGATACAATGCCTCCTATATATGATGATTACAATGATGAATATGATATTTTCAGTCCACCTACTATTGAGGAGAAAATTAATTATGATTTCAATATGCCTCCTATATTTGATGATTATGGTGATGAGAATAATAATGATAGATATTTTGTTCAATTTTCTTCCACTACAATTAATAAGAATGACTATGCTTATGTGGGGAGTAATAATTTTATGCATATGGCTCATGATAAGAATTTTTCATGTGATGGTTATATTGTAGAATTTATCAATGATGCTACTGAAAGTTATTATGAGAGAGGGAAACATGGATATATGCATCTCAATAATATTAAGTTTCACCTCTATATGTTGAAATTTTGAAGTACCACTTATTTTGTCTTCCTATGCTAGTAAATTTATGCTTCATGGATTTATTTACTTACAAGATTCCAATGCATAGGAAGTGGGTTAGACTTAAATGAGTTTTATAGTTGCTTCTTGATGCTCCCTTACTGTGTTCCAACTCTCATTTTTATGTGAGCATCATCAAAATTACCATGCCTAGCTAAAAGGCTTTAAAGAAAAGCGCTTATGGGAGACAACCCATCATTTTATTTTCAGTATATTTTCTTTTATTTGAGTCAAGAAGTTTGTTTACTTCTGTAGCAACTTCTTTGTATCTTTATTTTATTGCAATGTTGTGCCAAGTAAGGTCTCTAGTAGAAAGTTTTTGCTATATTTGGATTTCTGCACAGGAAACAGATTTCTGTCTGTCACCGTTAAATTCGTTATTTATTCCAGAAGTGACGAAATGCTTTGAGATTTTGTGTGCTGAATCTTCATATATGTATGAAACCTTTTCTAGTTCAGTGATTTTCGATTTGAGCAACTCTAGTGCCTCGAAAAATTCGTCTTTACAGACTGTTCAGATTTTGACAGATTCTGCCTTTTATTGTGCATTGCTTCCTTTGCGATGTTTATTTGGATCTTTTTGATTCTTTGAGCATAAGTGGCTGTAGCTAATGTTATAATGCATTAAGGTGTGCTTGTGTCACAGTAGAACTTGTGAATTTTTGGTTTATGCACTAACCCTTTAATGAGAATTACTTTGAGTTTGATGTGGTGGAAGTTTTCAAGTAAGCAAAATGGACGATATGATGAGATCAAGAAGAGTGAAAAGCCTAAGCTTGGGGATGCCCCGGTGGGTCATCCCCAGCAAATTCAAGAAGACTCAAGCATCTAAGCTTGGGGATGCCCAAGGCATCCCCTTCTTCATCGACAAAACTATCAGGTCATCTCTAGTGATACTATATTTTTATTCTGCTACATCTTATGTATTTTGCTTGGAGCGTCTGTTTTTATTTTGAGTGTGTGTTTTAGTTTGCTTAATAAGTTGGATCCTAGCATTCTTATGTGGGAGAGAGACACGCTCCGCTTTTTCATATGAATACTCTTGTGCTTCGCTTATATTCGTTGAGTATTCTTAGCTACTGTTTGTTTTCTAGTAAGCTCTCGCTTTTAGCATGTTATCTTGTTTAGAGCTGCTAGTTCTTTGTGTTAAGCTCTCTTGTGTTTCACTCTTATTTGTTAGAGAGTTGTTTTAGTTGCTTGGTTGATGTGTTAGATTGGAAAATGCTATGCTTGTGATAGTGGTATGAAATAGAGAAAAGTTGCATAGTCTTGTAGACCATTGTGTAGATAACTTGCTCCTCTTCAATTGTTTTGAGGTATTAAAATAACTAATGGTTAAAATATGTTGGTTAATGTTGTTAAGAGCTGATTAGTGAAGATGTGTTAGTAGAGCGTGGAGCCGTACTTTTCTGAACTAAAAACAACATAAGTCAATAGTGCTTTAGTGTCGTGATTTCCTCTTAGTTGAAAAGAAGTTTCTAATGGTATAGTAACTGCAACGGTCGGGGAAGTCAACGGGGCACTTGTGTCGCCGCCACGATCCCTCTCGGGGTGTCTCTAACCATTTGTGAGACTTTGATACTGTTAGTTGTTTGCAATATACGACATGCTATGTGAGTTTTTGGTTTTTGGCACTTACACCTCCATATTTTGCTAGACTCTTCGGTGCTTTGCATTGCCCTTTTTCACATTGAGATTGGTGCATACTTCGCAAGTACATCCAACCCCGTGGGAGATCTTCATCTTGTTCTCCTACACATAAGCCAACTATCTTACTCAAAACAGCCACCATATCTACCTATCACAGCATTTCCATAGCTGTTCTGAGATACATTGCCATGCAACATCCATCATTTACATTACATGACTTTATGTCATTTTTACTTCATTGCCATATAGTATTGCTTGACCATTTGAGTTAGTGTGATGCGTGGTTTTCCACATGTGTTACATCTTTTCCACACTACGCTCGGTCTTGCATATCCACCATACACCATGTATTAGTCTTTGAGTTTTGAGTACACCAAGAAGTGTGATGATCATCTTGTAAAATAGAGTGTTGCCTCTACCTGTGAGCATATTGAAAAGAGTCCAAAGTGGCCAATCAAAAGAGTCCAAAAGAGACCAATGAGAGAAAAATATAAAAGAGCCACAAAGGCCTCAAAAAGCAAAAAGCAAAAAAGGAGAAAAAGAAAAAAGAATATAAAATGAGAGTGGGGGCAACACTACTATCCTTTTATTCCACACTTGTGCTAGTAGCACCTACATCATTGTAGTGAGTTTTCATGCTTCATTAGTATAACTATGTGGGGACCAAACGTTATAGAACTTGGCTTGTATATTCCAACGATGAGCCTCCTCAAGTGAGCTCTAGGTCTTCATGAGCAAGCAAGTTGGATGCACCCCCACTAGTTCCATTGGAGAGCTTCCATTCATATAGCTCTATGTGCATCCATTGCATGGCAATCACTACTCCTCATGCAGTGTCTACTACGGGACTTCCTCTTGTCTTGTGGTTACCTCTTCTATTGTTTGAGCCTTTCTTTTTGGCCTTCCAAACCCCCATTATTATTATTCTCTTTGCCATAACCTCATGGTGCCAAGCCTTCTTCTTGCTTGTATTAGTTGAGTGGACTACATAATAGTTGATAAGTTAAGTGGATGGATTAAGGACACTTGACTTGAGCTTGGCTATTTCTATTATTAACTGAATTTGATGCTTTGAAGATTGATTGACATTTTACATTGGAGACACAATTTACTATTCTTCTTTCTAAACCTTATGTATGGTTCCTAGTCTCCAACACGCTGATTCATGAAAAGTTCTAGCTTCTTTTAGCTAGCATTTGTTAATCATTGTTTGCTTAATGTCAACTATAGACAATTGTTTTGGATCACCTTATTCACATCATGTGCTTTGCATTGCTATGTTGATCTAGATTGTGAGTTAGCATGTCTCCTAAGAACTTATTTGTTATCGTTTTACCTACTCGAGGACGAGTAGAACTAAGCTTGGGGATGCTGATACGTCTCCAACGTATCTATAATTTCTTATGATACATGCTTGTTTTCATACCATTTGCTACATGTTTTGTTTACATCTTATAGCATTTTTATGCATTTTCTGGAACTAACCTATTAACAAGATGCCACAGTGCCAGTTCCTATTTTCTGCTGTTTTCCCGTTTCAGAAAAGTACTTAAGGAAATATTCTCGGAATTGGACGGGACAAAAAGCAGCAGTCTTATAATTCAATGGACTACACGGAGCCCGAAGGAGAGGACCTGGAGGGCCGTGGGCCGGCCACACCATAGGGTGGCGCGGGACCCATGCCTGCCGCGCCACCAGGTGGTGTGGGGCCCACGGGAGCCCTCCGACGCCGCCCTTTCGCCTATATATTGCCCCCGACGCATAAAACCTAGAGGGGTCCCGTCATATTCCAAAGAAACATCTGCAGCGCCGCTGCCATCGCCGACAAGTTTCGGGGGACAGAAGTCTCTGTTCCGACACCCTGCCGGGACGGGGAAGTGCCCCCGGAGCCATCTCCATCGACTCCACCACCATATTCATCGCCGTTGCTGACTCCCATGATGAGGAGGGAGTAGTTCTCCCTCGGGGCTGAGGGCTGTACCGGTAGCCATGTGGTCTATATCTCTCTCTCCCATGATGTGATCTATATGTGATCATGAGCTTTGCAATCTAGATGTTGTTATGTTACTCAAGTGGGCTTTATTTATGTGATCTCCGGAGACTCCTTGTCCCACGTGTGTAAAGGTGACAGTGTGTGCACCGTGTGGGTCTTTAGGCTATATTTCACAAGATACTTGTCACTGATTTATTATTTGAGTTGGATGTCTCTATGAAATTGTGGTGTGTTAGTACCTCCTATGAATGCTCATGGTCCAGTGTGGGGTATTCATTAGTACTTGGGAATATATGTTTGAGGCGTGCTTTTGCATTCCGACACAATGAATTAGTGTTCGTTATCCAGCCGGAGAATACTTCGGAGTAGTATATTGAAGTGCTTATATTTATATTCAATTATGATTGCATTGTTGAGAGTGACCACTGGTGAAAGTATGATCCCTAGGCCTTGTTTCTAAGCATTGAAACACCGTTTACAACAAGTTCTGCTACATGTTTGCTTGCTGCCATTTTTATTTCAGATTGCAATTACTACTTATAATCATCCATATTACTTGTATTTCACTATCTCTTCGCCGAACTAGTGCACCTATACATCTGACAAGTGTATTGGGTGTGTTGGGGACACAAGAGACTTTTTGTATTGTGATTGCAGGGTTGCTTGAGAGGGATACCTTTGACCTCTACCTCCCTGAGTTCGATAAACCTTGGGTGATTCACTTAAGGGAAACTTGCTGCTGTTCTACAAACCTCTGCTCTTGGAGGCCCAACATTGTCTACAAGAATAGAAGCGTGTGTAGACATCAGCGGGGTAGCCGAGGATGGCGTTGTAGGGCAGGCCGATTTGCGCGATGTCGAAATCGATCAGCTCGGTGCGGTAGTTGGCCTGGGTGCCGAAAGTGACGACGAGCCTCACCTGCCCCAAAGGGGTGGTGAGACCCTCTGTCACCCCCGAGAAGGGCCTGGTGGGCATGAGCCGCTCGTAGGGCACCTGCAGCTTCTCGAATGTCTCGACAGAGATGACGTTGAGGCCTGCACCCCCATCGATGAGCGTCTTGGAGACTGCAATGTTGTTGATGGTGGGGGTGCAGACCAACGGGATGGTGCCAACAGTCGAGGTGGACTTGGGGTGGTCGGCGGAGTCAAAGGTGATGGGGCACTGGGACCACTTGAGGGGCCTGGAGGCCTCGACCCCGGGAAGGGCAGCCGCGACCTCGCGAGCGAATTGCTTGAAGTGGCGATTGGAGCTGGGGGCCTGAGCCCCGCCGAGGATGCAAGCGGCCCCGCGAGGCACCTGGTAGCCCTCAGGAGTCTCGGCAGGGACGTTGTCGTTCGTGGGCTGGGCGGCGTTGGCCTGAGGGTTCTGCTGGTAGTTGTCGTCGTAGTTATTGTTCCAGCGCCGCCCCCTGCGGCCGCCACGGTTGCCGCCGCGGCCTCCGCGGCCTTGCTGCCGATCGTTCGCCTCGCGAGCCTCACGCGCCTTGCGAAGCCTCTTGAGGTCGTAGCAGTCCTCGGTGGCATGGGAATGCCTGTTGTGGTAGAAGCAGAAGGGACGATCATCTTTCTTCTCGGGTCCCGCGGCTGGAGTGGCAGCGCGAGGCTGCTTGGCGTCAGGCTCAGCCGCGAGGACCGCAGTGGTCTTGCGCTTCTCGGTGGATTTCTTCTTCTTCTTGGACTCCTCGGCGGGGTCCCCTGGCTCGTTCTTGACGAACAAGTGGCCCTCCTCAGCCTTGGCGCACTTGTCCACCAAGTCGAAAAGCTTGACGACGGTGGTGATGTTGTCGTGGATGCCAACCTTCTCGAGCATCCGCACATCCGTGACCCCAGCCTGGAAGGCCGAAATGACCTGCGCGTCGGTGGCGTTGGGGATTTTGTTGCGCACTTGGCTGAAGCGCTGGATGTACTTGCGGAGGGTCTCGCCAGGCTTCTGGCGCACGGCACGGAGATCGTTGTACGTGAGGCCGCGCTCGTACGTGCCCTTGAAGTTGGCGACGAAGCATCGGCAGAGGTCCTCCCAGGTGTTGATGGACTCGGCGGGGAGGTTGGTGAGCCACGAGGACACGGAGTCCTTGAGGGCCATGGGGAACCAGTTCGCCATGACCTTGTCGTCGCCCCCGGCGGCCTGGATGGCCAAGGTGTAGAGCTGCAGGAACTCCAGGGGGTTGTTCTTGCCGTCGTAGCGCGGAGGAAGATCCGGTCGGAACTTGACCGGCCAGACGACGCGACGGAGGCTGCGAGTGAATGCGGCCGTCGTGCCGTAGGTGACCGGGCCGTTGGCGAGGGTGGCGCGGAGGTGGCGCCCCGCGGTGGCGACGTCATGGACGGCGCGGTTGTGGCGATCCTGGTTGCGCTCGATGCTCACGCGTGCGTACTCCGGGGCCCGCTGCACGATTTGGCAGTCGTGCGGCGACGACGCGTGCGACGCGGCGCGGTTGTCGCGAGGAGGAGCCCCGGCTGGAGCAGGTTGCGGTTGAGCCGGTGGAGCTGGAGCGGGCGCGGGGTGACGAGGAGGAGCATGTGGTGCGCCGTGCGCCACGTCCCCTGCGCGTGCAGAGAGGACCAGCGAACGAGACGGTGCGAGAGCGGCGACGCGAGCTCCGCCGACGAGCTCGGAGAGGCGGTTGAGCCAGGCCTCCTGGGCCTCCGGCGTGGGACGGTACTGCAGCAGCTCCTGCGCCATGAGGAGCGCGGTTGCCGGGCTGGGCGCAGGGCGGCCCAGCGAAGAAGCAGCACGGTCCCGCGACGGGTGCAGGGAGGAAGCCTCCTCTTCGCCGAGGTCGTCCTCGGCGTGGTCGATGTCTTCGTCCTCCGGGTGCTCGATGCGGGGCTCGGGGTCGACGTGGCGCTCCGAAGCAGCACTTCCGCGCGGGCGGCCGCGCGGGTTGCCAGCGGGAGCGGTGGTGGCGCTGGCCATCCGGCGAGCGAGACGTTCGGCGCGAGAGATGCCATCCATGGTGATGTCAAGGTTGAAGACACGCCTCAGTCCCCTACCTGGCGCGCCAAATGTCGCAGAACTGTCCCAGGAACTGGGTGTGTCTCACGAAGGATCGAGTAAGGGGCTGAACACGGAATCAAACAACCCTCACCGTGCCTCGGCGACGGTGCTCATCGAACTCGCTGGGGGGAAGCACTGCAGAGAGGAACACACAGAATTACCCAGGTTCAGGGCCCTCTAGGTGAGTTAAAACCCCTACGTCCTGCTTCGAGAGGAAAGAAGCCTCGCGAGGCAAAAAGCCTCGCCGAGCCTTTCGGCTTGGTCCTTAGCAGAATTTGCAGGTGGCATCCGAGATGCCTTCTCGAGGAGAGGTCCCTCGCCGAGGGAAAAACCCTCGGCGAGGAAGAGAGGTCCCTCGCGAGGCTCGCCAGGCTCGGAGAGCCTGGTCCTTAGCGAAATCTTTTGAAGAATCTTGTGGGCCCTGGCAGGCCGGCCCGTGGTACCCTGGTTTCCACTGTGCCGACAACACTCCCCTCCACTTCCCTTTCCATAAAGCCACCTCGGCCCTCCCTCTACAAAACCCTAGCCGCCCTCCTCTCTTCCCCTTTCTCCCCAGCCGCCGCCGCTCTCTCTTTTCCTCTCTGTCTTCTCTCCACCAAAATGACCGTGAGCCGCCGCTGAAGGCCGATGTCGCGCCGTCTCCATGGCCACCGAGAAGGACATCCGAGGACACGAATCGGACTGGGCATCATCCGCGTCAAGATCGCCAACGGAAGCCGAAGCCGAAGCTGCCTGGGATGATGTCAAGGACGTCGTCTTCGTCTACATCTACGTCCGTCCGTGAGGAGCACGGAGCCGTCTTCTTCCTCTACTCCGACTCGCTGCCGTCGTCCCCGAGCCCCTCCTCTTCACAAGCAGCCCTGTGGTGAGCAACCGCGTCCCCTACCTCCTTCCCCTCTCTGCATCCACACACTTGGAGCCAGCAGCGCTCACTGCAAATCGCGTTCGTCGCACCTCTTCCTCTGAAGTCTGAACCGTGTGTCAAAAATTTAGTTAACAGCGAGTCCTATCCTTCATCTAGCACCTGAGCCTTCCCCTATCACAAACACACCTGCAGCCCAGTGGCTTTGCTCTCTGTTCCCTCTCCCGGCCAGCCCAAGTTCGATCCCTGGCAACACCCAAAAGGCCACCCCTTTTCCTGTTTTTTTATTTCTTTTAGCAAATATGTTTAAATCATATCTTTAAATGTATAACTCCAATTGCAAAGTATATTATATGAATTTTGATCAGAAAAATATAAGGAATGTGAATATGCCATCCATGCTCATGTTTGCATCATATAGTTTAATCTTTAGTTGTATTTTAGCATACCACCAAAATAATTAAAATATGGAATGTGAGGGGCAATAATTTAATTAATGCCCCAATTCCATTTAATTTTGAGTAGCTCACCCATGCATTGTTTAGACTTGCTAACAACATTTAATTTGGATGGTTAGAAAAATAACTTGAACCCTATATTTAAATGTCGGAATCTCGGTTCCGTTTAATTTGGCTTAATTGCATCTCTCATGTCTTGCCATGTCATGCATGCGTTGCATCAACATGCCGGATCTTTTGCCGTAGTGTAAAATGCGTTTTTCCGTTGTCCAGTGTTCGTTGCTTATTCGGGAATAGGACGTTGAGTTGATGTGAGCAACAACAGGTTCTGCTACCTCTACCGGATTGCAGGCAAGTGATACTCCCTCTAAGGACGACCCCAACACCTCGAAAGCCGCCAATGGCGAAGAAAGAACTCCAGAAGCCGGAAATCTTAAGGTGGATTTTGTGCCGCCACTGGCTCCAATGAAGGGAACTAGTAGATTGCCGGCTGTAGGAGACAACATCGACGCTACGCCCGGCGAAGCAGCAAAGGAGCACGAAGAAAGGATGGCAAGGTACAAGCAACTGCTAATGCCACTTCCTCCTAACGCATCGCTGGACGACATTGAGAAGCGCCGCGTCCTGCTAGAAGAGCAAGCAGCCCAGATAGCAGTGCGCGAGGTCGAGCTTACAAACAAGGAAACGGAGTTCATCCGAAAGCAGAGAGAAAAGGGGGCTGACGATGTTTTCCGTCCGGCTCGTGACAAGAATCTGCACAAGAGGTTAGATTTCCGCAGCAAGTGAGAAGCCGACCATGTTAATTCAGTCTGGAGGAAGTACCACCACCGGCGTGACCCGGTGACAAACCTGTGTTACTTCAACACCCCAGCCAAAAACATGGAGGCGGCCCAGGAGGTCATGTTCGACAAATCATTAGACCGTGACGCTCGTCTCAAATATTCGGCTTATCTACTGGAGGTTGCACAACAGCAGCAAAACGACTCACAAGTCAAGTCAGGACGGCTTGTTGACGATTCTCGTCTTTGCAAGTCGACGGCCAACAAGCCAATGGCTGCTGCCCCTACAGACCCAGACGATGACCCGGCCGGCTCAACTAGCCACAACAAAGGCGGCGACAAGGACCCAAAGGACAAGCAGCCTAGAGGCGCGGAATCCCGGACAGGTTCTTCACGCCATCGTGAGGCTGGCCGGGAAAGACATTGGAGCCGGGAGCAAAAGGAGGACCCTCGCAAGGAAAAGGCGGCACCACCCCGTCAGGAGCGACGACGTGAGGGGGAAAACCAACCCCGAAGGGAGGATAACAGAGATCATATGCCACCTCCACCGCCGCCTCCACCGCGCAAAGAGGGAGATAACCCTTCCAAGTACATACCCCCTCCATGACGGCAAAGGACTCCAAGCCCTCCACGTAACGCGAGTCGGGCGAGCCAAAGCCATCACAGGGAAGAACCAAGGCAAGAAAAGTCGGTTGGAAAACCGCCATCAGCTAATGATGTTCGAAGCCTAATCGAGGAGAGGAAGTCGGCCAGAGATGCCCAATACCTCGGCCCCAAGTGCTTTGGCAGAAAAATCAGAGAGCAAATATTACCTCCCACTTTGTCGAACGTAACAAAGATGGTTGAGAAGTACAGCGGTACGGCTAATCCTGAGACCTGGCTCTCAGATTATGTCAGTGCTTGCGACATATATCAAGGCAGCGCCGACTCTGCAGTGCGATTTTTGCCCCTGATGTTAACCGGGACGGCACGCATGCGGATTGAAGGTTTGCCTGAAAGGACAGTTCAAACCTGGAGTGACATGAAGCGTGTCTTTATTCAGCACTTCCAGGGCACATATAAGCGCCCAAAGTCGATTTTCGACTTACAGTGGTGTGTGCAGCAAAAGAACGAGTCTAGCCGTGAGTTCGTCTCACGATGGAGTGAAATCAAGAACGCTTGCGAAGGCATCTCAGAAACTCAGGCGATCCATGCTTTCAAGCAATCTCTGAGGAAGGGGACGACGTTTCGCTTCATGATCTACAGCGACGAGTCGGAAACTTTGGGGGGCTTGCTCGCTTGTGCAAACAAGTCTGCCGCTGCTGATGATGACAACATGGAGGATGCCGAAAACCGCCGACGCGAGTACGGGAAAAAGAAAATTGAAGACCAAGCCGGCCCTTCTCACGAAGTCGCTGCCGCCTTTGGAAAGGGTGGTTCGAGCAATGGCAAGTGGCAGGGCAAGAAGCCGGCAAACAACCAATCATTCCGGCCTCCAACGGTGAAGTATGACGACATTAAGCACAACCCCTGTGTTCATCATCTCAGGCCTGATGGGACGAGTTCCCACACAATCCAACAATGTCACATCAATCGGGACATCGCCAAGGACCCCAAAGCCGGCAAGTCAAGGAACAAGCGCAAGTCCAGGAAAGACGACAAAGAGAAGGAGGAAGCTGCTTCAGAGTCGGATGACGCAGCCTCCAAAATAAAAGGCAGCAAATTCCCTAAGCATGCCGAAAGTCTCATCGTCAACCTGGCAACAGATTCCTCTCGCAAAGAAAAGGTGGCTTGGCGAGAACTCAATGCTACGGTGCCCGCAGTTCCTCAATATCTGGATTGGTCCGACACACCCATCACATGGGATCGCAGCGATCATCAAGACAGAGTTCCTGCAAAGCGCACCTACGCTTTAGTCGTCAGCCCTATAGTCGACAAATACAAGTTGACAAAGGTGCTCATGGATGGTGGCAGCAGTATCAACATACTTTATGCCGCAACATTGAAGAGGATGCGTCTCTCCGAGTCACAACTCACCCACAGCAATGTGAAGTTTCATGGGATTGTGCCGGGATGACAAGCCTCTTCGATGGGACAAATCACTCTGAAGGTCACCTTTGGCGAAGCTGATAATTTTCGGACTGAGGATGTCTCCTTTGAGGTGGTACCATTTAAAAGTGCATATCATGCAATCTTTGGACGTCCGGCTTTCGCCAAGTTTATGGCTCGGCCCTGCTACATCTATAGCAAGCTGAAAATGCCGGGACCCAATGGGATCATCATAGTCAAAGGAGACTTCAAGAAAGCCAAGGAGTGTGAGGCCGCCAATGCCGTCCATGCTGAACAAGAAATCTGCAAGGAAGAGTTGGAGGATCTCAAGAAGACAATGGGTCCCGATGAGATGCCGGCAACTGAAAAGCCGTCCTCTAAGGTTGACTCAAGCTTCAAGCCAAAGGATGATACCAAGAAAATCAAGCTCTCAAAGGATGATCCGACAAAGGAGGCCATCATCGGTGCCGGTCTCGATGACAAATAGGAAGGTGAGCTCGTCAAGTTTCTCCGTGAGAACCGGGACATTTTCGCTTGGTCACCATCCGACATGCCAGGTGTCCCGAGGAAACTTGCCGAGCACTCCCTAAAAGTCAACAAGGACGCAAAGCCGGTCAAGCAAGGCCTCCGCCGGCTCAGAACTGAGAAGCGCAAAGCGGTTGGAAAGGAGATCTTAAGGCTCACTGCCGCCAAATTCATTCGTGAAGTTGTCCACACTGATTGGTTGGCAAATCCCGTGCTAGTCCCAAAGAAAAACACTTCTGAGCTACGTATGTGCATTGATTTCACTGGCTTAAACAAAGCATGTCCTAAAGATCCGTTCGCCTTACCACGTATAGATCAGGTCATTGATTCAACTGCCGGCTCAGAGATGCTATGTTTTCTGGACGCTTATTCGGGTTACCATCAGATTAAGATGAAGGAGTCAGATCAAATCAAGACGTCCTTCACCACGCCATATGGCAATTACTGCTATGTCACAATGCCTTTCGGCTTAAAGAACGTCGGTGCTACTTACCAAAGGTGTATGCAGCGGTGTTTGGACAAGCAGATTGGCCGCAATGTTCACGTCTATGTCGACGACATAGCGGTCATGTCGAAGAAGCGCGGCGATCTTATTGCCGATCTGTCGGAAACCTTTACAAATCTAAGGGAGTACCAGATGAAGCTTAATCCGGCAAAATGCGTCTTCGGCGTACCCGCATGCAAGCTTCTGGGCTTCATTGTTTCTCAAAGAGGAATTGAAGTTAACCCGGAAAAGATAAAGGCGATTCAGAACATCGAAAGGCCGACTTGTCTGAAGGACATACAGCGGCTTACGGGTTCCGCCGCGGCTGTAAGCCGATTCATTAGCTGGCTTGGTGACAAGGCATTGCCATTATACAAGCTCCTCAAAAAGTCGCACAATTTTGTTTGGACAGAGGAAGCTGAGGCAGCTTTGGCACAGCTGAAGTATACATTGACGCATGCTCCAATCTTAGCAGCTCCAAAGGAAAAGGAGCCGCTTCTCCTCTACATGTCGGCCACGAATTTCGTCATAAGTGCCGTCATAGTAGTGGAGCGCCTGGAGGAATGGAAGCAATGGCCGGATCAGCGCCCTGTCTATTTTATTAGCGAGGTGTTTTCAGATTCGAAGCAGCGCTACCCTCACTACCAGAAGTTAGCCTATGGTGTATTCTTTGCCGCCAGAAAGCTACGGCATTACTTCCAAGATCACACAATCACGGTGGTCAGCAAGGCACCGTTAAAGGACATCATCAACAATGCCGACGCAACGGGCCGAGTCGCTAAATGGGGCATCGAGTTAGCAGCTTTCGACATCCAGTACAAGCTGAGGACCGCCATCAAATCTCAAGTTCTAGCCGACTTTGTCGCAGACTAGACAGAGGCAATGGAAAGCACACCTTTGCTGGATTCTCAGTACTAGATAATGCACTTTGATGGCTCAAAGATGAAGGAAGGCTCGGGGGCTGGAGTAGTGCTAAAGTCGCCTAAAGGCGACAAATTCAATTATGTCCTCCGAATCCACTTCAACGGCACTAACAATGTAGCAGAGTATGAGGCTCTCCTCCATGGCCTTCATATGGCTAAGGAGTTGGGAGTGAAGCGCATCCTCTGCTATGGCGACTCGGACCTTGTTGTACAACAACTCGACGGATGCTGGGATACGAAAAGTCCCACAATGGCGGAATACAGGAGAACAGTCGACGAATTCGGCCGATGCTTTGCCGTCTTAGAGGTTCGACATATCTCTCGAGATGACAATGAAGCTGTTGACGCCTTGGCCAGAATAGGCTCCAGGCAAAAGTCAGTGCCACCAGACGTATTTCTCCATCATCTGCACAAGCCGTCCATTAAAGGTGGCGACGAAGATTACCCCTTGTCGGCAGAATCAGTTCATGTATGCTTGGTAACCCCAGATTGGACCACGCCTTACATCGATTTCCTGATTAACAAGAAACTACCCAAGGACGACGAGGTGTTGAGTCGTCAAATTGAATGTCGGGCAAAGGCGTACAAGATTATTGACGGACAGCTTTACAAACGAAGCACATCCGGCATCTTCCAAAGATGCGTCTCTCCAGAACAAGGGCGGCAGATCCTGGAGGAAATCCACTCCAGCGAATGTGGGCATCACGTGGCGGCAAAGGCGTTAGTCGCCAAGGCGTTTCGGCACGGATTCTTCTGGCTAACGGCTAAGGAGGATGCTATCAACATCGTCAAGACTTGTGAAGGATGTCAGCGCTACGCAAAGCAGGCTCACTTGCCGGCTCAGGAGCTCCGAACTATCCCCATTACTTGGCCGTTTGCGGTCTGGGGGCTCGACATGGTGGTACCTTTCAAGACGGCAAGAGGAGACTTAACTCACCTGCTGGTGGCGGTCGACAAATTCACGAAGTGGGTGGAGGCAAAGCCCATCAAGAAACTCGACGGAGCTACAGCTACAAAGTTCATCGTCGAGATAACAACCCGATTCGGCATACCGCATAGCATTATCACTGACAATGGTACAAACTTTGCCGTCGGTGAGCTATCGAAGTTTTGCAGCCGATCAAAAATCCGGCTCGACGTGGCATCAATGGCACACCCGCAGTCCAATGGAAAGGTAGAGCGCACTAACGGCATTATTTTGCAAGGTATAAAGCCGAGGCTTGAGACCCCTTTGCATCGAGCAGCTGGCGCTTGGGTTGATGAATTGCCGGCGGTCTTATG
The DNA here is from genome assembly GCA_012064385.1 of Puccinellia tenuiflora. Lineage (NCBI taxonomy): Eukaryota > Viridiplantae > Streptophyta > Magnoliopsida > Poales > Poaceae > Puccinellia > Puccinellia tenuiflora. Next base: position 160,348 of record QRDG01000705.1, read on the forward strand.
GAGTATTCATACTACCACAAACAGATCAACCGGCTTCACCCCTTTCTTCCTTGTCTACGGTGCAGAAGCGGTGCTCCCATCCAACATGATACACGATTCGCCTCGAGTCGCAGCCTACGTCGAAGAAGACGCAGAAGAAGCACGTCAAGACGGCTTAGATATCCTCGAAGAAGAAAGAGAGCTAGCTCTCCAACGATCCGCCATCTATCAGCAAGATCTACGTCGCTATCAAAGCCGTAGAGTGCGGAATCGATCTTTTCGAGAAGGCGACTTAGTGCTTCGGCTTGTGCAAAGCCGGCAGCACAAATTATCCCCGCCATGGGAAGGACCTTTTGTTATCAGCAAAGCTCTGAAAAACGGGTCATATTATCTCCTCGACTTAAGGGATTCAAAGAAAGATCCCAGGAAGAAAGGTCGTAAGAGGAAAATGCATGTAGATGATGACTTAGATGAGACGAACCGTCCGTGGAATATCGCTCAGCTACGTCCTTTTTACACTTAGCAAATTCTATTGTAACCATGTCAATGTGATCATGAAATAAAAATTGGCTTCTCTCGTGTGAAATTCGAGAATCTGTACCATCCTTTATTTCCCTATGATCTTATTGTTATTATCTATTTACCCGAAATTGCATGTGTTGCTCGTTGGTAAACTCTTTCATGTTGAATCCACCTTAAGGTGATGAAAAAACAACGTTTTGTCAAATTAATGTTTGTCTGCTAGCTTTTTGCGCCGGGTTTGTCGTGGTGGGTTGCACGGCATATCCATCAGAGATGGAAAGAAGTATGGGGCAAGGCGACGATGGCGCTCGCGTGGGATTGGGTACAAGCACGCAAACACACACGATATACCCAGGTTCAGGGCCCTCCTGTGGAGGTAACACCCCTACGTCCTGCTCTTCTTGTTTCTTATTGCTTGATCACAAAGTGCGGGCTACAAAGTGCTCCTAGAGTTGTATTCAGGTGGCAGCCGGCTGGAGGTTCTTACCGGCTGGAGGTTGACGACGATTCTATCTGCCTCTGGTCTCTCTTCCTTCCCTTGGTTGCTTGCCTCACGCATGAGGCTCTAGCCCGCCTTATATAGGCAACGGGCTAGGGTTTTAGGTTACAAGGAATTTACAGTATTGTCCCTATGACATCATCTACTTTCTGGGTCGACTGGAACTCGTTGCCATGATTTTGTACAGGAGATGCCCGACAGGAAGTACTGTTCACCGGGAGCGGTTATGCGGGGCTGGCCCACTGGTACGGAGCTGTCGGTTGGTACGTCCGGCTTCAGCCCAGCCGGACGTCTGTGTCTGGGTAGACGCAGGCGGCTTGATTCAGCCGGCGGGTCCAGGCGGCGTTGTGCAACCGGCACTGTTCGGCGACGGCCCGTGGAGTTTGAAGGAGTGAACCTCTTTGGGGTATCCGGGGTTCATCTCCCCGACAGGGTTGCTTCAAAGCGTTTCGGCACCGAAAGGCGGCACTTGTTCTGAGTCTAAACAGATTGGTCATTGCGTACCCTGTTGCTCAGCAAGTTAGCTTCGCAATAGGTTTGCCGGTGCTTAAAGCCTAAGGTGTCAAGGCCAGAATAAACTGAGGCATAAAAATTGCAAGTTTGCAAATATAAAAGCTGATTAACATACAGCAAAAGGCTTAGTTGTTTATAGACATATACATTGTTTGGACGGCTTTACATCTTGCCTATTACATTTTCAGGATGGCCGGCTCAGGGAGCAAGTTTGGCTCATGACGATTTGTCCGCCTCTTCATTGTCATCATTTGATTGGACAGGGGTTGGCGGGCACGGCATTTCCTTGAAGATGGTGGTCAAGGAGACCATGTTGGCAATTTTGCTGGCGTAACCGGAGACGGAGCGAAGGATCTTCTTGCGATCTTGGTCATCCAGCGGCGTGTCGTCCTCCTTTTCAAGAGGGAAGCCGGATGCAACGCGCTAGGCTTCTGCCTCCGGATAATGCGCCATCATCAAGCCCAAGGCCGTCTTAGCACCTCCGCGAGCGCTGGATCGAAGCCGTTCATCGAAGAATGAAACTGCTTCGGCCAGTTCAGCTTCTAAGCTGGCAAGGTTCGCTGGGGGCTCGGGGTTGCCAGGAAAGAACTTCTCAGCAAGCTCTTTTCCCGAAGAAATAATCTTCGGGATGAGTTCCCCTACTTCCAATATCCGGTCAAGCCGGTTTTCCGCCGTCAGCTCATGGCCATAGCCTGTCGGAGCTGCAAAAAAGGCGAAGTTCAGTTATATTTGGCTAAGACAGAAAGCAATGAGTTCAAGTTTTTTTCAAAAACTTACTCAGAAGCTGGTTGTCGATAGCCAACGATTCATCGAGCCGCTTGTCAAGCCAGTCCTGGACATCATGAAGGGCATCCTTGTGATTCTGCCTTTCCGTCTCCAGGGTTTGTTCGGCTTTGGCAAGGTTACTCTTCACCGCCTCCAGCTCCGCCACCATTGAATGGTTAAGCTTATTAAGCTCAATGTTTTCGTTGCGGAGCCGGTCGACAATGCCGGCGTTTTCAGCAAGCTCTTTGGCTTTTATAATGGCGTCTGCAAGACAAAATGTCAGCAGTATAAAAATACCCATTATTGAAGGTTAAGTTTCGACATTAATACCTTGGTATTGAACCCGGTCTGCCTCAAGCCCATCGATGATGGCGTCTTTGTTCGCCAGCTCAGTTTTTAGCCGGCGCATCTCCTGATTTTGCACACCCAAACAATTGATGGTTTCAGCGCCAATTTTTTGGTGGATCTGCGTAAGGAATTGCTAAAAGCCTAAAGCTATATTTACAAGTTAAGGTGGCTACTTGATGACATTTAATGGCTGGGGGCTAAGTGTATGCATGCGCATTAACTCGGATCACTATGTCGGCTAGTTCTAATAACTTAACCCGGCATAGTGCTCGGGGGCTACTGGGTAAGATGTTTACCTGGTAGTGCTCGCGGAGAAGCGTCATGCCGGCCTCAAAGCTATCAGCAAAGTAATTCTGCTGATATTCAAGGATCTCTATGACATCAAAGGTGTCATAGGCCTTGGTATGATCCGGCTCGTCATCCCGGACAGTTGTTCCCTTCTTCCGGGGAAGCCGAGGTGCTTTCATGAATCGGCTCATGAACTCCGGCTTGATGCGTCCCTCTTCGTCGAAGGCTTCTGCTTTGATTGGAGGAAAGGTTGGGGCATCATTAGCCAGAGCTTCAGCCCTTGGAGAGGAAGGTTCTGCCACCTTCCCCGTCATCTCCGTCCACTGGGTGAGAGGAATAATCCTGGCTCTCTCGAGAGGTTGGGTTGTAACCATGGTGCGGGCGGAGCTCTCTTCCACCGGACTCGGCTTCGAAGCCGAAGGAGTTGGGGTAGGAATGGCGGGAGAGGCTTTCTTCCTTGTGGCAATCATTTTTATTTTCAAGAGAGCACCCTTCTTTATCCTGTAAAGGTAAAAGATTAAGTTTAGCAAATCCGGCATTGCTGCAAAGGAATGAGGAGACGTTGTCAGCCGACTTACTTCTTGTTGGGAATGTTGAGCCCAGCGAGAGCATCATCCTCTTCTGACGACTTAACGCCAATCGTGGTCGATTGGCTCTTCCTCTTCTGGCTCTCTGTGGTAGCCGACGAAAAGGAGATGGACCGTCTGGGCGCCTTGCTGGATGAGGGCTTGCCAGCAGGGCGGATGTCGGAAATCCCAGGAATCTGACATATTGCATGTTAGTCCGACAAAAGGGCAAATCCGAGTCTCTCAAAAGAATTGAACTTTGGTTAGTCAAAGTACCTTTGGGGGAGGGTTGGTTGCCGTGTGCATTAGCAATGATTCTTCATATTACCGGCCTTCGCCAGGCCGGGCTTTGATAAGCTTGTTGAAGCGAGCCTCAAAGAGGTCTTGCCCCAAGTCTTTCTTGTTGATCCGCATGGGATCAGATTCGCCCGTGTACTCGCATAAAAGCCGAGCACGATGTTAGAGGGGCTGGATTCGTCTCTTCATCCAACAGATTATGGTGCCCTCCCCAGTTAAGGGAGGAGTGCCGGAGGTCAACTGTGCAATCCTTGCTTGAATGGCGGCATGTTCTGCCGGCATTCCAGCTGACGGCTTCTTTTTCCATGAAGGTAGGGGCGTGCCGGCTTCGTCTGTGAAGGGAACAAGTCCCTGCAGCCGGTTTGGCGGCGCCACGTCCTTGCAGTAGAAGAAGGTGGACACCGATCCCTTTGTCGAATCAACGATTGGCACCTGAGGGTACCAATCGATATCCCGGCGACAGTTGAAGCTGATAGAACCGGCCACCAGCAGCTCCTTGTTCACGGTTTGCCTCTTGACTAGGAAGCATCGTTCGAAGAAGTCTAACCTAAGTTTTATGCCTAAATAGCCTTCGAAGAGTGCTACAAAGCCGGAGATGTATAGCAAACTATTGGGAGTAATGTTGTGGAGTTGGAGGCCGTAATGGTCTAGGAGCTCTATCAGAAAAGCCGAAGGCGGCAAAGAGAATCCCCTAATGACATGGGAAGAGAGAAGTACCCGTTCATCATTGATGGGAGTAGGAGAAGGGTCGCCCAAGGCGGATCGCCAAGTCGGTGCCGACTCTGAGGGCGGAAGGATCGCTCCATCAGCCTCCATCCCCTTCAGCTCGATCTCATCAACCACCGAACAACCCCAGTGGTGGGACGGGTTGTTGGCCGCACTCTTGTTGTTGCCGGCTTCCTCTTCCTCTTCCTCCTCGCCGACACTTGCGTCTTCGGCGGCAGCATCAGCAGCCGCGGGAGCAGAAGCCACTGTGGTGGCGGCTTCGGCTGCAGCTTTAGCCAAGGCCACTTCGTCGCGACCCGAAGCGGTGGAGGTGTTCGCCGGAGCTGAAGGGGACACAGATGCAGCGGCATATGGCTCAACGGTGGCGGCGTCGGCTGTGGATGCGGAGCCTCCAATTGGCGGAGGCGAACCGAGTGACGCGGCGTCGGCCACAGGAGAGCTGGGGACGCTCGATGCCATAAGAGCTCGGAGGAGAGATGGAGTTAGCGCTCGGGAGATGAGATCTCGAGGAGCTCGATGCTAGGGTTGCGAATGGCCTGGTAGTTGCGACGAAGACGATGCGCCCAGCTTAAATAGGGTGCGTGTTGAGATTCGGGCAACGGTCGGGAGCCGAAGTTTTCGCCACGCGTCACGGGATCGAACCGTTGGAGAAGTTTCTTTCCTCCGACGCCTCGATTCTTACGCAGGAAAAACGGAGTTAGCCCCTGCGTTCAAAAGATGCTCCTCCACTCACACTGCTGGGTCTGACATAGCAATCAACTCAACGGACGCGTGTCGTTACTCGTCTAAATGCTTTTCGGCATAAAAAGCCGGCACACCAAAATCGACAAAACCGTTCGGCATGATTGCAGGTTTCAGGGAACGCTCCAAGACTGTAGACGGATGATGAATTTCCCGGATAACATATTGCTGGAAGATTGAAGCCAGCCGCTGAAGTACTTGAAGCTTTCCGGGGGCTACTGTTGGGGTTATGCCGAACAGGTATCCGCACAGAGGAGAATAAAAGCCAGCATACCAGGGTGGCCCATAGTGGTGGTAAGCCGAATCCGGCTTACCGGGCGGCCCAGTATGATGAAGCGCAGGAGGCCCATCCGGCTAAGGGAAGGTTCCAGAAGCCGGCCTGCATGGCGGAAGACTTAGCCCGCAAGGCAGGACCCAAGCCGGATTAGAGTAGAACTCTATACTTAGTCGGTTAGGTTTCCTCCTGTAAGCCCTAGGTCTGGACGCCTTTATAAGCCGGCCTACGGGACGCCTTAGGGCACGAACCAGAACGATCTCGATCCACCTTTCAATGTAATCGGCGATATTGCCTTATAGTGAATTATAGCAGCACGTAGGATCTCGCCACCGTCGTGAGATCCGAAGCTGGGTAAACCCTTTGTCATCCCGTCGCCGGAACAACCCTCATCTCCAAAACTCCTCTCTCTACCTAGCTCGATGGCACCCCTGCCGCGGCTAGATTCGACAACACCACGACAATCTCTCTTCCTCTCCTTTCTCTCTTTGGCCCATTCCAAGCAAACAAGCCCATCACCACCACCTCCCTGTTTGTCCTCTTCTTCGTACGGGAGCAGGTAGAGTGCGTGAGCACCACCACCGGCGCCACGCTCCCCTCCACTTCCCTTTCCATAAAGCCGCCTCGGCCCTCCCTCTCCAAAACCCTAGCCGCCCTCCTCTCTTCCCCTTTCTCCCCAGCCGCCGCCGCTCTCTCTTTTCCTCTCTGTCTTCTGTCCACCAAAACGACCGTGAGCCGCCGCTGAAGGCCGATGTCGCGCCGTCTCCATGGCCACCGAGAAGGACATCCGAGGACACGAATCGGACTAGGCATCATCCGCGTCAAGATCGCCAACGGAAGCCGGAGCCGAAGCTGCCTGGGATGATGTCAAGGACGTCGTCTTCGTCTACATCTACGTCCGTCCGTGAGGAGCACGGAGCCGTCTTCTTCCTCTACTCCGACTCGCTACCGTCGTCCCCGAGCCCCTCCTCTTCACAAGCAGCCCTGTGGTGAGCAACCGCGTCCCCTACCTCCTTCCCCTCTCTGCATCCACACGCTTGGAGCCAGCAGCGCTCACTGCAGATCGCGTTCGTCGCACCTCTTCCTCTGAAGTCTGAACCGTGTGTCAAAATTTAGTTAACAGCGAGTCCTATCCTTCATCTAGCACCTGAGCCTTCCCCTATCACAAACACACCTGCAGCCCAGTGGCTTTGCTCTCTGTTCCCTCTCCCGGCCAGCCCAAGTTCGATCCCTGGCAACACCCAAAAGGCCACCCCGTTTCCTGTTTTTTTATTTCTTTTAGCAAATATGTTTAAATCATATCTTTAAATGTATAACTCCAATTGCAAAGTATATTATATGAATTTTGATCAGAAAAATATAAGGAATGTGAATATGCCATCCATGCTCATGTTTGCATCATATAGTTTAATCTTTAGTTGTATTTTAGCATACCACCAAATATAATATGAAGTGAGGGCAATAATTAATATGGAATGTGAGGGGCAATAATTTAATTAATGCCCCAATTCCATTTAATTTTGAGTAGCTCACCCATGCATTGTTTAGACTTGCTAACAACATTTAATTTGGACGGTTAGAAAAATAACTTGAACCCTATATTTAAATGTCGAAATCTCGGTTCCGTTTAATTTGGCTTAATTGCATCTCTCATGTCTTGCCATGTCATGCATGCGTTGCATCAACATGCCGGATCTTTTGCCGTAGTGTAAAATGCGTTTTTCCGTTGTCCAGTGTTCGTTGCTTATTCGGGAATAGGACGTTGAGTTGATGTGAGCAACAACAGGTTCTGCTACCTCTATCGGATTGCAGGCAAGTGATACTCCCTTTCTATCTTTGCTTGTTTTCTGTCTCTTACTCCTCCTATCTTTTGTTCCTTGCTAGCCCTATGTTACGAGGCAGCACCCAAAAGGCCACCCCTTTTCCTGTTTTTTTATTTCTTTTAGCAAATATGTTTAAATCATATCTTTAAATGTATAACTCCAATTGCAAAGTATATTATATAAATTTTGATCAGAAAAATATAAGGAATGTGAATATGCCATCCATGCTCATGTTTGCATCATATAGTTTAATCTTTAGTTGTATTTTAGCATACCACCAAAATAATTAAAATATGGAATGTGAGGGGCAATAATTTAATTAATGCCCCAATTCCATTTAATTTTGAGTAGCTCACCCATGCATTGTTTAGACTTGCTAACAACATTTAATTTGGATGGTTAGAAAAATAACTTGAACCCTATATTTAAATGTCGGAATCTCGGTTCCGTTTAATTTGGCTTAAGTGTATCTCTCATGTCTTGCCATGTCATGCATGCGTTGCATCAACATGCTGGATCTTTTGTCGTAGTGTAAAATGCATTTTTCCGTTGTCCAGTGTTCGTTGCTTATTCGGGAATAGGACGTTGAGTTGATGTGAGCAACAACAGGTTCTGCTACCTCTACCGGATTGCAGGCAAGTGATACTCCCTTTCTATCTTTGCTTGTTTTCTGTCTCTTACTCCTCCTATCTTTTGTTCCTTGCTAGCCCTATGTTACGATGCTTGTGTCCCGATCCTATTTGCATGTTTACCTGGCAGCCATGATATAGCCACACCTCCACATCCTATTAAGCTGTTGTTTGTTTACCTTGTTGGCCCTTGCGAGTCGTAGCGCATGCTTAGCTTTGTCTTGCTCGAGTCTTGCTATCTTATCTAGTCTTTCTTTAATATGATAGTTGGGTTAATTCACATGATAATCCTTAATGTTTGGTGATGGGAATAATTAATAAAGATAAGGCACCGGCGGAAGGCCAATCGTGGTGATTTGTTCTACTAGTGTCGCCTAGGACCCGAGTTCTTGTCCTCTGATCCAAGACTGAGCGCACTACCCACATGTGGGAGGAAATGGGACTCCCCTCGACCTAGTACCGGATCTGCAGCCTTGTCCAGGGCGCCACAACTTAGTTCGGGTGTTTCCATTTGCGCGGCGCTTTAATTTTTGTGATGCAGGTACGGATGGGACGCCTCCGGGACTTATACGTGATGGTTACTTACGGTAGGGCTTGCGGCATGGGCGTTTACCGCATGTGGAAGGAGGGCAATCGTATGAGTGTTCCTCCTGAAGCCGTGCGCGCAACGGTTAGGTCCACCTCGGAGCTTCGGCCGGACTTTCAAGGTGGGCAAGACCTAGCTAGGTGGTTCCCTGGACAAGTGTGGTAGTGAAGGAAAGTGTAGTGTTCGATACCCTACCAGCATACCCCGGAAGTGTGCTAATTGCATGGCGCGAAGGGTTGAACAATGTGTGGTTATATTTGTGCACCCCTGCGGGGTTTAATCTTTTCGAAAAGCCGTGTCCGCGGTTATGGACGACTTGGTGAAATGTGCTGGCCAACAAGATCATAGACAACTTACACCTATTGATAATAAATTGATTAGTAAGATAGAGCTACTTCAATAATAACCTATAAAATTGCCAACTGTGTGAGTGCCTTTGGGCTTACTGCTCATGGTTTAACCGGGCTGGTAAGGAATCGGCTGGGTTATGTTTGGTGTTAGCATAGTTGGTTACCTTTGCGCTCTCTTACCTTCTCTCTAATAGACGAAAGTTGTAGTGTGTCTCTATAAGTTGTTAGTGCTGCTTGCCGACGCTTCAATCACTAACCCTCTTTCCCCGGATTTCAAGCTTTGATATCTTGTGAGTATTACTTGCCAGTACTTCGCATAGTACTGACCTCTTCGGGGCTGCTATTCCAATGCAGCCGACAGGTTTGAAGTCTGACGACGTTAGCTTGGGAATCCCTCCGGCTTGGCCTGGGCAGGGATATGGTGCCTTCGTTTATCTTCAGGACTCTTAGTCCAACTTGTATCTTGTCCGTAGTCGGACACTATTCGCTTCCGTTGTTATTTGGATCTTTGTAATGTATCCTCTTGTTGATCTTGACTCGGAGAGTCGTTGTTGTATATATGTTATTTTGTGGGTTCCATCGAGAACTGTTGTAATGTTATCACAATTCCACCCGCATAACGTGTGTGTTGCGACGTGCACGTTATGCCTGGTGGGCGTCCTAGGATCGTTATTATGCGGATTTGGCTGAAACGCTCAAGTCTACATAGTACCGATCCCGGGGCGTTACAACATGTCCTTGCGATTACTTTTTTCTTAGTGCTATCATTTCAAAGGAGAAAGGACATGCACAAAAAAAACGTATCGCAATAATTCGTAAAATTGTTGGAAACTACAACATCATAGAATACAAATTGGCACACGACAAACTGATATATATACAAGCTGAAGCTTGTTGTCTTCCACATGGTGGATGCGTTACACGCTGAAGCTAAAGCGTCCATTCGTAGAGGGGCTTAGAGTGGCTACAGTCTGGGGCATCATTTCTAAAAATGACTCTTGGAGCACAACTTCGGTTTCAAAGTATGGCAAGACTCGAACCCTGTATTATTTGAATAAACTGATGTTCTATGGCCCTTCTTCTTTTCTGTTCTAAAACTTCATGCATATATAGTAGACCATTTTGGACTACCCCAAGCTGGTTTGTGTACCGCAGCAACAACATTCTTACGTCCATAACTGCAAGAGAAAGGATGAAAATCATGACCAATTTATTCAAATCTCCAAGCTATAAAAGGATATATGGAAACATAAGACTAATGTCAATAAATTATTATTAGTCAGTCAAGTAGTACTGCTGCAGAAGAGATGTAACATCCCAAACTTGGTAACGAAAAATACGAAGAATTTTTCCACTTTTTGTTTCGATGTTTGCATCATTGCATCCATATGCATTTGACATTTTAATCTTCACTTGGAAACAAATTGAGATGGGGAGTCCAACTTTCCCACATCCAACCAATGCAAATGCTCAAATGTCAAAACAAATCATGCTTGGACTCCCAAATGGTATAGGAAGTTCCAGGTTCACCTTTTGAAAACATTTCTCAATTCCTAAATTTTGGGTAAATAAGAAATGACATGAGGGTTGCAATTGACTAAAGTCAATTCCTATTTTTGGAACCAAGTTAGACCTTCCAAAAATTCAAACTAAATTCATGGAGTGCTTTATTGTTATGTTGGGAGACACCATGTTTAATTTCACAATTTTGGGATTTGTTAAAATGCCCCAAATAAAGCCATTTTGGAAATTGCTCCAAATTACCCTAACTAGAAGTTATGAACAAATGTTGAGCACACTAATTTATTTGACCTCACCAATTTTTGAGATGGTTCTAGATGTTAATTCTAGTCTCTATGAATTTTTCTGGGATTTTAGGAAATGTCCTTGGGCTCTAATTAAATGGTTAACCCTGCTGCTGGGCTTGTTTGCAAGAAATTCAAACTTCCTAGGGACTTGTTTGCAATTTATTCTTTTTCCCTCTCTCCCTGTCCACTGTGGCCGTGGCGCACTGGCGCCATGCCTCCCTGCCGGCCGAGCTGCACTTGCCGCCGTGGCCTCTGCGACGTTTATGGAGACCGAGTCGGCGTTCACCTGCCCCCCCCCCCTCGCCCGCTCCTCCCGTTTCCTCCCCGAGATTTCCGGATCGGAGCCATTTCTCTCCTCCCCGAGCTCCTCTATCGCCGCCGCTGTGCCGAGCCGTCGCCATCGTCCTGGCCCGCCCCACGATAATCCAAGAGTACAGCGAGCTCCGCCTCGGTCTACTCTCCCACACCGCCAGTGGAATTGAGCCGGGGTGCTTCGTCCCCGACGTTTTCGTCCTCGACACCATCGATCTTGGCCGCCGCCGCCCGGGACGATTCCGGCGAGTTTCTGCCTCCCCCTCGTCTCGCTGACCTCGCCGATCGGTTCAGGGTGAGCCCCTCTCTCTTTAGTGCGTTTCCCCTTCGTCCCTCTCCCCCTAGCGCCGCCAATCGACGCCGGCCATCGCCGTGCCGCCGCGCCGGACGGTCCGGCCTGGAAGCCCTGTTCGGCCGGCCTGGAGGCCGCTCGGCTCGGAAACGTGCCCGGCCTAGCGCCCGGCCTGGGCCGGCCACGAGGCTGGTTCCTTCGGGCATGGGCCCGGCCTAACGCCCGGCATGGGCCGGTCCAGAGGCCGGAGGCTTCTGGCACCCCCCCGGCCTGTGCCCCGGTCTGGGCCGGTTTGAAGGCCGGCCCATACAGTATTTTCTGCATTTTTGGAAAATGATTTGAAATGTTAAATAATCCATATCTATTTGAATAATACTTCAAATTGGGCAAATCAAATACCAAAGTGTTCAGAAAAACATTTGCTATCTTTTGGAAACATTATTTTGCCCTTTTGTTTAAATAATTTTGCTGTTATTTTAAGAATTCCTAAAATGGGTTAAATAATCCCAAATTAGGAAAATTCATAACTTAGTAAATATTTGTCCAAAAATTATGAATTAATATCAAAGTGATCAACTTGTCAAATGCTACTCAACCATGCTGATATCATATCATGATCACAAACTTTTATTTGATGTTATTCATAATTTGATTAAATGAATTAAATTCATTTAGTTAATTAATTTGTCAATTATTCATCGGTGCTCCGAAAATTACAAATAAAATACCAAAATGATCGGAAGAACGAAACCTATCCATTCATGTCATGTTCATGCATAATTGAGCCACCTCTCTAATAAATTAATATTTGATAAGGAATGTGGCCATTAAGATAAATATGGGGTTGCTACCAAATAATTGCACTAATTATTTGGCTCCTCATTTAATTTTGCTTTTAATTTATATAATGATATCTTTGCATCAACTTGACATGTCATCATGTGATTGAGCATTGCATCTTGTGTTCGTGTGACTTATGTGTGCTTTGTATTTTCTTTGGGTATCGATAGATTCCGGAGTCGAGGGTTCCCTCTCCTACCCCGACGAGCAATACTACGGTACCCGGCAGCAAGGCAAGGGATAACCTAACCTTCTTGGCATCTAGCATCCTATGATTTTTATCAAATTATTTTATCCACCATAATATTGCATGCGGTTCAAATGTCTTTTGGTAAATATATAGAATCCTATGAATGCATGTCTTTTCCCCGAGCCATTCACATGTATCCCTACCTATGAACCCTAGTGTTGATGTGTTGGCCGGATACGACTTATAATTGTTGGTTATATGCTTAGCCATGCTTAGACATGCTTAGTTGCAATACTAGCTATGTCCGTTGTTGAATTCCATAATTGTTGATGTTAATGGAGCGATTCGGGCATGGTGGATATGCGGGTGCTTAATTAAAATGCTAAGTAGGCTTGGGTGAGTTGCCATCGGGGATGGTGTTTTGCCTCACTCTAGCCCCTAGGTGCGAGTTCTTTACCTCTTGAACCAAGACTAGCGTGCTGCCATTGGTGGGTGTATGGGCGCCTTACCGACCGAATAATTTGTGAGGGGCTTGTCAAGGGTCCTCTAGTTTGCTATTTCCATTTGCGCGTGTGTGGTGTGAGTGGAAAAGGAACGAGGATGGTGATGTTTAGGACGTGACGGTGGGGCAGGGCGCTGGGAGCGCTGAACCTGTCCTTCCGCCACTGATGGTCCTTGAGTAAGCCTCATGCATTGTAAAGGTCTAACCGCGCCCGCTTGCCGGCCTTCCCCGGAAGAGGGCCACTCAGGTGAGCCGGACGGTACCAATGGGTAAATTAGTACACCCCTGCAGGGTTAATCTTTTCGAAAAGCCATGTCCACGGTTATGGACAACTTGGGAATAGACGATAAGATCATAGAGAATCTTAACCTAATTGATATGGCAGCTAAAGGTTGCATAATCACGTGTGTTAAAGGTTCACTTCCTCGAGGGTGATTCGAGGGGGTGCCTTGGTGGAGATGAGAGTGGTTGGTTACAAAAGGGTTCGATGAGAACCGATGATGATAATGATACTCTCTTACCCCTTTATAAAACTATTCTGAGTAGACGAATGCCATGTGTCTTTTATAAGTCTGTTTATGAAACTTAGCTTTATGCAAAAGAGATACATATAAAGCTTTAGAGCCTCCGTCAGTCATTGGGCCTATATCGCCCTACTAAACTTGCGAGTACGTCGTACTCAGTCTCTCTTTGCTGCCTCTATGTTTTTGTATTTCAGAGGAGGACGACACCGAGCAGCTAGGTGGGTTCTTCGTTGACGTCGACTACTAGTCTGGGGTTCCCAGGTGGCAGCTTGGGACCGTGGAACAAGCTGGCTTGGGTGATGTTTATTTGTAGGCCTCTTAGGCCATATTTTGCTTCTTGTTGTTAGACAACACTACCCGCTTCCGCTTGTTGAATTGTTGGATCTGTGATCCTTTTTCTTGTAATATTTGTATTCTTCTCGTTATATGAGTTGCTATATGTTTTGTGTCGTAGAGTCATGCTTTGTGCCAGTTCTGTTCCACAAGTCTCGATCTTTGTTTTATACATTGATGGTTGTGCCAACTACATAGCCTCTCTGTATAATTCCGGGGTCGGGGCGTTACAAGTTGGTATCAGAGCAGGACTGCCTGTAGGAAACCCTTTCTTTTGGTCGATGTCGAGTCTAGTGAAAATTATTTTCAACCTAAAAATGAGTTGTGAAAACCTTCTTAGGATTCTTTTTGCTTCTCATCCAACTCGCTCTACTCTGATTCTTACCCCTATTTGTTTTGTACTTGGTGTCGATGTTTAGGTTCTCGGGGTTGGGGTTCTTACCGTCCAGTTATGCCTCGAGTCCGTTAAATCCGTTTGATATCGCCACGATGACTTGATGTCACCGTGGTTGACAAAAATCTGTCTTTGGTGTTTATTGCTTCTTAAATATCTATATCTGGGAGCAACCAATGATCTATCTAAACTGTCAGAATTGGTTACTAACTTGTCGTTGTTCCAATTCTTCAGAATGGCTCCTACCCGTCGAGGGGAACATAGCAGCCCTGATCCACCGCCGCCACCCTCAATGGCGGAGGTGATGATGGCTATCGAGCAAAACCGTCTGCGCAATGAGCGGTTGCTCGAGCAGCTGGTCCAGCAAGGGGCCAGGAGGAGCACGGACTGCACCACTCTCAACCAGTTCTTGCGGTCCCAACCTCCCACTTTCTCCGAGGCTAAGGAGCCGCTTGATGCGGATGATTGGCTTCGGGCTATCGAGCGCAAGTTCGCCGCTCTTCACGTTCCGGCGGCAGAACATGTCAACTTTGCCACCTACCTTCTGGAAGGAGCCGCCGGCTCCTGGTGGGAGAGCCACGTGGCAATGGTCGCCGCGGGCCATGTTGTCACATGGGAGGAGTTCCGCACCGCTTTCCGTGCGGCGTACATCCCCAAGCCAATCCTCGAGCTCAAGAGGCGGGAGTTCCTGGACCTAACCCAGGGACGCATGGACGTCCAGTCCTATGGACGGGAGTTCAACCACCTCTCCCGTTACGCCCCTCGGGACGTGACGAATGATGAGGACAAGCAATACCTCTTCCGCAAGGGGCTCGCACCTCGTCTCCGATACGAGCTCCTACCCTTCAAGTTCACCTCCTACCAAGAGCTCTACAACCAGGCTCTCACCATGGAGCAAGGTAGGAAGGAACTAGAGGCTTCTAAGAGGCCGGTTTCCACCGACCACCAGAGCTCCTCCTCATCTGAGGGCAAGAAGCGCAAGGTCTTCGTGCCTTTCAAGGCCGTGCCAAAGGCGCCCTTCGCGCCGAAGCCCACCGGGTACCTGCCACCTCCGCCTCGCCCAGCTACTTCGACCTTGGGTGCGGCTGGAGGCGGTTTTCGACCTCGACTACCTGCACCACCGGGGCTCACTTGCTTTGCTTGTGGCCAGCCGGGGCACTACTCCAGGGAGTGTCCCCAGAAGGCACCGGCTACCGCAGCACCTGCACCAGCACCCTCTACTCCAGCAATCAAGGCTACCACCGTCAGCCGTGGCCGCCTGAACCACGTCTCGGCTGAAGGCGTTGAGGAGGACCCCGGAGTTCTCATGGGTACGCTTCAAATCAATACTTATCCAGCTTCAGTGCTATTTGATTCTGGAGCTTCGCATTCGTTCATATCTATATCATATGCACACAATCATCAAATACCGTTTGTGATGATGGATCCCCCGTTAGTGGTCAAGACCCCGGGCTCTAGTTGGCGTACAAATTGGATATCTCCCGATGTTCAAATAGCCGTAGGGTCAGTCCCTTTTACGTTCTCATTGATAGCCCTGAGGTCAGAGGGTATCGATGTTATCCTGGGCATGGATTGGTTAGTGAAATATCAGGCAAACCTGGATTGTGCTGCCAAGACTGTCACAGTGTTCCACCCAAGGTATGGAGAAGTGCGTTATTGGTCCCCAACCTCTGCAACTCCTTCCGCAGCCACTCCTCTTTCGCCGGAAATCAGTCTTTATTTCCTGGAAGGAATCACCCCGCCTGATATATCTGAAGTCGCTGTGGTGTGTGATTTCCCCGATGTCTTTCCGGAGGAATTGCCCGGCATGCCACCCGATCGCAGCGTGGAGTTTGTGATTGAGTTGGTTCCGGGAACCGCCCCAGTTTCCAAGACGCCCTACCGTATGCCAACGGAAGAGCTAGCTGAATTGAAGAAGCAACTTGACGAGCTGCTGGAAAAAGATTTCATCCGACCGAGTAGCTCACCTTGGGGCTGCCCGGTCATCTTTGTCAAGAAGAGGGATACAAATGTTCCTCGTCTGGTTGTTGACTACCGCCCTCTTAATGCGGTGACCATCAAGAACAAGTACCCAATTCCTCGAATAACCGACTTGTTCGATCAATTAGCTGGAGCCACTGTGTTCTCCAAGATGGATCTGAGGTCAGGTTACCATCAGATAAAAATCCGAAAAGAGGATATTCCGAAGACGGCCTTCACTACCCGCTATGGGTTATATGAGTACACCGTCATGTCTTTCGGCCTCACAAATGCTCCGGCTACATTCATGAGGCTAATGAACTCCATCTTCCACGAGTACCTCGACAAGTTCGTCATCATCTACATCGATGACATCCTTGTGTACTCCAAGACCAAAGACAAACATGCTGAACATCTTCGATTTGTCCTGACCAAGCTTCGAGATCACCGACTATATGCCAAGTTCTCTAAATGTGAGTTTTGGCTGAAAGAGCTCATCTTTCTCGGTCATGTGGTGTCAGCTGCCGGAGTAGCGGTGATACCCGACAAGATTCAGGCAATCCTGGATTGGCCAACTCCCAAATCCGTCAAAGATATCCGAAGCTTCCTTGGATTGGCGGGTTATTACCGTCGATTTATTGAGGGCTTCTCCAAAATAGCAAAGGCATTGACTGAACTCCTCAAGAAAGGCAAGCCATTTGTGTGGTCAGACAAGGCTGAAGAGAGTTTCCAAACCCTCAAGGTCAAGCTCACCACCACACCGGTACTTGTCCTTCCCGATACCGCAAAGGACTTTGTCGTCTATTGCGATGCATCTCTCCAAGGCTTGGGATGTGTCTTGATGCAAGAGGGCCATGTGGTCGCTTATGCTTCCCGTCAACTCAAGCCACACGAGCAAAATTATCCAACACATGATTTGGAGCTTGCCGCCGTGGTACATGCTCTGAAGCAATGGAGGCCCTACCTCTTGGGCAACCGTTGCGAGATCTACTCCGACCACCAAAGTCTGAAATATCTATTCACCCAGCCGGATCTGAACTTGAGGCAGAGGAGATGGTTGGAATTGATAAAGGACTATGATGTGACTCTCAATTATCAGCCCGGCAAGGCAAATGTCGTGGCGGATGCTCTAAGCCGCAAAGCCTATTGCAATACCGTGATGGTTGAAAGGGCGCAACCGGCTCTCCACGAGGAATTTGCTAAATTAAATCTTGAAATTGTTCCTTCGGGTTTTCTAGCTAACCTTGAGATCAAATCCACTCTCGAGGATGATATCAAGGCCGCCCAACAAAATGATCCTGAAATCCTTGAGATCAAAGAGAAGGTCGCTAACGGAACGGCCAATTGTTTCTTGGTGGATGACCATGGTGTGGTCTATTTTGGTGACCGCCTAGTGGTGCCCAAGAGTGGAAATTTGAGGGAGTTGATCCTTTCTGAAGCTCATGAGTCAGCCATCTCTATTCACCCAGGTAGCACAAAAATGTATCAAGATCTTCGCCCTCAGTTCTGGTGGTCTTGCATGAAGCGCGAGATCGCCGAGTATGTTGCGGAATGCGACGTCTGTCGCCGAGTGAAGGCTGAACATCAAAGGCCAGCTGGTACCCTTCGCCCCATAGCCATTCCTGAGTGGAAGTGGGATGAAGTTGGTATGGATTTCATCACCGGCTTCCCGAGATCACAAAAGGGCAACAATGCTATTTGGGTCATCATCGACCGTTTGTCAAAGGTTGCCCATTTCCTTCCGGTCCGTGATGATATTCGAGCAAGCCAACTTGCCGACTTGTATATGGCCCGAATTGTTCCTCTGCACGGGGTTCCTTTAAGGATCATCTCTGACCGTGGAAGCTTATTTGTGTCCAAGTTTTGGCAAAGTTTCCAAACAGCTCTTGGAACCCGTCTCAATTTCAGCACCGCCTATCACCCTCAAACCGATGGTCAAACTGAAAGGGTGAATCAAGTTCTTGAGGATATTCTTCGGGCTTGTGTCATCTCTTTCGGCAAGAGTTGGGAAAAATACCTCCCTCTCGCCGAGTTCTCCTACAACAATAGCTATCAAGCCAGCTTGCAAATGGCTCCCTTCGAGGTCCTATATGGGAGAAAGTGCCGGACTCCTCTCAATTGGTCTGAAACCGGGGAGAGGTCACTCTTCGGTCCTGATGTGATCAATGAAGCCGAAGAGAAAGTCCGTGTCATTCGAGAAAACCTCAAATCCGCTCAATCCCGTCAGAAAAGCTATTATGACAAGCATCATCAAGAGGTCCACTATGAAATTGGTGACAAGGCCTATCTTCGAGTCTCTCCTCTCCGAGGCGTTCGTCGTTTCGGAATCAAGGGCAAATTAGCACCCCGCTATGTTGGCCCTTTCACCATTCTAGCCAAGCGAGGAGATCTCTCCTATCAATTGGAGTTGCCCTCCAACTTCCCGGATGTTCATGATGTGTTCCATGTTTCCCAGCTCCGCCGGTGCTTCAAGGATCCAATCCGTGGGGTTGATCATGAGGCATTGGACATTCAGGAGGACTTGACCTATCGCGAGCATCCTATCCGCATCTTGGATGAAGCGGAGAGGAAAACCCGCAACAAGACCATCAAGTTTCTCAAAGTTCAATGGTCCAACCATTCTGAGGAAGAAGCCACATCGGAGCGAGAAACTAGTCTTCGTCAGGAATACCCCGCCTTCTTCACTCAAGCCTAGAATCTCGGGACGAGATTCCTGTAAGGGGGGTAGAGTTGTAACATCCCAACCTTGGTAACGAAAAATACGAAGAATTTTTCCACTTTTTGTTTCTATGTTTGCATCATTGCATCCATATGCATTTGACATTTTAATCTTCACTTGGAAACAAATTGAGATGGGGAGTCCAACTTTCCCACATCCAACCAATGCAAAT
This sequence comes from Puccinellia tenuiflora, assembly GCA_012064385.1. NCBI lineage: Eukaryota > Viridiplantae > Streptophyta > Magnoliopsida > Poales > Poaceae > Puccinellia > Puccinellia tenuiflora. The sequence continues at coordinate 179,299 of QRDG01000705.1, forward strand.
GCTCAACTGTCAAAACAAATCATGCTTGGACTCCCAAATGGTATAGGAAGTTCCAGGTTCACCTTTTGAAAACATTTCTCAATTCCTAAATTTTGGGTAAATAAGAAATGACATGAGAGTTGCAATTGGCTAAAGTCAATTCCTATTTTTGGAACCAAGTTAGACCTTCCAAAAATTCAAACTAAATTCATGGAGTGCTTTATTGTTATGTTGGGAGCCACCATGTTTAATTTCACAATTTTGGGATTTGTTAAAATGCCCCAAATAAAGCCATTTTGGAAATTGCTCCAAATTACCCTAACTAGAAGTTATGAACAAATGTTGAGCACACTAATTTATTTGACCTCACCAATTTTTGAGATGGTTCTAGATGTTAATTCTAGTCTCTATGAATTTTTCTGGGATTTTAGGAAATGTCCTTGGGCTCTAATTAAATGGTTAAACCCTGCTGCTGGGCTTGTTTGCAAGAAATTCAAACTTCCCAGGGACTTGTTTGCAATTTATTCTTTTTCCCTCTCTCCCTGTCCACTGTGGCCGTGGCGCACTGGCGCCATGCCTCCCTGCCGGCCGAGCTGCACTTGCCGCCGTGGCCTCTGCGACGTTTATGGAGACCGAGTCGGCGTTCACCTGCCCCCCCCCCCTCGCCCACTCCTCCCGTTTCCTCCCCGAGATTTCCGGATCGGAGCCATTTCTCTCCTCCCCGAGCTCCTCTATCGCCGCCGCTGTGCCGAGCCGTCGCCATCGTCCTGGCCCGCCCCACGATAATCCAAGAGTACAGCGAGCTCCGCCTCGGTCTACTCTCCCACACCGCCGGTGGAATTGAGCCGGGGTGCTTCGTCCCCGACGTTTTCGTCCTCGACACCATCGATCTTGGCCGCCGCCGCCCGGGACGATTCCGGCGAGTTTCTGCCTCCCCCTCGTCTCGCTGACCTCGCCAATCGGTTCAGGGTGAGCCCCTCTCTCTTTAGTGCGTTTCCCCTTCGTCCCTCTCCCCTAGCGCCGCCAATCGACGCCGGCCATCGCCGTGCCGCCGCGCCGGACGGTCCGGCCTGGAAGCCCTGTTCGGCCGGCCTGGAGGCCGCTCGGCTCGGAAACGTGCCCGGCCTAGCGCCCGGCCTGGGCCGGCCACGAGGCTGGTTCCTTCGGGCATGGGCCCGGCCTAACGCCCGGCATGGGCCGGTCCAGAGGCCGGAGGCTTCTGGCACCCCCCCGGCCTGTGCCCCGGTCTGGGCCGGTTTGAAGGCCGGCCCATACAGTATTTTCTGCATTTTTGGAAAATGAATTGAAATGTTAAATAATTCATATCTATTTGAATAATACTTCAAATTGGGCAAATCAAATACCAAAGTGTTCAGAAAAACATTTGCTATCTTTTGGAAACATTATTTTGCCCATTTGTTTAAATAATTTTGCTGTTATTTTAAGAATTCCTAAAATGGGTTAAATAATCCCAAATTAGGAAAATTCATAACTTAGTAAATATTTGTCCAAAAATTATGAATTAAATATCAAAGTGATCAACTTGTCAAATGCTACTCAACCATGCTGATATCATATCATGATCACAAACTTTTATTTGATGTTATTCATAATTTGATTAAATGAATTAAACTCATTTAGTTAATTAATTTGTCAATTATTCATCGGTGCTCCGAAAATTACAAATAAAATACCAAAATGATCGGAAGAACGAAACCTATCCATTCATGTCATGTTCATGCATAATTGAGCCACCTCTCTAATAAATTAATATTTGATAAGGAATGTGGCCATTAAGATAAATATGGGGTTGCTTCCAAATAATTGCACTAATTATTTGGCTCCTCATTTAATTTTGCCTTTAATTTATATAATGATATCTTTGCATCAACTTGACATGTCATCATGTGATTGAGCATTGCATCTTGTGTTCGTGTGACTTATGTGTGCTTTGTATTTTCTTTGGGTATCGATAGATTCCGGAGTCGAGGGTTCCCTCTCCTACCCCGACGAGCAATACTACGGTACCCGGCAGCAAGGCAAGGGATAACCTAACCTTCTTGGCATCTAGCATCCTATGATTTTTATCAAATTATTTTATCCACCATAATATTGCATGCGGTTCAAATGTCTTTTGGTAAATATATAGAATCCTATGAATGCATGTCTTTTCCCCGAGCCATTCACATGTATCCCTACCTATGAACCCTAGTGTTGATGTGTTGGCCGGATACGACTTATAATTGTTGGTTATATGCTTAGCCATGCTTAGACATGCTTAGTTGCAATACTAGCTATGTCCGTTGTTGAATTCCATAATTGTTGATGTTAATGGAGCGATTCGGGCATGGTGGATATGCGGGTGCTTAATTAAAATGCTAAGTAGGCTTGGGTGAGTTGCCATCGGGGATGGTGTTTTGCCTCAATCTAGCCCCTAGGTGCGAGTTCTTTACCTCTTGAACCAAGACTAGCGTCCTGCCATTGGTGGGTGTATGGGCGCCTTACCGACCGAATAATTTGTGAGGGGCTTGTCAAGGGTCCTCTAGTTTGCTATTTCCATTTGCGCGTGTGTGGTGTGAGTGGAAAAGGAATGAGGATGGTGATGTTTAGGACGTGACGGTGGGGCAGGGCGCTGGGAGCGCTGAACTTGTCCTTCCGCCACTGATGGTCCTTGAGTAAGCCTCATGCATTGTAAAGGTCTAACCGCGCCCGCTTGCCGGCCTTCCCCGGAAGAGGGCCACTCAGGTGAGCCGGACGGTACCAATGGGTAAATTAGTACACCCCTGTAGGGTTAATCTTTTCGAAAAGCCGTGTCCACGGTTATGGACAACTTGGGAATAGACGATAAGATCATAGAGAAACTTAACCTAATTGATATGGCAGCTAAAGGTTGCATAATCACGTGTGTTAAAGGTTCACTTCCTCGAGGGTGATTCGAGGGGGTGCCTTGGTGGAGATGAGAGTGGTTGGTTACAAAAGGGTTCGATGAGAACCGATGATGATAATGATACTCTCTTACCCCTTTATAAAACTATTCTGAGTAGACGAATGCCATGTGTCTTTTATAAGTCTGTTTATGAAACTTAGCTTTATGCAAAAGAGATACATATAAAGCTTTAGAGCCTCCGTCAGTCATTGGGCCTATATCGCCCTACTAAACTTGCGAGTACGTCGTACTCAGTCTCTCTTTGCTGCCTCTATGTTTTTGTATTTCAGAGGAGGACGACACCGAGCAGCTAGGTGGGTTCTTCGTTGACGTCGACTACTAGTCTGGGGTTCCCAGGTGGCAGCTTGGGACCGTGGAACAAGCTAGCTTGGGTGATGTTTATTGTAGGCCTCTTAGGCCATATTTTTGCTTCTTGTTGTTAGACAACGCTACCCGCTTCCGCTTGTTGAATTGTTGGATCTGTGATCCTTTTTCTTGTAATATTTGTATTCTTCTCGTTATATGAGTTGCTATATGTTTTGTGTCGTAGAGTCATGCTTTGTGCCAGTTCTGTTCCACAAGTCTCGATCTTTGTTTTATACATTGATGGTTGTGCCAACTACATAGCCACTCTGTATAATTCCGGGGTCGGGGCGTTACAAGAGATCCCCAAACACCAATTCAGAAATTGTAATGGTTCTCCTACAAATCAGGTTGATAACTCCTCCCATATGGCCCCTAAAGGGCTAAACCTCTCCAAGCCTATTTGTACCATCTCTACAACATGTCCTTCCCAATTTAAAAATATGTCCAAAGAATTTGCAACATCCAATCCAATGTCTTGACAACCCAACCGACTGACTTACAATTCAACCAAAGAGAATTGCATGATCTATAATCCAACGAGCACGAAACAACCATTGGCAACAGAACTTTGGGAAAAAAAATCCCAAGAAAACACAAAAGGCCTTTGGGTTTCATTTCATTGAAAAGATAGAAGATTCACAGGTTACATCATTACATGCCTCCTAGGCGGGCAAGCAGACAAGGCTACAGATTACATCACCAGTGGACGTCCCATTAAGAGCATGTAATTCATGATGGATTGTTCGTCATGTTCAGGGACTTCCAAATAAAAATGATCTTAAAGAATGGAATTTACAGGAAGAAAGGCATGAAGTAAGATTTTTACCTTGCTCTTCCTACTCCTCTTGGTTCTTGGGGGTCCATACAGACCTTAAGTCGCTGATATCTAGATATCATTGCTCTTGTGCATGATGTCGTCCGTCGGCATCCTCTCATGCAGGAACTCACATAAGTTCTCGCGCATTTCCATGTTATGGCTACATTTGGTGCCCCACCGCCCACTTTCGAAACATATATTTTCATTATCACCCTTGTCGGTGCCAGCATCATCGAAGCAGTCCTTAGACGGCACTGCAATTAGAATGCTAAAACAATATCACTTTTTAACTGATGAAAACCAATCAACCATCATCTAGATTCCAAAGAAATCCAGGTATAGTCATTATGCAAATATATCTATTATCAAAAAGGATCCCTTGGTAATCAATTTTCCTTCATAGCTACTCCCTCTGTTCCATATTACTTGACTTCCAAATGGATGTATCTAGACACAAAATGAATCTAGAGACATCCATTTAGGAGTCAAGTAATATGGAACGGAGGGAGTATATGCTAAAGAAATCAGCAAGCACAAGTTCTTCAATTATGTTTTGTAAATTCTGACATTATGCCAATTTTTTTATTCAACTTCAACAACTACCATGTTGCCATAAGAACAGTCAGAGCATGCAAAAACAACAATCTTAAATTATGTATCAAAAAAATTATTTTCCTTTCAAGGTATTGAACAAAACGCTAATGAGGGGTTGTGTTCAAGAAAATTAGACCATAATACATACCGTGTTACAATAAGAACAACCAAACAATTATATTCAATCTGGTGGTAAAACAAACTAATCTTTCTTTCAAGGTATGAACAAAATGCTAATGTCGGGCCATGTTTCAGAATATTAGGTCACACGAAGTGACAAACCTTGGGCTCATCTGTTGTCCACGAAATTCCTTGAGCGATAATCACAAAATCTTCTCACCCTCAATAAGCATTTCTGTACTATAAGTTCCTGGCTTGAATGTCCTGTTCATGTCATTGAAATCAAAAAGAGCGTGCAAAAATACCAGAAATTTGGAAGCAGGTATGATTTATAATGTATGCTTTCATTATGGAATTATCGAATGGAAAGAAAGCAGCTTACCTGAAGCTGGTCGGATTTCAAAAAACACCTTCCCTGATGGTAGTGCGAACTACAACTGTGACGGTCAGCACTTGAATTTGCAGGCGCCGCCTTGGACACTTGTGAAACTTTGCGGCGGGCTTCGCTGGTAGAAGGGGCATCAGGCTTGAACCCATTATTAGCGAGGCGGGGGGAGCGGCGCACTTGTGAGCTTACTGACGGGGTGGCAGCCTTGCCCGCACGGAGGCGAACACTAGGAGAAGTTTCAGAGAGAGGGACCAAAGTAAGAGGCATAACAGGTGCAACATAATTAGTATGATCAGAAAAACCAGCGGTACCCAACGTACCTAGCTGCACTCCCATTAGATCACAGTCTGCAGGGATAGGGGGATCATCTTCCACAGCTTCAACAAGTTCAGACCCTAAATCACGAGCCACCTGATCAACCTGAACAGCTTCTGCTTCAGCTTCAAGTTCAGAGGTCAGATTACGAACCACATGGTCTACTTCTGCAACAGCCTCAAATTCAGAACTCAGGGCAGCCCCAACTATGATCGGAGAGGGAGAGTCCTCCAGGAGCAAATGGCGCGGTACATCAAACACCAGCATCAGATTATTCCAGGGCCTAGCACCAAGAGCACGGGCATGCAGAGACAGATCAGCCACAGTCCAGCTGACTGAATCCATAAACAGACGCAGTAGGTGAGAAATAAAATGTTGCACAACATCAGCAGATCCAACAGAGCTAATAGTTTCAACAGGCAGAATGGTGCGAATTGCCACCCTACACGCCATCCATCCCAAGAAGTGCAGAAAGGACGGCCAAAGAGGAACAAATCCCGAAGCATGAGAAGTGTCAGGGAAGGCAAATAGGACTCCAGCATTGTCAGTTCTGATCCCAGCAATGATAAATTCAGCAGCCAATTCCACCTCAGCCACCTCAGAGTTCCAAGCATCCATGCCATCATCAGACACGTTTCCCTCTGGGACAACACCATCCATCATGGAAGGGCCATCATATCCAGTAACTTCACGCAGGTTAACACCCAGATATTCAGGAGAAGCAGGTTGGGGAGCAGGCTGATCCCAGTTATCATTGCCATGTTGCTGAAGCCAAATGTGGACTGCACGCTGGTTCTGTTGAGCAACATTCAGAACATGAATTTCAAACGGGTGAGGAGATGCATTCATGGTAGGGAGAGGGTCCTCCGTGGATATCAGGGCAGGGTTGCGAAGTCTAGCATTAAGCACATAAACCGGCACAGACCAAGAAAGCCCAACACCCCCAAGTGTACCAATCCTTTTGATACCAAAGCTATAAGGGACCAAAGCAAGCTCATTGATCCAAGCACGCACCAAAACTCGCGCCTTGCGAACGCCAGGACGATGCCAAAGAGTGAGCTTACCAAAACACGAGACCGCTTTATTGATATAGTAATCTGTCTGATAATCCAGCGGAAAGCCTAAGAGCATAACCCAAGCCTCGACCTCAAACACCGGAAACCTAAGATTCAAACCCTCATCATGGCGGAAAACATTAAAAGTGGAGTCTTCATCATAAGATGCAAATCGCTGAACTGCAACGTCTGGGCATTGAAGAGTGCGGCATTGATCCTGACGAGCTGACTGTTGTGCAGCTCATGAGAGGCCGGGAGGACTTACCCTGCTAGTCCTTTGTTTCTGAACCTTGTCTTTCTGTACTTGGTTTAATCAATGTCTCGTGTTAGACTCAATCGCGCACAAATTATTTGGCATTTCCTTTGCTGGAACATTAGAGGGATCAATGATCCTGTTAAATGGCCTCTGATTCGTGATAAAGTAGAAGAGAGTTCTGCTTCCATTCTCTGCTTTCAGGAAACAAAACGATCGCACTTTGACAGCAGATTCCTCAGGTCTTTCGCGCCAAAACGTTTTGATCAGTTTGCGTTCATTCCTTCTGACGGGGCTTCGGGTGTGCTTCTTGTTGTTTGGACCGGTAATAAGTTTGTGGGACAAGTCATTCTCCAAGAGAGTTTTGCTATCGCCATCTCCTTCACCTCGACCAATTCTGCAGATAACTTCATTCTAGTCAATGTTTATGGGCCGTGTGATGGGATTGCGCGCGAAAACTTTATTGCCTGGTTATTTCATTTGAATATCGCGGATGATACCTTATGGATTTTACTTGGGGATTTCAATTTCTACCGTTACTCTGACAGCCGTAATCGTCCTGGTGCCGACCTTGAGGACATCGCCACGTTTAATGAAGTGATCAGCTATCTAGGACTAATTGAATTACCTCTTAAGGGCCGTAACTTCACGTGGAGCAACATGCAGGCTGACCCCCTCCTGGTCCAACTCGATTGGTTCTTTACCTCACCAGCTTGGACACTGAAATTCCCCAACTCCATGGTCAGGCCCTTGGCTCGCCCTACTTCTGATCACACTCCTTGTGTGGTCTCCATTGGTACGACGATCCCTAAACCTGCTGTCTTTCGTTTCGAGAATCATTGGGTAAAAATGCCGGGATTTGTAGATGTTGTTAAACGCATATGGGAAATTAATTGTCCAGGGGATGCGGCTAAGTGTATTTCTGGTAAACTTAAACTTCTCCGTAAGGCTCTGCGAATTTGGAGTACGAGCATCTCGGTTATTTCACATCTAACTGAAAACTGCAATGCCACAATACTTCTTCTGGATGATCTTGAAGAGTTACGCCCTCTCCATATTACGGAATGGAACTTTAGGAATATAGTAAAGAAGAAGCTGCAAATGCTTTTGCTCTGAAAGTGAATCATGTTGTCATCTGCTATTTGACTGTGTGGTAGCTAATGTGGTATGGACACATGTGAGCAGAATGACAGGGAAGAGTGTTATTCCTGCCTCTTTTACTAGAATTGCTAACCTATGGTTAGGAGAATCTAGTAACAAAGTGGTGAATGTTGTTCATGCTGCTTGTATGTGGGCATTATGGACTACTAGGAATGGTTTGTGTTTTAATGGTGATATCTGGTTGGGTATGCAGGCTGTCTGGAGGAAAGTGGCTTATTTTCTTTCCCAGTGGCAGATTTTGCTCTCAGGGGATGCGAAAATGCAAATGGCAAGGTATGCGGAGGAGCTGGGAGCTCTAGCTCGAAGCCCTCCATGCTTGACCTGGCCAGATCCAGGATGAGGGAACCTGTTAAGATCTCCCGGCCAAGTTTCAAGCGTGCGAAATTTGCCCCAAAGTGTGTTAAAGATGATACCTGGGAGGAGAAGACACTTATGTTTGCAAACACTCTGGAGGCGGCACAATGGGTGATGGTGGAGGAAGATGGTCAATGGAAGTTTCTGTGATGTTGCTCCCCTGTCGTCCTGGTGTTTCGTCTGATGTGTTTGTAATGCTGCAAAAAGTTCAAAGTTATAGTGCCTATGTTGGCTTTGGTGGGTTGTTAGTAGGGTAGCTCCACCTGGTTTTATGTGAGCTTTTGAGAACTTATTTTGCATGTTCTGGGGCAGTGAGTTTGCTGTTCCCCCGAGTGCTGTAAAATGATCTGTAAAAACCTAAGTTTCGTTGATGCAATGGAACTGGGGCTTTGCCCTTTTCATCTAAAAAAAAATTAAGCAGGATTATTGGCGAAAACGTTGCACAGTTCGCTGGGCCAAATTCGGGGGGGAGAACACCAAGTTCTTCCATTCTATGGCTACTATCCGCTACCGCAACAATTGTATTACTTCGCTAGCTAGGCCTGATGGTTCAACGGCCACGGAGCATGAGGAGAAGGCTGGTATTTTATTGAGCTCTTTTAAAGATCGATTGGGTGTTTCCACTCCCATTGATCAGAATTTTGATTTTGCTCACTATATCCACCATTCTGCGGGGCTGCATGATCTCTCGGCACCCTTTACCCAGGATGAAATTGATGCCATTATTGCTGACTGCCCAGGGGATAAAGCCCCTGGTCCTGATGGTTTCACTGGAACTTTTCTTAAAGTATGTTGGCCTATCATTCGGTTCGATTTCTACAGGCTCTGTGAAGAGTTTTGGGCTATGACTGTTAACCTGCAAAGTATCAATGATGCTTATATTACACTGGTGCCCAAAGTCACAGCTCCGATTGGTCCCAATGACTTCCGTCCGATTTCCTTGCTAAATTCTAGTTTGAAAGTTCTGACTAAGATGTTAGCTAATCGACTCCAAAAAAGGATCCTGGGCTTGATCCACACAAACCAATTTGGTTTTCTCAAAAGTCGTACCATCCAGGATTGTGTGGGTTGGGCATATGAATACATACATCAATGTAAACAGTCAAGGAGGGATACAGTAATTTTGAAGCTTGACTTTGCTAAAGCGTTTGACACCATTGAGCATGAAGCCATCATCAAGATTCTTGAGTGTTGGGGTTTTGATCAGCGCTGGATTTCTTGGGTGAGATGCATTTTCTCCTCGGGTACCTCCTCTGTACTTCTTAATGGGGTTCCTGGCAAAAAGTTTCCCTGCAAACGCGGTGTCCGACAAGGGGACCCTTTTTCGCCGGTCCTTTTTGTGGCAGGAGCTGACTTGCTGCAGTCTATGGTGAATGATTTGGTAGTTTCGGGGCAGCTTCAGCTTCCTCTTCCTATCCCAGGGTCTGATTTCCCCATTGCTCAGTACGCGGACGACACTCTTTTGATCATACAAGCCTGCCCGGTTCAGCTTCTTGCTCTCAAGAATACCCTGCACTCATTCTCTTTAGCCACTGGGCTGCGGGTTAATTATGATAAATCATGTCTTATGCCAATTAACATTGATTCAGACCGGCTATCTGCCCTTGCTGCTGTCTTTGGTTGCTCTACGGGTACTCTGCCCTTTACCTACCTCGGCCTCCCCCTTGGTACAACGAGACCAACGACGCAGGATCTCTCACCAATTGTGGATAGTGTTGAGCGTCGGCTAAACGCTAGTGTTCGTTTCCTTGATTATGGGTGCCGCTTAACGTTTATCAACTCGGTGTTGTCCTCGTTGCCTCTGCACTTTCTCTGTTCACTCAAAGTGTCTAAACTGATCACTAAGCAATTTGATAGAGCTCGTCGCCACTGCTTGTGGGCCAGAGAGGAGGATTCCAGCTCAGTTAACTCTCTAGCTGCTTGGACTCTAGTTTGTCGTCCAAAGAAATATGGAGGACTTAGTATTCTAAACCTGGAGCTTCAGAACAATGCTTTACTCCTCAAACAGCTTCACAAATTTTTCAGTCATGCGGACACCCCCTGGGTGAAACTGGTCTGGTCGTTGTATGATGCCAATCTTCCTCCTCATGCGCAGTCAGCTCGCGGATCCTTCTGGTGGAGAGACATCTTTAAACTTGTTGATATATATCGTAGCTGTACTTGCACCCGGGTGAACAATGGGCAGTCAACACTCTTCTGGAAAGATTTTTGGCAGGGTCAGGAACTGCTCTGTGACAAGTTTCCTAGGTTATTTTCCTTTACCCTTCAGGAAGATGCGGCAGTGGCGAGTATGGCTAATCCGTAGGATCTCCAAGCCCTATTCACCCTCCCTCTGTCTCCTGAAGCCTACTCTGAATATCAGCAGGTACAGCAGCTCATGGAGGGTTTAGTCTTAACCCCCTTAGAGGCGGACACCAGGATATTTCCTTGGGGAAATTCTAATTACACCTCGGCTCGGTTCTACGCTTTTGTATTCTCACGCCTACCTGTGGATCCCTCTTTGTTGGCTATCTGGCATTCGAAACTACTACCTAAACTGAAGGTCTTTGCGTGGCTCCTGCAAAAGGACAGACTCAACACTAAGGACCTTATGCAGCGCAAACACTGGCTGGTGGAGGGAGGTCCAGGATGTGTGCTTTGCCAATCGTCCATGCTTGAAACGCGTGATCATCTGTTCTTCTCTTGTCAGTTTGCCCAAGACTGCTGGAATATCATTGGTATTGTTTGGGACTGCTCCATGCCAATTTCCAATCGGTTTGTTCAGGCTAAACACAGCTACGTTGGTCCTTGCTTCATGGAGATTGCCTCTTGTGCTCTTTGGAACATTTGGAAGGCGCGCAATGATTTGATCTTCAAAAATATTCAGCCTTCCCTAGCCCGTTGGAGAGTTTTGTTTCAGTCGGATATTCTGCTCCATCAGTACAGAGTTAAACCTGTTGTAGTGCAACCTTTACTAGACTGGGTAGTAGCTACCTTCACCTGATGGCTAGTTTTGCTTTTCTTTCTTTTCACTTTCTCCCTCCCTAGGGAAACCTTTTTGTTGCTCGTTGGACTTTCTGAAAAACCTCTGGTTTTTCCATTAATTTAAAATTTACCGTAGGGGTTTTCCCTTACGGTCACGAGCTTCAAAAAAACGGTCAGCACTTGACAGTGTGTCCTTTGGTAATGATGCTTGCTTGGCTTCAAGTATTGACTCCAACTCCTATTTCCATAATAGGACACGAATGCATAATAAATATATTGCCATGCTAAATATAACACGCTGATGGAAAATACATAGTAGTCAAGCTTTGAAAGAATCTACAGAAGAAAATACATTTTTCTTAAGCAACCATCACAACAAGAAATAGCAACGACCTTAAACAATTTTTGATGTTCATGTTTCAGAGGACATCACTTGTATTAGACAGGACATCACTTGTATTAGACGATTTCTCGTTAATCCTAAAATTAGTTTGAAAGTATGCCCTAATAAGAACCAAGTACAGAAATATATTAAGTTTAACATTGTTGGTATTCCCCTCTTCTCAATCAGCTACGGCCTTAGTGTACGTCCCACAATCTGAGAAATCAGTCTTATGTTACAAATATTTTCCTAGAACGCATATATGATATGAATCTGAAACAATTAAACACTCGATAATGAGTAGACTCTGACTTTTAATATTGCAAAGGAGTACTCGGTTGCAGATGTGCAGTAATATCGTTTTTGCACAATATCACAACCTACCTATTTCCAAACACTGGATCGATCCACCAACACCATATTTAGGATTCTCACACAGGATAAACAGCACTTTCAATTTGGCCCAAGCACGATAATTTCGGTTAGCCAATACCCATCCCACTACCAGATCCCATCTCCGTCCAGAAGCGGGATTGGAGTCAAATATTACGAACCACACCGCGAAAACAAATTCGGAGATAAGAGGGAAAAAGCTGTAATCATTGAGGAGGGCTCACCGGAGGAGGATGCGTCGCACGACGATTGGATCACTTCGGCCCCTAGCCGGCGTCACACGGGCAATCATTGAGTAGGGGAGGGTAGAGTCTTCAACGCCGGCGTACCAAGAGCGCCGGTGTGGAGATAGCCATGGAGGAGATGGCGGAGGAGCCCATGCACGCGACGCAGCGGCGGAGGCCACGCTCCCTCCTCGACCAAGAAGCTGGCCGCGGTTGCGGCGTCGCATGTCGAGCGGCCGCGCTAGGGGATGGAGAGCAAGTGTGAGGAACAGAGTAGAGGGGCCTCCGGTGGAGATCGAGGCAGGAGTGGGGAGGCGCTGTCGTTGATATCGTGCAGGGAAAGGAGGAGATGGATAGGCACGCGTGTTTCACGGGAGGAAAGGAGGGGCGGAAACGAAGGACGTCTTGACCCGTTTTTTTCGTTGCGGGACAGGAGCGACAAAGGCTTGACGAAGGTAGGAGCGAAACGCGTTGGTTGACGTACGACGGAACAAAACTTTCTTTTTAGGTAGTAGAGACAAAGATTGGTGTGCGTGCGGTGGTCCCCATCACAAACGAATAAGCATGGACGATTTGACCTCATCGTGGTTCACCCGTCATTCATGGTCGGGCTGGTGATGGTGCGGTCGTGCTCATTGGTGTTGCTGACGATGTCGAGCGGCGAACTAGAAGTACAAGAAAGACAACAATATTTTATTGTGATGCATTTGAAAATTATATATGTCGTGTATGACATATATATGCTTGTGAAATATGATTTACTTATTCTGTAGCAACGCACGGGTATTAAGCTAGTTATGTTTAGTATGTGTTTAGCATTCATCTGAACATGTCGTCATAAACATATCTCCTCTCGCTTCATCCTTGCATATGTTCTTTGCCATTCTAAGGCAATTAATTTACAATTAATCTATCCAGCGTCCGTGTTCTATGAAAGTTTTGTGTCCGTCGAGTGGATGTAGAGAATCTTCCCTATAAGGGAGTAGGGACCATGGACCAACGACATCATGCATGCAGGAAATCTTTTCCGAATGCGAAATTTCAAAATTAATTATCTCTTTAACCGTTAATCGAATTGACGATCTGCTTTCACCGTTGGGTTCGTCTCGACGAGTGAGGCCGTGACTAAGGGAACCGCCCCCTTTCCTCTATCCTTCTCCACCATCTCCGCGTGTTGAGATCTCACGCCGCCACCCCCGCTCGTCCTCAGGTCGTCGGCACTACAGCAGCTCCTGAAGCACACCGTTGCAAGGGACAAAGGGGGATATCGGTAGTGGGCATGTAGAGAGAGATGGACCTTGGTCCTTTGTGGAGCCGCTGCCCTTTGTCATGTCGATGTCGCGTATTTTTACCGCCACCGCGGCACCATGGGAGGAGAGAGGGCTTCGGGGGAAGGGACTAATCCCGTAATCCGGAGGTGATTGAGGGCTAGGTAGGCGGCGAGCCGATCTGGATAGCCTTAGATGGAGGAAGGTGAGCCTTCGTTCCGTTCCACCGATCGGATAAGGGAGGTAGTGCAGCTTGCGCGAGATACGAAATAACAATGGAGCTCTGCTTTGGGGGGGGGGGGGGGGGTGATGATTTGGTTCGGTCGGGGAAGATGAATAACGAATCGGTAAGAGGATCAATGGTGGCCCTTGTTGTCGTGCCTGCTGGGCTCTCGCTCTCCTCCTACGGGGCGACATGCCCTCGTCCTCGACTCGACAACATGCACAAGAGCGGAGTCCACAGGCGAACTACGGTCTCGTCTTCATACAACACATGAACGTAAATTAACCTCTTAAGCACCCAGCTGGCTGGCCATGGCCTTGAGGGATGAAGGCGTGCACCAGGGAGAAGTTGGGGAGGCTAGTGACCACCCCCACCATTATCCTGGTTTGACGGGAATAGATTTGGTTACGATCTGTTTGACGCATAGAGTCCAGTCGCTTCAAGCTCGGAAGCAGAAGCTCTACCACTATGGACGAGTAAGATCGACACCACTCGAGCCACACCTGGCCTTACGACTGAGTTTGAAGGAGCTGTCAGATTGGGTGAAGCAGACCACTTCAACCACTATACCCGAGGGTTGGACCCCATCTATGAAGACCTACATCGCGAAGCACTCTGTTGTCCAAGTAAGTTTTCTTCAAAATCTTTTTACCACTTGCTTGGCCTCGGTGCACCATTTTGATAGTTCTCTTTTCTCAGATTTTTTCCATTCCAGAAGGCAGAGGACACGGCTGAACTCGCCTTCGCTCTTGTCTATGAGTACGAGGATGAGGACGAAACAACTCCGAATGGTGCATCGATATCGATCATTAAGCAGCGGGTTTTATGTCGGTAAGAGGGCACTTCTCTTTCGTGTGTCCTTTCTTTTATTTTATGTGAGGAATATCACGTCAGCTCTCTATCTGAATGCTCATCTGCGTGACCTTGCCTCGTGAGTAGCGGGTGCCTTTTTAATCTCAAGGTATCGATCCTTTTTCAGATCGATACCTTGAGATTAAACTTAAGCATAAATGAAACCAGATCTGGAACCATTTTCAGATCGATCGTTTTTGCACGACTCCATACGTAGGGTGTCTGCTATTGATGATGTCGTAAGTGCTGGAATTTGGACCGCTTTGGCCTTTGGCCCATGGCCCTTTATCAAATTCTGAAACTCACATGGCCCATCCCAAAAATCAGTGGCAGCACTAGTGGGGGACTAAAGTTTAGTCCCACACTGCTAGTTGGGAGAGAATTGGAGTGGTTTATAAGGAGGGTTGTTCTAGTGCTTGTATGTGAGTGAGAACAAGAGAGAGCCCTCGCGCACTCCTCCTCCTCCTCGCTCGTTCGTTCGTCACGACGCGCCGTGGGTTGTGGGATTGAGCCGAGCCGAGAGCCTATCTTTTGTTTTGCCGTTTGGAAAATTAATTCGCATTAATTATGAGTCATTAACGGACGCGTTACTCAGCCCGTTTTGCTTCCGGTCTCTCTGGATCGTGGCGGGCCCGACTCGGACGTGGGCTACGTCCCACGATCTTTCCAGCCGCACTACATAAGCGCCTGCACAACCCTAGCCGCCACTACCAGACGCATACGCGACTACCTCCTTCCAGTTCATTGCGCCGCCGCCATCGTCTTCCTCATCCCGTCCGTCGGCGTGCACCGACTGTCGGGACAGTAGGCCTCCGGAACCCTGCCTCTCGTCAACCTGTACGGGTGAGGGTCAATCAGGTTTTTGGGGAGCGCTCCGGCGCGACTACTGGCATCACGACGTCGTCATCGGACGACGAGTTTCTCCACACCGACAACTTCTTCCCGGATCTCAGCGACTTCTTCAGCAACCTCAACATGGGCGACAACGTCAACACCAACTCCAGCGGTTCTTCTCCCGCTGTTCAGTACGTGTTCCTGTCCGTTCTATATGATATGTTTATTCAATTCGTTTGTCTAGCGGTTGTAATAGATTGGATCGGTTCATCTGTTAGATTATTTGTTTGCATGTTTAGTCTACTTGCTACTGCCTTGATTTACATGATAATATTTCGGATTAAATCATATGCTAAATTGCTAATATTTTCAACAATCCAAAAACCTGATTATAGGCAATTTCCTGCACCTGCTTTTCTTGCGTCGACAAAGCCTAACCCTTTCAAGGGTGTGGATTATAAGAGGTGGCGCACGAGAGCAGTGCTGTGGTTTCAATCCATGCAGTGCTATGCGGCCACCAAGGGCAAGCCTGAGGGCGATCTTGATCCTGCACAGCAGGAAGCCTTTGAGAGGATGGACACTATGTTTAAGAGTGCCCTTCTCGGAATTATTGATGATTCCATTGTGGATCCCTATATGTCGTTTGACAACGGCAAGGATATGTGGGCTGCGCTCGAGGCCAAGTTTGGGGCTTCGGACGCTGGCAGCGAGTTGTATGTCATGGAGCAATTCTATGACTATAAGATGACTGATGAGCGCTCTGTTGTTCAACAGGCTCATGAGATACAGTCGCTCGCAAAAGAACTTGAGCAGTTTAAGTGTACTTTACCGGACAAATTTGTGGCCGGAGGCATCATTGCCAAGCTTCCACCTTCGTGGGGCAATTTTGCTACTTCTCTGAAACACAAGAGACAGGAGTTTTCCGTTTCGGACCTCATCGGATCTCTTGATGTGGAAGAGAAGGCAAGAGCAAAAGATACACGTGCTCGGGTTGCTGAGGTAGGTTCTAGTGCCCACATGGTACAGAAGAAAAACTACCAGCCCAAATATAACAAGAAAAAATCCGAGGGTAAAGGCAAGTCCAATGGCAAGTTCAAGCCTTCTCAGCCTACCAACTTTAAGAAGAACAACAATAAGAAGCAGCGGAAGGGATCATGCCATATTTGCGGTGATCCAAGTCACTGGGCTCCTCGTTGTCCAAACCGCCATGAGTCGCGCGAACCTGAGAACGGCGGCAAGACTGCCAACGTTGTCATTGGCGATACTGAGATGAAGGAATCTGGGTACGGTATATTTCCTACCATCCTTTCAGTTTTTCATTCACCTGAATGGTTGGTCGATACTGGTGCCAATGTACATGTTTGTGCTGATGCTTCATTGTTTTCTTCTTACCAGGCCACAGGGACTTCCCCCGTGCTGATGGGGAACGGGTCACATGCTACTGTTCGTGGTGTTGGTACGGTCGATCTGAAGTTTACTTCGGGGAAGATCGTGCGACTGAAGAACGTTCATCATGTGCCCTCCATCAATAAGAATCTCGTCAGCGGTTCGCGTTTATGTCGAGATGGTTTTAAGTTGGTTTTCGAGTCCAATAAAGTTGTAATTTCCAAGTATGGACAATTTGTTGGTAAAGGTTATGAGTGCGGAGGCCTGTTCCGCTTATCTTTGTCAGATGTTTGCACTAAAGTTATTAATCATGTTTGCCACGATAATGAATCTGATGTATGGCATTCACGACTTTGTCATATTAACTTTGGTTGCATGACGCGATTAGCAAATATGAGTTTAATTCCGAAATTTACTACTGTCAAAGGTTCCAAGTGTCAAGTGTGTGTTCAAGCTAAGCAACCTCGCAAGTCCCATAAGACTGCGGAGCCGAGAAACTTGACACCACTCGAGCTTATACATTCTGATCTTTGTGAGATGAATGGTGTGTTGACAAAAGGTGGAAAGAAATATTTCATGACACTTATTGATGACTCCACTAGATATTGTTATGTGTATCTTCTGAAATCAAAAGATGAGGCTTTGACTTACTTCAAAAACTATAAGGCCGAGGCAGAGAACCAACTTGATCGTAAAATTAAACGGTTAAGGTCTGATCGTGGTGGAGAGTATTTTTCCAATGAATTTAATTCCTTTTGTGCGGAACATGGTATTATCCATGAGAGGACGCCTCCCTATTCACCTCAGTCAAATGGGGTGGCTGAAAGAAAGAACCGAACTCTATCTGATTTGGTTAATGCCATGTTAGACACTTCGGGTCTCTCCAAGGCATGGTGGGGGGAGGCACTAATGACTGCGTGTCATGTCCTAAACCGAGTTCCCACAAAGAATAAAACCATTACTCCATTTGAGGAATGGGAAAGGAAAAGGCTGAAACTCTCTTACCTACGTACTTGGGGTTGTTTGGCGAAAGTCAATATACCAATTCCCAAGAAGCGCAAGCTTGGACCCAAAACCGTAGATTGTGTTCTTCTGGGCTATGCTTTTAATAGCATTGGTTATAGGTTTTTGATAGTAAAATCTGAGGTATCCGACATGCATGTTGGTACGATTATGGAGTCGAATGATGCGACTTTCTTTGAGAACATATTTCCTATGAAGGATATGGCTAGCCCATCAAATCAGGAGATTCCTGCTTCGTCTAGTCAGGATTTGGCTGAGATTCCTATACCCACCATTACGATAGAACACGTAGAGAATCCAGTAGAGGATGACATTGAAATTCCTGTAAGGAGCAAGAGACAGAGGATTGCAAAGTCCTTTGGTGATGATTTCATTGTGTACCTCGTGGATGACACACCCAGGACTATTTCAGAAGCTTATGCATCACTTGATGCTGACTACTGGAAGGAAGCTGTTCGTTGCGAGATGGATTCCATCATGGCTAACGGAACCTGGGAGATCACTGATCGTCCTTATGGGTGCAAACCTGTAGGATGTAAGTGGGTGTTCAAGAAAAAGCTTAGGCCTGATGGTACAATTGAAAAGTACAAGGCAAGGCTTGTGGCCAAGGGTTATACCCAGAAAGAAGGTGAAGACTTCTTTGATACTTACTCACCTGTGGCTAGATTGACCACTATACGAGTGCTACTTTCATTGGCTGCCTCGCACGGTCTTCTCGTTCATCAAATGGACGTTAAGACAGCTTTCCTTAATGGAGAGTTGGACGAGGAAATTTACATGGAGCAGCCAGATGGTTTTGTAGTGCCCGGTCAGGAAGGCAAAGTGTGTAAGTTATTGAAGTCGCTATATGGCCTCAAGCAAGCTCCTAAGCAATGGCATGAGAAGTTTGAAAGGACTTTGACTGCTGAAGGCTTTGTTGTAAACGAAGCTGACAAGTGTGTGTATTATCGCCATGGTGGGGGCGAGGGAGTTATTCTTTGTCTATATGTCGACGACATACTGATATTTGGAACCAATCTTGATTTAATCAAGGAGGTGAAGGATTTCTTATCTCGTTGTTTTGAGATGAAGGATCTAGGAGTAGCTGATGTTATCTTGAACATCAAGCTGTTGAGAGATGATAATGGTGGGATTACACTGCTTCAGTCTCACTATGTGGAAAAGGTCTTGAGTCGCTTCGGGTATAGTGACTGCAAGCCTTCTTCTACTCCATATGATCCTAGTGTGTTGCTTCGAAAGAATCGACGGATTGCTAGAGATCAACTGAGATATTCTCAGATTATAGGCTCGCTTATGTATTTGGCGAGTGCCACGAGGCCTGACATCTCTTTTGCTGTGAGCAAGTTGAGCCGGTTTGTTTCTAATCCGGGAGATGATCATTGGCATGCGCTTGAGAGAGTTATGCGCTATTTAAAAGGCACTGCGAGCTATGGAATTCACTACACCGGAAACCCGAGAGTTCTGGAAGGTTATAGTGATTCTAATTGGATATCTGATGCTGATGAGATTAAGGCCACTAGTGGTTATATTTTTACACTTGGTGGTGGCGCTGTTTCTTGGAAGTCTTGCAAGCAGACCATCTTAACGAGGTCAACTATGGAAGCAGAACTCGCAGCATTAGACACAGCCACTGTTGAAGCAGAGTGGCTTCGTGAGCTTTTGATGGACTTGCCTGTGGTTGAAAAACCAATACCCGCAATCCTAATGAACTGTGATAATCAAACTGTGATCGTCAAGGTGAACAGTTCTAAGGACAATATGAAGTCATCAAGGCATGTGAAGAGGAGATTGAAATCTGTCAGGAAATTGAAAAACTCCGGAGTTATTACGTTGGATTATATCCAAACAACCATGAACTTGGCAGATCCCTTCACAAAGGGTTTATCACGTAATGTGATAGATAATGCATCGAGGGAGATGGGTTTGAGACCCACGGTATGAGTTGACCACAGTGGTAACCTACTCTATGTGATCGGAGATCCCGTGAATTAGAGCTGGGAGACAAGCTGTTGGTCAGCTTGGAGGAGAGTATATATCCCTATAGTAATTTTACCACTCCGTAAGATGCAATACTCTCCTATTCTGTATGGCAGGTTGATATTTATCTTAATGTGTTCTAAGTGGCTTATTTTAGCTGAGATGTTGTCCTGCAGAACATCTTTTGAAGAACACACCTATATGAGTCTGATTGTTAAACGTCGCAATCTATGAGAGTTGGGTGCTCTCTAGTAAACTCATGAAAGGCCCTGGAGTATGACGCATAAGCTCCAAACCGCGAGGAAGCCTCGCGGCAGCCTAGTATCGGTCTAGGCTTTGTATGAAGCTAGTGCGCAGAAAACTTGTAGTTCAAGGCATAGTCCACTATCCAAGTTGCAATCTAGTGTAATATGAAGCTTTAAGTGGAAGTTCAACTTAACAGTCTCCACGACATACCGGTATATAAAACAATGTTCTGGAAACTTATTGAGGAGATGTGGCAATGAGAGTTTGTGGGGGATTGCTGGAATTTGGACCGCTTTGGCCTTTGGCCCATGGCCCTTTATCAAATTCTGAAACTCACATGGCCCATCCCAAAAATCAGTGGCAGCACTAGTGGGGGACTAAAGTTTAGTCCCACACTGCTAGTTGGGAGAGAGTTGGAGTGGTTTATAAGGAGGGTTGTTCTAGTGCTTGTATGTGAGTGAGAACAAGAGAGAGCCCTCGCGCACTCCTCCTCCTCCTCGCTCGTTCGTTCGTCACGACGCGCCGTGGGTTGTGGGATTGAGCCGAGCCGAGAGCCTATCTTTTGTTTTGCCGTTTGGAAAATTAATTCGCATTAATTATGAGTCATTAACGGACGCGTTACTCAGCCCGTTTTGCTTCCGGTCTCTCTGGATCGTGGCGGGCCCGACTCGGACGTGGGCTACGTCCCACGATCTTTCCAGCCGCACTACATAAGCGCCTGCACAACCCTAGCCGCCACTACCAGACGCATACGCGACTACCTCCTTCCAGTTCATTGCGCCGCCGCCATCGTCTTCCTCATCCCGTCCGTCGGCGTGCACCGACTGTCGGGACAGTAGGCCTCCGGAACCCTGCCTCTCGTCAACCTGTACGGGTGAGGGGCAATCAGGTTTTTGGGGAGCGCTCCGGCGCGACTACTGGCATCACGACGTCGTCATCGGACGACGAGTTTCTCCACACCGACAACTTCTTCCCGGATCTCAGCGACTTCTTCAGCAACCTCAACATGGGCGACAACGTCAACACCAACTCCAGCGGTTCTGCTCCCGCTGTTCAGTACGTGTTCCTGTCCGTTCTATATGATATGTTTATTCAATTCGTTTGTCTAGCGGTTGCAATAGATTGGATCGGTTCATCTGTTAGATTATTTGTTTGCATGTTTAGTCTACTTGCTACTGCCTTGATTTACATGATAATATTTCGGATTAAATCATATGCTAAATTGCTAATATTTTCAACAGTAAGTCGCAATAAGCCGCGTCGCCATGTAACCATGGTGCCCTATGGTGGGCGCCATGCAAGGAAAAAAGTATCACTTTTGTCTATTTTTGTAAGAAAACTAGGGTTAGGAGCTATTCGGCCTACCCTCTATTCCTCTGCCTTATCGGTGGTGCCGCTCACAATGCATATTGAGCCTAAAGGGTGGACCTTTATATAGACTCCAATTCCAGATAATACAATATGTTTTCAGATAGGACTCGTGACATGTTAAAACAACCATAATATTTAACAGTCAGTTACCGAGCCTATTATTGTTAAGCAATTAGGTCCCAACACGTATGTCTGAGTCATGCGCCGAGTTCGAATATAAACTCAAACTCGCGGGCTTTAACAATCCATAGAGCCAATCCTATGGACAACCTGGTATTCCGCTCTATACTGTTCCCGGGTATAATTCCAGCGTATTAATATACACCGTGTTCCAGTATAGTCGTACCGGCTTCAAGTATATTTCCTTAAGTATAATTCTACATCATTAATTTCCTGTTATTTTCGTGAGACTTTCACACTGGAGTTTAATTCCGGACAATGTGGTAGATATATATAAAATGTTGCAAGACACAGTTTCCTACAATTTTCACCGTAGAAGACCCACAACCAAGACCGCTACTCACATGTCTGTCGGTATCACACGGTACAAGAAAAATATGGATTTTTGCAGAGTTATTTTACAGATTGCAGTGCTTCCTATGAAACTGTGTTCAAACACGTAGTACTGACGTGAGCTCGCACGGGGTTATGCATGTTGATATGCGCCGTACATCATCAGTACACGGTTACTATATATACCAAACTCAGCATTATTCTGTAGATAGCAGTCGCGTCTGGTGCGATCTGGTCTTGATTCTTACTGGAACGATATCAACGGAATTGGCCGCCGGTGAAAGTCTGGCCGAAGGCCCAGCCGGCCGGTGCGACGTTGCGCGACAAAGCATAACGGCGGTCGCTGGCCGTCACCATGAAGGACAGTGCCTGGCCGTCGAGGAGCGCGCCGCTCTGCCAGTTTTGGCCCCAGTTCCTGGACATGGCCTGCCACCGCGTCCGGGCGCCCTTCACGGCCACCGCGTGCACGTCACCGGCGCCGCCGACGTTGGTCACCAGCACGAGGTTGAAGTAAGAGTGGCCACTGATGGTGAACCGGATGCCGCCTCTCCTCCTGCACGACACCCTGCGTTTTGTCGAGAATCAAGACAAAGATGAGCTGGTGTCCGTCTGAAGTCTGAACTGAGAGAGCTGCTGCAAAAGTTGTTAGCTTACCGGCGGTAGGCGACGGGAACGATGCCGGCTAGGTAACTTCCGATGCGGAGGAACGCCGGCTGGGAGAGATCGAAGTGGTGGAGCGGCGGGTTGCACCAGCCGCCGTTATCGTTGGAGAGCGCGTAGTTGGGCGGGCAGAGGTTGGTGGCCGTCACCACGATGGATCCCGGCAGGCACGACGGCGTCCCCGCGCACCGCAGCTGGAAGCACGCGCCGCAGCTCAGCCCGCTGCCGAACAGCGCCGTGCTCAGCGCCGCCGTGTCGGTGCCGTAGCCCTGGCTGTACAGGTTGCCGTACCCGCACGCGCCTCCTGCAGTTCGCCGCCAACACGTACGGTCACACATTGCTGGCGACACTCAGCCGATCGAAAAAGATAGGTAAGTGCTTGTAGAAGCTTCTAACCCATGGTGCCGGAGGCGTCGCCGCCGCCGTAGAAGGTGGCATGGGCGTTGATCCAGCGGCCGGGGCCATAGCCGTGTGCCGAAGAGGACAGCGAGAGCAGAGCAAGCAACAAGAGAAGCGCCATTTCTGTCCGTGTGCAGCGTGCAACCACTACAACACGGCTGACATTCAAAGGCACTTCAAAGTGCCCCTAAATGTGGTCAAAGTGCCCCTAAATATGTATTGTGGCACTTTGGAGAAGTGCCATCTTTGCTTGTGCCTCTAAAACCTTTTAGGCACTTCTACAAAGTGCCCCCACTACAGGAAACGGAATATATGCCGACGGCCGGGAACCGTCGGCGTAGGTAGGAAAACCGTCGGCATACACATATGCCGACGGCCACCGTCGGCATATAACCGTCGGCGTTTGGCCTGTCGGCGTACAGAGCGAAAACCGTCGGCATACCACGATCGTCGGCATATATAATAAATGCCGACAGTTCTGACAGGCCGTCGGCAACAGTAACCGTCGGCAAAGGGAACTAACAGACGGAGAAATCTGACGGCGCCGTGGTTCTTTGCCGACGGCTCAACCGTCGGTATAGGTTTACACGTGTCATCCGAGGGGTGCGCCGCCTTATCCTGTCTGCCGACGGTGCTTCCGTCGGCATAGATAACCACGTGTCGTCCGCGTCGTGCTCCGGCGTGTCATTGTTTGCCGATGGTGGCACCGTCGGCCTAGATCTCCACGCGTCGGCCGTCCCTTCGTCGCCGTGTACCGTATGCCGACGGCATTTTTCTATATGCCGACGGGTCTTTCAACATATTTTAAATAATAAAATGCAGGCTAAATTTGTATGCCGACGGTCCTTCCGTCGGCATAGATTCCACGTGTAATACCCTGGGAACACTGGACGGCTTGTAAGCCGACGGTTCGGCCGTCGGCATAGGTCTTCCCTGTTTTTCAATTTGTTTTATGCATATTCCTGCAATTCAAAAAAAATACAGATGCATATATATATTCACAGACCTTCACAGATATGATCACACATACACGCACATTATCATCATCACACATACATGATTTTCATCATCAATCCACACATAGATAGTACACAAAATGACCAACACATAGTCAACAAGTTCATACACATAGTCGGTACAGAACACAGAATAACCAAGATCATTACAAACCCACACGACACAAATGTCCAAGGACGGTCTTCAAGCACTGCCACTCCACCGTCGTGAGCATCATCATCACTATAAAAAGAAGTACAACCGTTTAACATATGGAGATTGGTCTAAGTCTAAGTTTGCATGGCGAATTGTCTAAGTCTGATGCAAGAGTTGAAGTAACTAACCGGGTCGGGTTCCTGACGATGGGACGAGCTAGGCATATGGCCACCATCACCTTGATTAATTGGGGTCTCTGGGCTCTCTGAACCAGGAGTACGGGAGCCAGGAGTACAAGATCCAGGAGCACGGGAGCCAGGAGGACTAGAGTGACCACCAGCACCAAAAAAAGCATTGGATGCAGCTGATACCTACAAGTTCGAGCAAGATAGAGTAAGTACAATTCTCTATGTGCCCAACAAATGATAACAATGCAATTGAGTAGTATGTGAAGAAGTGACTAACTGGAGTAGATGTGCCACGTCCCAAGTATTCTTCCAATGTTGGCATGCGTGGGAACGGTGGAGGTGGTGGTGGCGCAGGTCCTGGGACCTGCGGCCGAGTCCCAGTTTGCATAAACTCGGTAAACGCCTGCAGGATTAGTTAAGAAATGTTGATGTCATGCTGTCTCACAGTTATACCATCACAAAGCAATGAGATTAACATCATATATTGACTTGCTATAAATATTTTGTGAAGGAGTATGGGATACTGCATGAAAAGAGGAAATATTATCATACTGGAATACACGTTTTAGTAGAACTAACCCTATTTAGTAGAGCTGGTGCTCGTCTTTCCGAGCCACCGCCGCATGGTATTCCTCAAGATCTACATGATATTGCTCCTGAAGCCTAGAAAAACCTTCAACCTGCTCGGGCTACAATATGCCATAATGAATCTCATTAGCATAGCCATGCAAGAACGGAAGTCAGAAAAGATGATGAAAAGGAGAAAACACTTACAGTGGCGCCCAGCGGCCGTGCACGATGTTTGGTAGACCTTGAGGTGGAAGGTCGGACCTGTGAGTATGTCATGTCAGTGTGGATCATGTTGTCCAGAATATTGTGGCGGCCATGTGGCTTGCCTTCTCCCGCCAAGAGCACCACCTTGGGATCAATCTCCGCCTCTTCGGGATTTGAACCCTCCCCATGAACCCGAATATACTCTGAAGAATAGTCCGATACATACACCATGGTTTTGCCAAAGTGCGTGGCACCTTCTGGGGTGGGCTCCTCCAGCTGACGGCCATGCATCCAGGCCCTAAGTGCTGAGAACGGCCGCTTGTGCACAACCTCCTGCAACATCAAACAAAGGTTATGCATGAACAGGAACATGATGGGAAATGAAAAGAGGATGTTATACCAAGTGCTCCTTGAAGCGACCATCGCTCCGATTCCCTTGACGGTGTGTTCCACCATGGCCGCGATTGATCGAGTTAGTACTGCTCGAGGCCGTGAACTCTGAATTTCCCCCGATCCACCTATCCACCAAAGCCTCCCATGCGTCCGCCTTTCCGTAGGCCCAACCAGGCATCACCTGAATAATGAAAACTTTCCTGAATATATGTGACAAAAGATAAAATATAGACATGTTTTATTCACTTTTTTTAATATGTGTGATAAAAGATAATGAGGAATGTCTAGCTGTAGCTTAAAAAATCAAATGAAGTAGGCTAAAAAAATCACATTCATAACAGTAGCATGTTGTTGATGGATAAAGGCATAAATAGCAACTACGGCCATATGATATTTTATTTGAGGAGAAAAAAAGAAGTTGCTAAAAAACTTAGAATGAGTAACTCTCATTCTGAAATGTAAGAAAGTTAAGCAAGTTTGGAGGGCCATGCTGCTTGAAGATGTACGCTTAAGGGGGTGTTTGTTTGGGCTGTGGCTGGCTGTGGCTGGCTATGCTGCTGCGTAGGGAAAGCTGTTGTGCAGTAAAAGCTGCTTTTCTGAGTTTCACTGTTTGGCGAGTTGGCTGGTTGTCTAGCTGTGTGTTGAGTAATCTCTCTCTACAATCTAAAAAGAAGTATTCGTTCTGTCGTACGTCAACACAGCGTTTCGCTCCTCCTTTCGTCCGACATCGTCCTACGCTCCCCTCGCTCCGTGGGCCAAGCCCAAAAAATCCATCGTCGGGGGGGACCCTGTCAGCGCCCCCTCTTGCCTTCATCGCCCTCTCTCTGGCGGCTGACCCCGGGCTCAAACCATGCGACCGCCCTGCCCCCACCGTCCTCCACCACACGAGTGTCCCCTCCTCTGGCCTCCTCCATCGCGTGCGGGCGCGTGCCCTCCTTTGCCGAAACCGATTAGCAGGGGCGGCGCATGATCCCGTTGGGCCGAGCGCATCGAGGACATGGAGCCGCGCGGCCGCTCCCGCTGTAGGTTTTGATGTCGAGGTATGGCACCTCCGTTCCAGCCGGCCACGGCCGGATCGGCGCGGTGTAGGACGGGGACGGCTGGACCAGTTGGCTTCCTTGCTGCTGCGTCGTCTTGAAGGCACAGGAGAGAGCACCAGAATCCCAACGGGCACCGGCGCTCGATCTGGTGTCGTACCGGACACTGACGACATCGTCTCCTAGGACGCCGTAGCAGAGACAGCGCAACTTCGGGAGTCCATCGGGCTTCTCCGCTGGCTGGCTGCTCCGTCGTTCGATAGTACCGCCAGGTCCAGGGTCTGGCGTCCGTCTTTGCTTGCGTGCGCTGCCTCTCGCGGAAGGAAAGGGAGACACTGCCCTGCAGCACCGATCCGAAAGCACCAGGTTCTGCAATTGTTCTGAAGTTCAGTTCACTTGTTTCCCTGACGTTATTTCATTGTTCTCGTGGTGCTTGTTGTAGTTCCTCTGGATACTGATTTGCTAAGATCGGTAGCTTCAATGCGTGTCAAATTTACAAGCGGGAGAGTGTTACATCATGCGGAATGGCGAGTTTTGTTGATATATAAGGTGTAACCAATATTCTGCATACCTTATATATCAACATTTAGCGATCACTTATGCTTATGTTCAGCTGTAAATTGGATAAACTACCGTGAGTGGGGAACATAATGTCTAGCTTTGAGTGGCCAAATGCTTGAGCTGCAAAATTGGAAGTCCTAAATTAGCGTCGAAGCTGGTTGTGGCCATGCCGGATTCTACACAGCCAACAAGGTGTTGTCTTCTATCTATCAGTGCTTTGCTAAATCATGTTAGTTGTTTTACTTATAGTTCAATTCAATGTACAGAAGCTATGCAATGTGCTGGAACTAAGTTCTGTTGTGTGATCAAAATGCAGATGCTACTTAATCTGTAACTGTAGCCATGTATAGTTGTTTAATTTACTAAATATTTTTATGTGAAATGCTATGTAGCGGAACTAATTTATATTTACTAATAGTAAAACTGAAAAAATACAATTCAACATATTTGTTTGAAAAAAAATACTAATGCAATGTGCGGGGTAAATTAGTAATACAGGGGCGTAGAAATTCTTTACATTCCTTGAATTTTAGGATTTTGCTCCTTCTGATAAGAGAAGACACTTCCTTAAATTATCCTATATCCATGATAAATTCTTATGCGATGCCATACTATACTAATAACTCAGTTCCAGTTGATTTTTTTATGATACAGTGCACGTGCTAAGATTGTTGCACTGAACTTTCTTATGTTCCCAGTTCCAGTCCGGTTGAATGTATTCATTGGACTTCTGCTGCACAACTTTCAGAAAAGCAGCTTTTACTGCACAGCAGCTTTCCCTACGCAGCAGCACAGCCAGCCAGCCACAGCCCAAACAAACACCCCCTTAAGTATGCATGATAAAGTGGTGATTCACTGCCAGCTCACATGATATCCAAGAAAGTTCACTCGTCATTAAGGCTCGGTATGTGATTGTCGAACTGCGTTCTGCTGGATGTACTTATTATGTCGTGGAAAGATATCGTAAAAATAGAAAAGAAGGTTAGTGAAATTACAAATTAGGGAAGTTTTAAGATCTTTATTATTATTGCAAAATGCCATAATGCCTAGCACAACATAAGTTTAGCCGGTCTTAAAGTTAGTCTAAAAGACTTTTGGTGCACTGTGACTATTCATTGTTGAAGTAGTTTTGTGCAAAATTATGATCAAATATAACTTAAGGTGTTTTTTGTTTTGTTTTGATAAGCACAGTACCGACGCAATGCTCACATACCCGCACGCACATGCACGCTATCCCTATAAGCATCTCCGAAAAATTGAGTTGGAGGGTTGGACGGGAGCGTCGCTATAAGAATATTCAGACACAAATGTGTGAAACCTGTGATTTGATCCTTGATGGGTTGAGGGTACAACCATCCTACTATCCATCCAACCACATGTCGTTTCTCAACCTTTTGACAACGATTTGGCAAGATTTTTTCACACGTGGAAAAACCTTTGCATGTAAAATCGATATTTCTCCATCTTTGGCTTATTTTATTCTGCCTGTTAAGTTGTAGTTGTTTCTAACCATTGGAAAAAAATAGTACATGAGATATGTTGATGCGTCACTATGACAGCGTGCAGTTAATAGTGCCTCGGTCGGTTGCAGGCGTTGAATGCCGCCTTCAGGGTGATGGAGACCTCCTCTCTTCCCCTCGAGCCGCTCCCGCGAGTGGCCTGGGGGGAAACCCTAATCCCGCCGCCGCCACCATCTCTCCCTCGCCCTCCCCTCCCCTCGCCGCCGCCGGGCTAAAGCCCGCGCGACGTCGGTGGCGGTGGGGATCCTTCTCCCCCTCACGTGGCGGTGGCGTCGCAGGCGCCGCGGTCGGTGTGGGCGCGACACTGCTTGCGGGGCATGGTGGCGCGGCGGCTCTGGCGGCGGCGTGGTGGCTGTGAGGTGCTTGGAGCACCGGTGGGGTCAGCGGCGGCGGCTCGCCGGCGCGGTTGGCGGCGCGGGTGGCTCGGCTCAGCTGCACTCCGCGGTGGAGTGGTTCTGGAGCGCTGCTGGCGGCGGGCCGCCCGGCGCGGCCATGGCGGCCATGGACGGCGCGGATCTGCGACCCAATGGTGCGCGTGGAGGATTGCCTGTCGAGGACGTATGGGTTGTGCGGCCTTCGTGCCGCCTCTATCTGGGGACGGGGCAGGGGCCCCGGCTCCCTCCCTCGAGCTCCGCGGTCCTCGGCCCAGATCCAGCGCTGCCGACAACCGTGGGGGTTGCTGGTAGTTGACCTGGCGGCGGAGCCCTCTCTCCTCTTCCCTCTTCTTCGGTGGGGACGTTGAGCCTAGACGCCGGGGCGGCGGCCCTGGAAGGCGGGAGTCCAGTGGGTTGGCGGGCGAGCCCGTGACTCTGGTGCTGCCGGGACCACGGCCATGAGGACGGCGTGGTGCTTGGTGAGCTGTGTCCCATGACAGCGGTGCGGTTGCCGTCTTGGCGGCACCCTTGCCCTGTGTGGGGGGTGGAGAAGTCATGCCTGAAAGAACAAACGATGTCGCCTAGAGGGGGGGTGAATAGACGATTTAAACTTTTCGGTTTAAGGCTTGATAATTGTGGAATAAAACTAGGTGTTTAAATTAACAAACCAACAACCTAATATACTAGGTTCACCTATGTGCACCAACAACTTATGCTAAGCAATATAACAACATGGTGATAGCAATATATATGACATCAAGCACAAAGGCTATCACAAGTAAATTGCATAAGTAAAGAGCTCGGGTATAGAAATAATCGAAGCACGCGGAGACGAGGATGTATTCCCGAGTTCCTCCTAGTTAAGGGAGTACGTCTCGTTGGAGGGTGTGAGCTCGCCACAAGAGGCCTACTCAAGATGCCACAAAAGGCCTCACCCTATTCTCCGATGAACTTCACCCCAAGGGTTAGGTTCACCTTCCACTATCGGAATCCTTCAAGACGGAATCCGGAGCCTTTACAACGATCTTGGGGCACACACCCACAACTCAATCGGGGCTCCCAAACCTTGCCCGAAGTTTCACAACTCGAAGGCTTCGCGGCACACCAAACCGTCTAGGGTACATAATGCACCCAAGAGGCACAAGCTCTTGGGAACACAATGCACCCAAGAGTGACAAGCTTCTCGAACTTCAATCCCACGAATCTTCGTGGAGAGCACAACCCGATGCAACTAATGCAAAAGGCAAGAACACACTAAGTGGTCAAATCCTTCTCTCCAAAATCCAACCAAAGCAACTAATGCTATGGAGGGATTTAAGAGGAAGAACAAAGAGCAGAATCACCAAGAACTCCAAGATCTAGATCTACTAGGTTCCCCTCACTTAGAGAAGGAATGGATTGGTGGAATGATAGATCTAGATCTCCTCTCTTGTTTCCCTAAAAATGGGCAAGAATCATTGGAGGGAAGTGTAGCAATCAAGCTCTCAAAATGTGCAACAATGGAGGAGAGAGAGGAAAAGGAGCTGCAGGAAAAAATGGGGAAGAAGCCCGTTTTATATGGGGCTCCAAAATGGAGCCATTGGAGAAGAAAAAGGGGAAAAAACGCAGCAGACCGGCAGCCCATCCTGGGCCGGCCAGCACCCCGGCCAGGCCGGCCGAGCATCTTCCCAGCGAACCAACATGGGACACAGAGCGCAGGGGAGCCGGCCTGCAGCCCCGACCTAGGCCGGCCTGGCGCGGCTGGGCCGGGCAGGCGGCCGAAGCCGCAGGCCTGCCCCCGGCCTGGGCCGGCTAGGCAGTGTGCACGCGGGCCGGGTGGCCACCCGAGGCTGCCGGCCTCGTCCCGTCCTGGGCCCGGCCAGGCCGGCCTCGGCTGCCCTTTTTTTCTTTTTCCTTTTAAAAATCTGTCTAAAAAAGACCGATGGTATAAACGCAATAACTTTCACCCACGAACTCCGTTTTCGATAATCTTGGACTCGTTGGAATCGTCACAACAAGCACTACAAGATTATGTAGAGAAACATCATCGTCCAAGAATATATTATAAAGAACAAATGGGGAAAGTTAAAAAACTCTTTTTTGCACACCGGAAATGTTATATCTTTTGCAAATGAAGTCCGAATGACGTGAAACCAATTTTGTTGGAAAGAGGACGAAAAATGCTACCCTTGGAAATGTTGAAAACAAGTAAAGGAGATTTTGCAAATAATTAGAAGAGAGAGACCTTTCACGAGGAAGAACCGACAATATCTCCAATACCGAAAACACAAAAGGAGACGCATATGAAAACCGTTTTCGGTGAACTTGGCCTTGTCATTGTCGGCACAATGGAAACCAGGGTACCACGGGCCGGCCTGCCAGGGCCCACGACACTCTTCAGAAGATTTCGCTAAGGACCAGGCTCTCCAAGCCTGGCGAGCCTCGCGAGGGTTTTCCCCTCGCGAGGGACCTCTCCTCGAGAGGGCATCTCGGATGCTACCTTCGATTCTGCCAAGGATCAAGCCAAAAGGCTCGGCGAGGCCTCCAGCCTCGCGGGGTTCCTTCCCCACGAAGCAAGCTCTGTCTCCGCGACAGAACGCACATGGGCTCTGCGCCCTCCGCAGAGTCACGGGCGCGCCTACGCACGGTGACGGCAGCGCCGCAGTTGCCACTCTCGTGTATAAAGCAGTCAACAAAGCTGCACCAAGCAAAGGAGCTACAAGAATTGCCATTTCGGTGATAAGGAGACCGTCTGCCGCTACACTCCAAGGGCGACGTCACCGTGGGGCGCATCCCGAGCCCCAGCAGCGCCAGCCCACCGTCCTGGCTGGACGGTTGCTTTTCCAGCTTTGGTGACGCCGCTCCCTGCCATGGACCGCGTCCATGGACTCTCCCTTTATCGTGCACCCGACCTCCTCCTTCGTCGCCATGTGGTAACCCTTCCCGCCAATATATTTGGGGGAAGAGGTCCAGGACACCTATAAAAGGAGGGGGAGCACGTTCAAGGCAGGGGTTGGAAGGTTGGAGCGTTGGAGAGTTCAGAGAGAGAGATAAGGAGAAGGAGCCAGGATCTGAGATACGAAGCTCCAGTGCTGTTCTAGCGATAGCCATTGTTAGCCACCTCGAGCTCCCGAAGCTCTCCTTGTACTGTAACCTCTACAAGCAGTGCAATACAACCAAGGCAGGACGTAGGGGTTTTACCTCTCCAAGAGGGCCCTGAACCTGGGTAACATCGTGTGTTCATCTCTGCAGTGCCGTCCCACAGCGATCTCGACGAGCGCCGTCGCCGAGGCACGTTGAGGGTTGTTTGATTCCGTGTTCAACCCCTTACTCGATTCCTTACCTAGTGAGAAACACCCAGTTCCTGGGACAGTTCTCCGACATTTGGCGCGCCAGGTAGGGGGTTGAGGCGCATCTTCAACCTCGACACAGCCATGGCCAGCTCTCGCGCCGAACGTCTCGCTCGCCGGACGGCCAGTGCCGCCACCGCTCCTGCTGGCAACCCGCGCGGCCGCCCGCGCGGAAGCGCTGCTCCGGAGCGCCACGTCCACCCCGAGCCCCGCGTCGAGCATCCAGAGGACAACAACGAAGACCACGCCGAGGACGACCTCGGCGAAGAGGAAGCTTCCTCCCTGCACCCGTCGCGGGACCGCGCTGCCTCCTCGCTAGGCCGTCCTGCACCCAGCCCAGCAACTGCGCTTCTCATGGCGCAGGAGCTGCTGCAGTACCGCCCCACGCCGGAGGCTCAAGAAGCCTGGCTCAACCGCCTCTCCGAGCTCGTCGGCGCCGCTCGCGTCGCCGCTCCTGCACCGTCTCGTTCGCTGGTTCCCTCTGCGCGCTTGGGGGACGTGGCGCGCGGCGCACCTCCTGCACCCCCTCTTCATCCCGTGCCCGCTCCAGCTCCACCAGTTCCACCGCAACCTGCTCCAGCGGGGGCTCCTCCTCGCGACAACCGCGCTACATCGCACGCATCGTTGCCGCATGACTGCCAAATCATGCAGCAAGCCCCGGAGGACGCACGCGTGAGCATCGAGCGCGGGCAGAATCGCCACAACCGCGCCGTCCAGGACGTCGCCACCGCGGGGCGCCACCTCCGCGCCACCCTCGCCAACGGCGTGGTCACTTACGGCACGACGGCTGCGTTCACTCGCAGCCTTCGTCGCGTCGTCTGGCCGGTCAAGTTCAAGCCGGATCTTCCTCCGCGCTACGACGGCAAGAACAACCCCCTAGAGTTCCTGCAGCTCTACACTTTGGCCATCCAGGCCGCGGGGGGCGACGACAGAGTCATGGCGAACTGGTTCCCCATGGCCCTCAAGGACTCCGCGTCCTCGTGGCTCACGAACCTCCCCGTTGAGTCCATCAACACCTGGGAGGATCTCTGTCGGTGCTTCGTCGCGACCTTCAAGGGCACGTACGAGCGCGGCCTCATGTACAACGACCTCCACGGCGTACACCAGAAGCCTGGCGAGACCCTCCGCAAGTACATCCAGCGCTTCAGCCAGGTGCGCAACAAGATCCCCAACGCCACTGACGCGCAGGTCATTTCGGCCTTCCAGGTTGGAGTCACGGACGTGCGGATGCTCGAGAAGCTTGGCATCCACGACAACATCACCACCATCATCAAGCTCTTCGACATGGCGGACAAGTGCGCCAAGGCTGAGGAGGGCCGATTGTTCGTCAAGAACGAGCCAGGGGACCCTGCCGAGGGATCCAAGAAGAAGAAATCCACCGAGAAGCGCAAGACCACTACGGTCCTCGCAGCTGAACCTGACGCCAAGCATCCTCGCGTTGCCGCTCCAGCCGCGGGCCCTGAGAAGAAAGATGATCGCCCCTTCTGCGTCTACCACAACAGGCATTCCCATGCCACCGAGGACTGCTACGACTTCAAGAGGCTTCGCGAGGCTCGCGAGGCTCGCGAGCGGCAGCAAGGTCGCGGCGGCCGCGGCGGCCGCGGGGGGCAACGCTGGAACAACAACAACTACGATGACAACTACCAGCAGAACCCTCAAGCCAACGCCGTCCAGCCCGCGAACAACAACCTCCCTGCCGAGACTCCTGAGGGCTACTAGGTGCCTCGCGGGGCCGCTTGCATCCTCAGCGGGGCTCAGGCCCCCAGCTCCAAATGCCACTTCGTCATCCGCGGCATGGTCTCAGACGCTCTGTACGCTGCACAAGCGGCCTACAAGGCTGCCGCGG
The DNA here is from genome assembly GCA_012064385.1 of Puccinellia tenuiflora. Taxonomy (NCBI): domain Eukaryota; kingdom Viridiplantae; phylum Streptophyta; class Magnoliopsida; order Poales; family Poaceae; genus Puccinellia; species Puccinellia tenuiflora. The sequence goes on from QRDG01000705.1 coordinate 213,516, forward strand.
TGGCGTCCCCCACTGACGAGGATGAGGAACCCCTCCCGAGGCACCCCGCGAAGAAGAAGCAGCTGTTCTCTTAGGAGAAGGCCGCGCCGAAGCAGGTGCCTCTTGAGGCAAACGGCTCGGGGGCTAGCGTCACCATCGGCGCCAACTTGCCTCCCAAATAGGAAAGCGTGCTCGTCGCCTTCCTCAGGGCAAACTCCGACATGTTCGCATGGACACCGTCAGATATGTCCGGAGTACCGAGGGAGGTGATCGAGCACCACTTAGCCGTGTGTCCAAACGCACGCCCCGTGAAGCAAAAGGCGCGGCGCCAGGCGCCAGAGAAGCAAGAGTTCATCGTTCAAGAAGTAGAGAAGTTGAAGAAAGCTAGCATCATCAAAGAAGTTGTCCATCCCACTTGGCTCTCCAATGGTGTGGTCGTCCCCAAGCACACCGGAGGAAGCCGCCTCTGCATCGATTTCACCGACCTCAACAAAGCTTGCCCCAAGGACCCTTATCCCCTCCCGAGGATCGACCAGATCGTGGACTCCACCGCCGGCTGCGAACTCCTCTGTTTTCTAGATGCCTTCTCAGGCTATCACCAGATCAAGATGGCGAAGGAGGACGAGGAGAAGACAGCATTTCTCACCCATTGTGGTGTGTTTTGCTACGTCTCCATGCCTTTCGGCCTGAAAAATGCTGGTGCCACTTTCCAGCACCTCATGAGGATCGCCTTGGGGGCTCAAATGGGAAGGAATGCAGAGGCCTACATCGACGACATCGTGGTCAAGACCCGTGAGAAGGACACGCTCATCAAGGACCTCGAGGAGACCTTTGCCAACCTGCGCAAGGTAAACATCAAGCTGAACCCCGCCAAGTGCGTCTTCGGGGTCCCTTCAGGCAAACTCCTCGGGTTCCTGGTGTCTCATCGTTGCATCGAAGCAAACCCCGACAAGATCAGGGCCATAGAAGAGATGCAGCCTCCTCGTCGCCTCAAGGACATGCAGCGCTTAGCGGGATGTATGGCCAGCCTTGGCCGGTTCATCTCCAAGTTCGGCGAGAGGGCGCTACCGTTTTTTAAGATCATGAAGAGGTCCAGTCCTTTCAAGTGGACCCCTGAAGCGGCAAAGGCCTTCGAGGACCTGAAGAAGTATCTGGCGAGCCCACCCATCATGGTTGCCCCACGCCCTCGCGAGCCTCTGAAGCTGTATCTTGCAGCGACTCCTCAGACGGCAAGCGGGGTCTTGGTGGCTGAAAGGGAAGAGTCAGTCCTCGCCAAGCAGAGCTCCGCCTCGCCAAGCCCAGAACTCCACGACAAGGAAGCAGCCTCGTCAAGCCTCCAGCCTCATGTCGAGCCTCTACAAGTGGGGCCTCAAGAGAACCTCGACAAGGACTCCACCGAGCCTCGAGAGGAGCCAACCGCTGCCACGTCAACAACCACCCTCGTTGAGCATCTCGTTTACTTCGTCAGCATAGTGCTGCGGGACGCTCGCGAGCGCTACCCCATGCAGCAGAAGCTCCTTTTCTCGCTCCTCAGTGCCTCCAGGAAGCTGCGCCACTACTTCCAGGGTCACCCCATCAAGGTGGTCACCTTGTACCCCCTGGAGTAAGTCCTACGCAACCCAAATGCAACAGATCGCGTCGCAAGCTGGGGCATCGAGCTGGAGTTTGACACCACAAGGGTCATCAAGGGCAGGGCGCTGGCTGATTTCATGGCTGAATGGACGGACACGCGTGAAGAAGAGCCTCAAGAGGAGGAAGCTACAGCCTCAGGAGGGACGGAGCCCAGCTACTGGACCATGCACTTCGACGGCGCCTTCGCAGCCCGGAGTGCAGGGGCTGGTGCTGTCCTAACCTCACCAACAGGCGACAAGCTCTACTACGCCGTCCAGTTGTGCTTCAAAGACAACGACAAGGTCTCCAACAACATTCCTGAATACGAAGGCCTCCTCGCTGGGCTCAGAGCTGCCATTGCCCTCGGCATCAAGCGCATCCTCATCAAGGGCGACTCTCAGCTCCTCGTCAACTTCTCCAACAAGAGCTACACACCTAAGGACACCTACATGGTAGCCTACCTTGAAGAGGTATGCAAACTCGAGAAGCACTTCAGGGGCATGGAGCTCAAGCATATCCCGCGAGGGGAAAACCAAGAAGCAGATGAACTCGCCAGGCGAGCGGCAAGAAGGGAAGCCTAGAAGCCTAGAGTGTTCGAGGAGAGACTCGCCAGGTCCTCGGTCAAGCAACCAGCGGTCAATATGAGCATCAATGAGGAGCTCCCACCAGCCCCATCAAGTGGAGCACCAAACTGCGGGCTGCCCTCAGGCGATCGCCTGCTGATGACCCTGGTACGCCAAGACACTGGTTGGATCGACGAGATCAAGAGCTACTTGCAAGATCGAGTCCTTCCCGAAGAAGATGCAGAGGCCGAGAGGGTTGCTCGCCAGGCCAAGTCCTACTGCCTCCACAACGGAGACCTGTACCGTAAGCGCCCCAATGGGGTTGCGTTGCGGTGCGTCCCTGCCGAGGAAGGCCGCCAGCTCATCAACGACATCCATAGCGGAGAGTGCGGCCACCATTCATCCTCACGCACCCTCGCAGGCAAGGTCTTCCGGAGTGGCTTCTACTGGCCTTCAGTGCTTCAAGATGCAGCCGCAATCGTCCAGTCCTGCGACGTCTGCCAATTCCACGCCAAGCAAATTCACCAGCCCGCGCAAGGACTCTAAACTATCCCGCTCTCCTGGCCATTCGCGGTCTGGGGGCTGGACCTTCTGGTACCTTTCCCGCGAGCGCTCGGGGGCTACCGCTACCTCTACGTCGCCATCGACAAGTTCACCAAGTGGCCTGAGGTGGAACCCATGCGCACCATCCCGGCAAAATCAGCGGTAAAGTTCATCAGGAGCTTGGTCTGCCGCTTTGGCGTGCCCAACCGCATCATCACCGACAATGGCTCGCAATTCATCAGCGGCGCCTTCAAGTCCTACTGCGGCAGCCTCGGCGCCCAAATCTGCTACGCCTCGGTGGCTCACCCACGAAGCAACGGGCAGGCTGAGCGAGCCAACGCCGAGGTGCTCAAGGGCCTCAAGACGAGAAGCTTCAACCGCCTCAAGGCCAGCGGCAAGCACTGGATCGATGAGCTCCCCTCGGTGCTCTGGTCCATCCGCACCACGCCAACGAAGCCCACTGGCGAGACGCCGTTCTCCCTCGTCTATGGCGCTGAAGCTGTTCTCACCAGCGAGATCACCCACGGCTCTCCACGAGTCTTGGCCTTCAAGGAGGTTGAGCTGGACGAACTCCGCAACGACGACCTGCTGCTGCTCGAGGGGCTCCGCCGCAATGCGGCCCTGAGAGCGACAAGGTACCAGCAAGACCTCCGTCGCTACCACAGCCGCCACATCCACCCGCGCACCCTCGAAGCAGGAGACCTTGTCCTGAGGAGAATCCTCTCCAGGGCAGGCCTCCACAAGCTCTCGCCAATGTGGGAAGGACCCTACAAGGTCGTGCACATTGCCAGGCCTGGCTCCGCGCGGCTCGATACGGAGGACGGCATTCCTGTCACCAACCCCTGGAACATCCAGCACCTGCGCAAGTTCTACCCCTGATCATCCTCGACGAGCAACTTTTTGCGTCAAGGGAGAGCTTCGTGCCATCATCCTCCACGAGGAAAATATTCGAGCTCCCCTCTCTACTATACGTTGCCGCGGGCCATTCGAGAAGACTCTCAAGCCACCACGCCTCGGCAAGGTGACTTCTTCAAGCACCATGCCTTGGCGAGGTGGATCCCCATGCCCAGACATGGCGGACCACAGCCCTACGAAGCCACCCCAACATAGGGGCCCCCTCTGAGCTCTCTCTACATGCGTTGCCTCGGGCCACAAGAGTCTCAGCCACTCCATGTGGAACCCCATGCCCAGACATGGCGGATTTTGTACTTCTGGCCACGCCAGTGTAATGAACCCTTGTTTCAGGTCACTTTGAACCTTTGCGCTTCGCGCCAACATATGTTGTTGCTTCGGTAAGCAGTTATATTATTGCATTTCATCCTTGCTCATATGATCCCTCCTGTGCATCTCGCGAGCGGGGGCTGAGCATGGTGCCTATGCCTCGGGAGCATCCCAGCAGCGCCTCAAACCCAAGGGATCCGAGCTCTGAACTCACGGGTCAGCTCTCATGTACGTCAACTCCCAAGGAGCTCTGAACTCATGGGCCAGCTCCCGTGCACGTCAACTCACCAAGGACCTTGGTGCCTGTTCTCCTCGCGAGACACACATGAAGGAACCTACGAGCGCGCATGAGTTATCTAGCTATGTATTGCTTGTGGGTATGCCTATCTGTCCAAGCGCAGGAAAGCAGGTTCAAAACAAGCCTCAGGCAACCTCAGGAGGGAAAACGCCTCATCAGGGAACCAACACCCTCTCCAAGGCAAAAACGCCTCGTGAAGCTAAGTCCAAACACTTGGTTAAATTTCCTTTCGCTGGTTTTTGTCCCTCGAGCCTCTTTTCTCTCTCCTATGCCTTATGGGCTGCTTGCGCGTTAAAGGAGAGCCCCAAGCATCGCGCCTCGGGAGCTCTTACTTCTCGAGGCCTCGCGCACCCCCCGGCCTTGTGGAGCCCTGACTCTCACATACCGAAACGGCGGTGGTGTAGCGCTAAGAGAGGGTTCTAAGACGCAGAGCGAAAAAGACATGAAGGGAAAGATAAAAGCCTCCCGAGGGACATTTACGAGCGCATTCAAGTAAAACTTAAACAAGTCTTTACAAGGCTTTACAAGCAAAATACTAAGATAATGTGTGCCCCATGCACATCCAGCCGCAGGAAAGAGCTCAGGCCTTCGGGCCTCCTGAGGTGCCCCCGTCGTCCGCAGCGGCACTTTCCTCCTCTTCCGTGGTGTCCTCCTCGCCATCGTCCTCGTCCTCCTCTACCTTGACCTGGTCGAACTTCTTGGCATACGCCTCTGTGGCCTTCCGCATCCTGTCGCTCACCGCCGTGCGGCAGCTGAGGTCGACGGGCGCCGTCACGGCCTCGAGGTCGAGGGAAGGCTGAAGCCTCGCGAGGTTGGCGAAGATGCGGCAAGCGGCGAGGACGAGGAGATCGCGACTCTCCTCCACGACGCGTTCGTCGAAGCTCTTCGCGGTCTCTTCAAGCTTCGTGAGGAATCGCTCGAAGAAGAACGCGTACCCGGCCTCGTCGTCATTCCCCTCTGCGGCGAAGGAGGGGACCTCGGTCCCCAGGCAGACCCCAACAGCACGCGCACGGGACACCAGGTCATGGAGCATGCGCTGGTGCTGGCGCGACATGGTTCGGGCGATCTGTGGGTTGCGCTGTGCCTCCTCCGCGGTGTCTGCAACCGGCCCCACCTGCTGGTGGAGCTCGCTCAGGTCCTTCTCCAGGGCGGCTACCTTCTCTTCCGCGCGAGCCTGAGCGTCCCTGGCGTCCGAAGGCGGGAGGCCATCTGCTTCTCCCCCTTCTCGAGCCCCTTGATGCGGTTCTGGAGCTCATTGCGCCTCGTCGTGAAGCGCTCCTTCTGCTTCTTGGCCTTCTCGTCGAAACTCTTGGAGAGATCTTGGCGGATGAGCTTGACCCTGTCGTCGGCCTCCTCCTGCATTTTCTTCTGCTTCGCCGCGAGGCTGGCGTTGGCCTTCTCGAGGCGCTCCGCATAGGTGGCCTCGTCCTGGGCCACCTGACTCTCGCGAGCCCGCAGTTCCTCCTCGAGGGTGGCCTGGTCCCTGTCGAGCTGCTGGACCTGCTCCTCGCGTCGGCGCTAGTTCCTCCTCGCGGGGGGAGAGCTCTCCCTCGCGTCGCGTCAGCTCCGCTTCGCGCTGTGTCAGCTGCTCCCCGCGAGCATCCAGCCTCTCGCGGAGCTCCTTCAAGCTGTCCTCTACGACTTTGGAGTCATGATGAATTTTGCTCTGCGGCCGCAATCTCCTGTTGCTTGGAGCCAGTTTCCGCCTCGAGCGCCTCCCGCGCGGCGTCCAGTTGCTCCATGGTCTCCGCCGCCTCCCGCTTCACGCTGTCGCGGGTCTCCTTGGCGAAGCGCATCGCCTCTTCGCGTGCCGCCCGGGCCGCCGCATCCTGCCGGCGGCAGCTCTCCACTCTCTCGCGGAGGAGGGCCCAGGCTTCGTCAAGCTCCGCCCGCTCCTCCGCCCTGGCGAGTTCTTCTTCGACGTACTACGTCTCCAGCTTGTCGAGCGTCTGCCGCGCTTGACTGAAGACGGAGCTGCGGCGAGCTGTGTGACGGCGCGGCTCCCACAGCGCCAAGGTCCCCGCATCGCCGCGGGGTGCAGAGGCCTCGACGCTTGGCGAGGTACCCGAGGCACCTTGCCTCGGGCTCACAGCGGCTCCTGATGCGACCTGGGGCTCGTGTGGTAGCCTCCTTCGCCGCCCGTGTTAGGAGCCCTCTGGGGGCTGGGCGTCCTCTCGTCCCCGGCTCCGGCATCCGTGGGCTCCGGAGGCGTTTCCTCCTCCTGCCCTCCGGGGGCAGATTCAGCCCCTCCTGTGGTAGCTGCGCCTGCCGCGGCCTCGGGCTCGTCAGCCCCTCTTGTGGAGGCCTCTCCCTCCGGAGGTGGCTCCACGGTGGCCTCTTGGGCCTCCGCCTCGTCTGGCCTCTCCGAGGCTCGTGCGGCCTCGGTCGCTGCCTCGTCCTCCGCTGCCTCCTGCTGTATGGGAGGAGTGGCGGCCCGTGCTGGCGACGACTGCCACCTCTTCAACCTCCCCCTCCGTGCGGTGTTCATCCGCGGGAGGAGTAACCACACGCCGCGGCTCGTCAACCGCAGGCGTCGCCACGGTGGCGCCGGCAATCTCCCCAAGCTTGCGGAGCCGTCGCCTCTTCGGCGCCGCGAGGTTGCTAAAAAGAAAGACAACAGAAGATCCTTCAGGAGGGTATTCGAAAGCAAAATCCTAAAGGAAAGAAGAAGGACCAGGGCTTACTCGTCAGCCATCTTCCACACCCTCTTCTTCGCCTTCGGCGGCTAGGGGCTGTTTGCTCTGCCTCCTTCTCGAGGCGCTCCTGCCTCCTCGCGAGGAGCGCCCCTCGCGGCCACGGCGTCCCTGTCGTAGGCAAACTTGGAGCGGGGCTCGCGGCACCCTCCCTTGCCGCCGCTCTCCTCCTTATCCTCCGCGGTGCATCGGGAGGGAGCTCGCGAGAGGGATCCTCGTCGCTGCTGGAGGAAATCACCTGGAGGTCCCCTTCAGGCGGTACGCTCCTTGAGGAGCTAGCGAAGCCTCCCGAGGGGTCAGCGCCTCCCGAGGCCTCGCCCTCGCCAGAGTCCTCCGCCTCATCCGGGTCCGACGACTCGTCCATCTGCTCCGGCTCCGCCGCCCACGGGTTGCTGTGGGCCCGCGGTGTCCTTCGGGCACGATGCCCCATTCATCGAATATGGGCAGGCTCCTGCGGTGCTCGTGCACCTTCTCTTCCCTAAAGGTGAAGAGCGGTCGGGCCTCGTTGGCGGCTGGGGCTGGGATGGCCGCCGAAGTGAAGAGGGTCCCCATGACTTTGTTCAATACCTCCGGAGTGAAGCTGTCCGTGCACAGGCGCATCCCATCCTCCGGGCCTGTGTACGTCCACATCGGCTCTGAATGCCACTGGAGGGGGGCGATGCGGCGCCTCGTGAAGTCCTTCGCCACCATCTGGCCGGTGAGTCCGGCGATCGCGGAGCCCCCGCAGGCACTCGTACACCGCGTCAAGCTTCGGGCCCTCGAAGCCCTCGCTCGCCCAGCGCGCCCACTTCTTCGGGGGCGCCACGGGCATATCCAGGAGAGGGTTCTTCACCTTGGTGTCGACGAAGAACCACCGCTGGCGGAAGTCCTCCACCTCCTTCGTCACCTTGGTGATGGCATTCTCGCCGCTCCACGCGATGGGGATGTAGTTCTTGCTCCTGGCGTCGGCGATGCGGAAGGAGACGCATCCGGTCCGCTCGTTCTGCGCGGAGGACCGGAGTGCGTAGAAGCTGCGGAAGAGCTCCACAGAAGGACGGACACCGACGTAGGCCTCGCAGAGGTAGGCGAAGATGAAGAGGATGAGGATGGAATTGGGATGAAGATGGAGGAGTTGGATCTGGTATGTCTCCAAAACCGCCATGAGGAAATCGGAGAAAGGAGGAACGAGACCGGCGAAGAGAGTGTGAAGGAAGATGGGGTAGTACCCCTCGCGAAGCTTGCTGCTGCCGGCCGGCTGAAAGAACATGTGCCATCCCCATTGGTTTGATGTTGACAACAATACAATTAAAGTGCCCTAATGTTTAAATCTCAGTTGTGTAGGAAGTGCAAAAGAATCGTCGCGAAAAGATATGCAAAGTTGTTTCTTCAGGGTTCACCGGAAGTACCGGTCAAATCACCGGTACTACCGCTGGAAAGTTCCGGCAGAACTTCCGGAGGCATTTCCGTTTTTGGTTTTCAGTACTGGAATGTCCCCGGAAGTTGCATCGGAAGTAACACCGGTACTTCCGCTAAACCGGAAGTACCGGCGTGTTCAGCGATACTACCGCTGGTTACTTCCGGAGCCACTTCCGGAACCAATACCGCTTATGAAAATGAGCTTCGGTATAGTTTCCGGAAGTAGCACCGGAAGTGCCACCGGTACTTCCGCAAACCAGAAGTACCGGGCCTCCCAGCGGTACTTCCGGCCCTGCGGGAACTGGACGATGCCGAAGAAGACCGTGAATGAAGGACCGGAAGTACCGGCCCTCCGGGCGGTACTTCCGGCGCTGCGGGATGAAGAGGCCTCCCAACGGCCAGTTTTTGTGAAGGAGTATAAAAGCTCCTTCACCTACCTTGGAATAGTCAGCTTGTTCATTTCTCTCACCTCCATTAATGCCCTAGCAAGCTCAAGCTCCAAAATTCAAAGATCTCCCAATCCCTCCACCCAAATCCATTGATTCTCGGAGGATTGAAGGAGAAGCCTCGGATCTACAACTCCACCGAGCAGTTTTTCATTTCCCCTTCATTCATTTGAAGGATCTCATTTCTAGGGTTAGCCTTGTGGTTGACCTAGCTTGTTGTTCTTATCATTTGTTGTAATTGCTACAGATTGTTGATTTGGGAGCCCCCAATTAAGTTGTGGGTGTGTGCCCCAAGACCGTTGTAAAGGCTCCGGAATCCGCCTCGAAGGGCTCCGATAGTGGAAGGTGAACTAGGCCTTTGTGGCGAGGTTCATCGGAGAATAGGGTGAGGCCTTCGTGGCGTTGAGTAGGCCTTTGTGGCAAACTCACACCCCTCCAACGAGACGTACTCCCTTAACAAGGAGGAACTCGGGAATACACCCTTGTCTCCGCGTGCTTCCTCTCTCGGTTATCTCTTTCCTTTACTTGTTTCGTTAATTGCCTAGTTGCTTAGTTTGCTTGTCATATAGATAAATTCACCGTAGTTGCATATCTAGAGAATTTATCTTTGTGTCAAGCCTAAATTGAAAAAGAATTAAAAATTGGATAGCACCTATTCACCCCCCCCCCTCTAGGTGCTCATACGATCCCTTTCAATTGGTATCAGAGCCTTGTCTCTATATCTAGGCTTCACCGCCTAAGAGAGTATGAGTACCTCCGGTGATGATGCGGATCCTAAACCCGGGGTGACCACGGAGGATCTTGAGAACTTGGAAACACGTCTTAGATCCACCATGGACACTCAAATGAAGGAATTGCGTGAGATGCTCGCGCAACTCCTTCATAAGGGAGTAGGACCCACACCACCACCGCTAGAGGTAAATTCTTCCGCCGCGCAAGCATCGGAGATTGAGGGTAGTGATGGAACTAAACAATCCCCATCTAAAAATGCTAGTGGGAAGGAGACGTATAGTGAGGTTCCTCACATATACTCCCCCGACCCACCTATCCCTCATCCTCATATAAACAATAGGGGTGACCCACCCAAGTTTAATCCATCTTGTTTCTCTAATTGGCAATTTCTTATGAGATCTTATATGAAGAGTGCTTCAATCGAGCTTTGGAGGATCATCGAGGTTGGCTTCAAGGCACACGACCCCAACAACATGACAAGAAGAGAGGTTGTTGATTGTCAACTCAATGAGTTGGCTCTCAACATGATCCAAACCGCCGTGGGGGAGAAGCACTTGTCACACATCGAGTTTGCCACCACCGCCAAAGAAGCTTGGGATACTCTCACCAATGAGTTCATCGGCAATGAGAGCATGAAGAGGAATAGGTTTGAGTCCTTGAGCACCAAGCCGAGGGCTTTTTCATGTTAGAANCTCTATGGCCCTTTGAGTCACCGACTTGAAGAGTCTCCAAGGAAGGCACAACTATCACCTTATGTCATCTATGGAAGTCATGCAAGAGATGTCCGCATTCAAAGTGGCCGCCAAGAACGCCGAAGATGCTCGTGCTAGAGCCATTGGAATGCACAAGAGTTCTCCCCTAGCGTTGAAGGCCAAGATGGTTGCACAAGACAGTGATGATGAAGAACAAGAAGATGTATCTCATTGGGATCCCAAGGAGCTTGAGGACACCCTCAAGGACTACTCGGCTCTCACTTTGTCTCACTCCGCACAAGGATTTTTGGAAGAGTCCATCTAAGGCAAGAGAGTTTGTGAACAAGTCAAGTGGAAAGAAGGAGGGTGGCCAAAGGGTGCGTTCGTGCTACAATTGCCAAGATCGCTATCACTTCGTAGCCGAATGTCCCTTTGAAAACCGTGAACATCATGGAGGCAAACTTGTCCGTAAGGTTAAGCCCAAGATCCTCAACAAGAAGCCATTCTTCAAGAAGAATCCCACCAACAAGAAACCTCAACGGATGGTGTTAATTGCTCAAGAGGAATACTCATCCGGGGAAGAAGAAGAAGAAGAAGAAACCAAAAGTGAAGTGGCCGGGATTGCCATTGAATCAACTCCATCTCTCTTTGAATCCCCCAATGAAATGTCTCAACCTCTTCCGCAAGGTGTTTTATGGCCAAGGCCATGAGGTATCATCTCCTTCAACTCCCAATGCCATGAGTAATGTAGATGATCCTACTAGTCTTGAAGTTAAGGAGGAACTTGTTGCCTTGGATCATTTTATATCTAACATGCAAGGTGAAACCAAGAAGCATGTTGAGACTCTTATGAGTCAATATGATGATGCTCTTGAAATGCTAGAGGTAAAAGGTAAAATAGAAAGAGATGATGCCATGGAAATTGCTTCTCTAAAAGATAATCTTGAAAAAGAACATGAGCTTAGAGTTTCTCTTGAAGAACAACTAGAATCCATAGAAGAAACTAATAATGAAATTGTTGCTAAGCTCATTAAGGAACGTGATCATGCTAGAGCAAAATATAAAGTTTGCAAGAAAGAAAAGGTCGAGCTTGGCGTTGGTCATTCTAGACTAACCGAGGAGTTAGAGAAGCTCTCTAAGGCCCACAAGGCTTTGGAGAGTGAGCTCTCCACCCTCAAAGAGTCGTATGAACAATTTCAAGCTCAACCATCTAAAATTGATGTTCCTAGCTCCTCTACTCCTATTACTTGTGATCATGCAAATATTATTGAGGAAAATGCTAGGTTGAAAGTTAACCTTGCTAATGCCATCTCCCGTGGTAAGAGACCGTTTGTCCCTTCCAAGGAGGGGAGAGGTGGTGTTGGTTTCGTTGAGAAGGAGAAGAAGGAGTCCTTCATGAAAGATGCTAGAGCACCTCAAGCAAAGAAGGCCAACATCCTAGTGCCCCTCAAGCAAAAAGGGTCAACATTGCTAGTGGTAGTGCCATAAGGGGCAAAACTACTAGCGATGACTTTGCGGGAAAGACTAACCCCTATTACATTATCTTTGTTGATTATTATGGGGATGTCTATGCTAAATTTGTTGGTCCTAGCAATGTGCCTATTTACCGCTCTATTTGGTTCCTAAGACCCTTGTTGCTAACAAAAGAGGACCCATTGAAAAATGGGGACCTAAATCAAAGCAATGATTCCTTGTAGGACTATGCTTCCGCGGGTCAAAATGGGTGCTTGATAGTGGATGCACAAAACATATGACTGGAAGCAAAGAGATCATGACGGAGTTGAGAACATGTCTAAATGGATCTACCGTCACATTTGGAGACCGATCAAAATCTAAGGTAACGGGATTGGGCAAGGTGGTAGTTGCTAAGGATGTCACCTTAGTAAATGTCATGCTTGTCGAAACCCTTGGTTACAATTTACTTTCCGTCCATGCTCTTAATAAGATGGGTTTTGCCATCTTTATTGATGTTGATATTGTGGTCATCTTGTGGAGCAAGACTCTAAAGGTCGCTTTCGTTGGGTACGTCGAGGATGATTTGTTTGTGGTTGACTTTTCGGGGAAAACCACTACAAATTCGATGTGCCTATTCGGAAAGGCCGACAAGGGTTGGTTGTGGCATCGCCGCCTAGCCCATGTCAACATGAGAACTTTGCAAAGTCCTCCACAAGGGTGGCCACATACTCGGACTAAAAGAAGATGTCTCTTTTGCCAAGGACCGTGTTTGTAGGGCTTGTGTTGAAGGCAAGATGCATGATTCTCCTCACCCTAGCAAGACAATCGTTTCTTCCAAGAGGATCTTGGAGCTTCTCCATGTTGATCTTTTTGGTGCCGTGCCCGAAGCAAGTCTTGGTGGGAAGAAATATTGCTTGGTGATTGTCGATGATTATTCAAGATTCACTTGGGTTTATTTCTTCAAGTTGAAGAGTGAGACCCAACAACCTTCATCGACTTCTCCACCGAAATGCAACGACAACACAATGTCCCCATTTTGGCTATTAGGAGTGATAATGGCTCCGAGTTCAAGAACTACACACCCTCAATGAGTTTCTTAGTGAAGAGGGTATTCATCATCAATATTCCGCCGCATATACCCCTCAACAAAATGGTGTAGCCGAGAGGAAGAACCGGACTCTTATGGATATGGCAAGGTCCATGCTTGCGGAGTTTAAGACTCCGCTAAGGTTTTGGGCGGAGGCTATATCCACGGCTTGTCACTCATCCAACCGGCTCTACTTCCGCAAGGTTTGAACAAGACTCCTTATGAAATCCTCACCGGCAACAAGCCTAACATCTCCTACTTCCGCGTCTTCGGTTGTAAGTGTTTCTATTTGATTAAAGGTTGTCGCCTCACTAAATTCGAATTTTGGGGCTTGAGCTTGCTAGGGCATTAATGGAGGTGAGAGAAATGAACAAGCTAACTATTCCAAGGTAGGTGAAGGAGCTTTTATACTCCTTCACAAAAACTGGCCGTTGGGAGGCCTCTTCATCCCGCAGCGCCGGAAGTACCGCCCGGAGGGCCGGTACTTCCGGTCCTTTATTCAACGGTCTTCTTCGGCGTCGTCCAGTTCCCGCAGGGCCGGAAGTACCGCTGGGAGGCCCGGTACTTTCTGGTTTGGCGGAAGTACCGGTCGAACTTCCGGTGCTACTTCCGGAAACTATACCGAAGCTCATTTTCATAAGCGGTATTGGTTCCGGAAGTGGCTCCGGAAGTAACCAGCGGTAGTACCGCTGAACACGCCGGTACTTCCGGTTTAAGCGGAAGTACCGGTGTTACTTCCGGTGCAACTTCCGGGGACATTCCAGTACCGAAAACCAAAACGGAAATGCCTCCGGAAGTTCTGCCGGAACTTTCCAGCGGTAGTACCGGTGATTTGACCGGTACTTCCGGTGAACCCTGAAGAAACTACTTTGCTCATCTTTTCGCGACGATTCTTTTGAAATTCCTACACGACTGAGATTAAACATTAGAGCACTTAATTGTATTGTTGTCAACATCAAAACCAATGGGGTTGGCACATGTTCTTTCAATCTCCCCCTTTTTGGTGTTGACGACAATACAATCAATTTGCAGAGATGATTTTCAAAAGATAAACGGGCTCCCCCTAAAGGAGCTCCCCCTATCTTTTGGAAACCTTGCACATATCAACCAAAAGGATACCATGGTAGACAAGATAGATAGCTAGCAACATATATAGCAAGATAGATAGCTAGCAATGATAAATGGTTCCACAACGATTGCACGCTCACATCATGCAAGGAGTTTAAAGTGCAATACAACTAAAGAGTTCAACTTTGGGACACGATAAAGGAAAAGCAAATCTGAAAATGGCAAATTCATGTCCCAACCCATGCAAATCCCGCACACTAAGACTAAGCTAACACACTTCTCCCCCTTTGGCGTCAAGACACCAAAAAGGGAGGAGCGAAACTATGCGTCCAAGAGAGATCACTCCTCATCCTCCTCATCCTCATCTTCATCGGACCAAGCAACACGACCACGAGCAGTCCAAGTCTCCTTGTCGGTGACATCTTCCTCAGAGCCCTCAGAAACCGGTATCTCAAGCTTGCGCATAATTTGCTTTTGGCGATGGCGGTTCTTCTTCTCTTGCACATGAGCATCATACATGCGGTCATCCACCAAACAAAAAGACTCACGAATCTTCAGCTTGATCTTCTGAAACCATCCCGGTTCCTCAACAGGTGCATAAGTTTTCGTACCCTTGGAAATAGTGCGGTCCTTAGGAAGGATGTGATTCTTCTTGCGGAGCTTCTTCTCAAGATGGGCAACCACGGACTCCAAAAGCTCTACCGCTCCATGATAGGTTCGTTGCTTTACCTTTGTGCATCTAGACCCGATATTGTGTTGAGTGTAGGTGTGTGTGCAAAGTATCAAGCGGCTCCTAAAGAAAGCCACATGTTGGCGGTCAAGAGAATCCTACGATATTTAATTCATACCCAAGGTTTGGTTTGTGGTATCCAAGGGATTCATCTTTCACTCTTCGGGGTTTCACGGATTCGGATTGGGCCGGTGATCAAGATGATAGGAAATCAACTTCCGGGGCTTGCCAATTTCTTGGTGGGTCTTTGGTGAGTTGGTCTTCCAAGAAGCAAAATTGCATTTCCCTCTCCACCGACGAAGCCGAGTATGTTGCCGCCGCAAGTGCATGCACTCAATTGTTATGGATGAGGCAAACTTTGAAGGAGTACGGTGTCACTTGTGACAAAGTGCCTCTTTTGTGTGACAATGAGAGTGCTATCAAGATCGCCTACAACCCGGCTATCAAGTGCCTCTTGTCTATCATGGTATCCTTTTGGTTGATATGTGCAAGGTTTCCAAAAGATAGGGGGAGCTCCTTTAGGGGGAGCCCGTTTATCTTTTGAAAATCATCTCTGCAAATTGATTGTATTGTCGTCAACACCAAAAAGGGGGAGATTGAAAGAACATGTGCCAACCCCATTGGTTTTGATGTTGACAACAATACAATTAAGTGCTCTAATGTTTAATCTCAGTCGTGTAGGAATTTCAAAAGAATCGTCGCAAAAAGATGAGCAAGTAGTTTCTTCAGGGTTCACCGGAAGTACCGGTCAAATCACCGGTACTACCGCTGGAAAG
This sequence comes from Puccinellia tenuiflora, assembly GCA_012064385.1. Classification (NCBI taxonomy): domain Eukaryota; kingdom Viridiplantae; phylum Streptophyta; class Magnoliopsida; order Poales; family Poaceae; genus Puccinellia; species Puccinellia tenuiflora. The sequence goes on from QRDG01000705.1 coordinate 228,805, forward strand.
TTCCGGCAGAACTTCCGGAGGCATTTCCGTTTTTGGTTTTCGGTACTGGAATGTCCCCGGAAGTTGCACCGGAGTAACACCGGTACTTCCGCTAAACCGGAAGTACCGGCGTGTTCAGCGGTACTACCCGCTGGTTTTTTTCCGGAGCCACTTCCGGAACCAATACCGCTTATGAAAATGAGCTTCGGTATAGTTTCCGGAAGTAGCACCGGAAGTTCGACCGGTACTTCCGCCAAACCAGAAGTACCCGGGCCTCCCAGCGGTACTTCCGGCCCTGCGGGAACTGGACGACGCCGAAGAAGACCGTTGAATGAAGGACCGGAAGTACCGGCCCTCCGGGCGGTACTTCCAGCGCTGCGGGATGAAGAGGCCTCCCAACGGCCAGTTTTTGTGAAGGAGTATAAAGCTCCTTCACCTACCTTGGAATAGTTAGCTTGTTCATTTCTCTCACCTCCATTAATGCCCTAGCAAGCTCAAGCCCCAAAATTCGAAGATCTCTCAATCCCTCCACCCAAATCCATTGATTCTTGGAGGATTGAAGGAGAAGCCTCGGATCTACAACTCCATCGAGCAGTTTTTCATTTCCCTTCATTCATTTGAAGGATCTCATTTCTAGGGTTAGCCTTGTGTTGACCTAGCTTGTTGTTCTTATCATTTGTTATAATTGCTACAGATTGTTGATTTGGGAGCCCCCAATTAAGTTGTGGGTGTGTGCCCCAAGACCGTTGTAAAGGCTCCGGAATCCGCCTCGAAGGGCTCCGATAGTGGAAGGTGGACTAGGCCTTTGTGGCGAGGTTCATCGGAGAATAGGTTGAGGCCTTCGTGGCGTTGAGTAGGCCTTTGTGGCGAACTCACACCCCTCCAACGAGACGTACTCCCTTAACAAGGAGGAACTCGGGAATACACCCTTGTCTCCGCGCGCTTCCTCTCTCGGTTATCTCTTTCCTTTACTTGTTTCGTTAATTGCCTAGTTGTTTAGTTTGCTTGTCATATAGATAAATTCACCGTAGTTGCATTCTAGAGAATTTATCTTTTGTGTCAAGCCTAAATTGAAAAAGAATTTAAAAAATTGGGTAGCACCTATTCACCCCCCCCCCCCCTCTAGGTGCTCATACGATCCCCTTTCACAGCTGCACACTGTGCTTTCCACAAGCAACATTTTGGTACGTTGGTCATAATCCCATCTTTCGAAGTATCATTCCAATTTCTTATAAGGTGCAACTGCCTAGTAGTTCCAAGATTCATTCCATTTTGCATGTTTCCAAGTTTTGCACGGCTCTTCTCCCATGTATCACTGCCTCCTGAAGGGTTACGCGCATCGAGAACAAAAAAATCTCCTTACACATAACAACCAAGATCTATCGATGAAGATACAAGCAAAGAGATCACACCCTGATCTAGATCTAGATCTAGATCCAACTAATAGATCTATAGATCCAAAGTAGCAGATCTAGATCTAAGACTCATACCGACATCCTGTAGCGAAAGTAGATTTCAATGAAGCCTGATGAAGATCCTGGCGACTAAGCCTAGCGGTGAGGATGTCGCCGATTTCGCGCTCCAGCCCGTCAGCATCCTACCATCAGCGTCCCGCTCGAATAGGATCAATAGTGTGATCCCTATGAGATTTTGCATGCGTACATCTCCTTTTGTTTAGTAGAGTTACGTCGTTTGGGATCTAGTCTACTAGAACAACTATGGTGGAGCTTCCCAACATATGGGAGAGAGAGAGAGATAGATCTATATCTAATGGAGAGGACACCTCAAAACCATTAGATTAAAATTTGATCCAGAGGGGGGAGAGGCACCTACACAACTCAATGAGTGGGGAGGAGGGGTGCCCCTTCCCTCCTTATATAGGGGGGCCGGCCGTGGGGGTGGCCTTGTCCCCAAGGAAGGGGTGCGGCCCCCATGGGCCCCAAATGCCCAACTCGTCCACCCCAAATACTTGGCCCTCAACCCTCAAGGCAAATGGGGGGGCATCCCACTAATGGGCTCTAGAGGCCCATTAGGCGTCCCCAACTTGGCACCTCCAGAATATTTCCATAAAATTTTTGGACCTTCCACCGCTCATTAGATTTCACCGGGACCATCTCGGACTCCGGAACTCTTCCGGTTTCCTATATGAATATTTTGATGTCAACAGAAAAAATTTCTATGAATCTGGTACATCTTATGTCCTCTTATCGAATTCTCTAAACTATTTTGAAATATCTCTGAAACTATTTCAATCACTCAGAAAATATTATGGTGACTCTTTCTCATGTTCCAATCCATCAACTTATTCAACTAACTGAAGTATTCTTAAGCATGTGGCCCTACAGGTTCGAGAATGAGTGGACATGATCTGGAACAAATTTCGGCCAATAACTAATAGCGGAGCCGTGGACGCCCATATCGATTCTCACTGCTATACGAATGAATTCGAGAGAACCTGTTAAGCATCAAGTTGCGTCCTTATTCCAAGTACATGAAAGATATTATTATTAATAATATGAAAAATCCTAATGAGGAGATTTCCACTACTATTGCTAATTATTTCTTCAATTTTAAAATTCCTAAGAACCTTGGAGATCCAGGTATACCCACTATTTATTGCTCCATCAAAAATAATTATGTGATAACTGCTTTATGTGATCTAGGTGTAGGAGTAAGTGTTATGCCATTCTCTTTTTATAAGAGACTTTATTTAGACAAGCTAATACCTACTGATATTTCTTTAGAAATGGCTAATAAATCTACTACTGTTCGTATTGGTATTTCTTAAGATGATGTTCCTGTCAAAGTTGCTAATTGTTTAATCTTAACTGACTTTGCTGTGCTAGAAATGCCTGAGGATGAGAACATGTCTATTATCCCTGGAAGACCTTTTCTTATTACTGCAGGGGTTGTTATTGATTGTAACAAAGGGAAGGTCACTTTTCATGTCAATGATAAGGAGCATACAGTATATTTTCCAAAGAATATTGATAATAAATATGGCCTAAACTCAATTGAAAATATTGAGACCATCAAGATTGGAGCTATTGGTTGTCCCATACTTTTTTTACCAAGATACCGTAGGGGAAAACCCCTACTGTGTAAAATTTATATTAATAAGTAGGTAAGAAAACAAGAGGTTTCCTCAGAAGTCCAAGCACCCATAACACACACCACACACCTCCACTTACAAAGGATCAGGGGGGAGACAGTGGAAAGGGTACAAAAACAACATGTAAGTGAAAGTATCTAAAACCCAAGTGAGGAGAGGCTGAACAAGGTCTGCCTTCACAAGATGCTGGTGGAGCAAGATATCTCTCTGAAAGGTTACTTTGCAACTATCAATAGAAGGTGACATGCCTTTGAAAATAAGATCATTCTTGCATCGCCAAATGTTCCACAATGCACACACACTGCAATCTTCGTAAAGGAAGGTCCCCTGAAGTCCCTTTTGGCCATCAGAAAACGTTAGGAGATTGGGCGGGCATAATCCCAATGCAGATCAATGATATCCCAACATGCAGCAGCAAACTAACAACCAAAAAAGAGATGATCTCGGGTTTCCAAGGTGGAAAGAGAGCAAAGCACACACTTAGAAGTAGATTCCACATGCCAATTCTTGCGAATCATCAAGTCTTTAGTGTTTAGTCTATCCATTTGGAGCAACCAGGCAAACACACACAGCTTAGGAAGACACTTAGATTTCCAATTCTCCTGTAGCGCTAAATCCTTTGGAGCTGAGGAGAAACTATATTTAAGAATTTGGCTGAGGAGAAAGAAGAATCCCCCCATGGAAATTTTTTGATATCCGGACCCGCCATTGTTGTGTCATATTGCAACAGCTCATTAATTTGCTCAATTTCATCATGCACTTCGGCTGACAGAGGGAGGGCATAAGGATCATCCAGCACCTTGAATTCGCTCATGCATCATAAAGACTATCAAACTATCATGATTGGGACAATGCCAATCAAAGTTGAGCTAACTAATTATTTTATGGAATTCAAAAAATTATGCCATATAAAATTAGTTTGGTAGTAATACTTGATCAACCTTGTTAACAAATTTGTTGTATATGCATAAAACCATGATTCCATACTTTTTAAATTTTGTAGCTTATTTTTGATTCTCTGCATTTTTATTTGTAATTATAGCTTATTTTTAAACTCATTTCTGCATCTTATTCACTTATTTAATATCCCACAAGTGCCCCAATATGTTTTGTCAAACATCCTCAAAAAAAATTGCGTCAAAATTGAGTTATATATAGGAGGGCCTTGTGGTTGACTAAGTGGACCCACCAGGGGGCCACCCTTGGGCACGACCACCCCTTGGCCACACCTACTAGCCGCCTGGGGCCCACTTGGCTCCCCTCAAGGTAAGTCAGCTCCCCACTCTTTCTCTCTACCGAAAACTCACTTTGCCATTGCCCAAACTCGAGATCTTGTTGTTCTTGCTCGGATTTTTTATCTCCTTGCTCAGCCCATTATTTCTGTTGAGATTTGAATCAAATCCTCTCCGGTATGTGACTCCCCTAAGTATTCTTTGGCTCCCCTTGTATCGAATCAATAAATTGGGTTACACTTCCCTCAAACACTTGTGGGTCATCAGTGATATTATTTGACGCTCAATGTTATACATTTTCTGTTTTGTTGTTTGTGTTAGTGATTAAACTGTGTCGCCCTTTGTTGAAGGGATGACCCTGTTGTACCTAATATTATGTACTAACATATTGTTGTGCATGCTCCTTGGTTCAGTATGATCACCTCTTTCCATTATGTGTGTAATGTTTTTATGAGGCTTAATTTTATGCATTACACTATTATGTTGCATTGTTACATCTACCGATGATTAATGTGCCAACATATCTCCAGCTAATGGCCTATGATACCTGATATTGCACAACTAGTCTAAATGTGTCTTTCTTTGGTATGGTTAGCACATATGTTGGAACTATTACATGTTATCTGTATGTATGAGGCCATTGTATGTCTGCCCATTACATCCAAATTGCTATTGTGTATGATCTACATGTCAATGATTAAATTATGAAGCATTATTAGTTCAAGGGTTGGTCTCGAGTACATAGTGGTATGTACTAAAACATTGTTTGTAATTTCTTCGTAGTCCTTTAGTTCCAAGTCTTAGAAGTTCATGATGTGCTTTGTTCATATGAGGCACATTTTTATGTGCTTTAATACATAAACTATGAAAATTATGTGTAATTGTTGTAGTTTTAAGACTTTTGTTTTGCAGTCGTAAATCATCAAGCTCCTGCTTGGAGCCAATGGTGGGGGCTGCTGCTCAAGGAGGATGGAGAAGGCAATGGCTCCAAAATCCCAAGGGGGAAGCCTCTCAAGGTTATCATTGCACCTGGGTTGGTGTTTCTCTCGATCTCTACTGCCTTCCGACAGTATCTAGGCAACATCCCAAGGAGTGTCGTCTTAAGACGAACACCGGATACAACTAGAAGGTGAGACTGGTTGATGTCAATTGAACGGATGGCTTGGATCAAGACTCGATAGGGGTTGCCATCGCGCACTAGGTAAAAATTGGGTACTTTTTGTCAAAAAAAAAATTGGGTACTTGTTGACCTTCAAGGTCTTGAAGACTGATGTCTCAGAACTAGGTAGATATCTAGTGGCAGGTTCATAGTGGTGCATCCTTGTTGGGCAGAGTTCGAATCCTGTCAGGAGCGAATATTTGACATCTCACCCGGGTGGACTTCTTCTATAAAAATATACCGCCAAGGGCTAGTCTTGACTGATCTTTTTTTTAATACCGATGTCTATAGGGTCAACATCTTCGACTACAGTTGCGTCGAGATTGCGAAGAAGTGCGACGAGCATCCTCCAGCCCTGATTATGGTCGATGATGAGTGATCGATCCTGATATCGTCTGTCTATCTGTCTGCCACTGGAGAAATTGCAAAGTCCAGAGTCGCCAAGCAAGCACGTGTGCACGACGAAGCCACGAACCTTCTTTAAACCTCCAAGTGAAAAGCCAAGCAGACTAGAGAATACACACGTACACGAACACATACAACTTTATCTGGTACTCCAACCTATTACAGAACGCAAGTACAAAACATCTTAAAGCAAAGATACTGACTGTAGAGACACCATCCGCAAACTGTATGCGTTCTCAGCGAATCTGTACCACAAGAAGTAGGTGTGGACCGATCGACACCATAGGGATCATATCAACGGCCTTCGTCAATGACGGAGCCTAGGAACGGCAACAAGGTGCGCGCCAAGTCGGGCCTCGGCGCCGAGCTCGACTGCCCATTGTCGTTGGAGCTCATGTAGCTGGTGTCGCCGCCGCCCTTGATCTGCCACTCTGTGATGTAGCTGGGCTTTGGCACCCAGTCGGGCGCCTCGACGTCGCCTGTCAGCATCGCCACCACCCTCGACATGGACGGCCGCTGGTGAGGCGAGCCCTGGGTGCACACGAGAGCTACCTTGATGGCCCGGAGCACCTCCTCGCTGTCGAAGTCCTCGAGCGTGGGGTCTAGCATGTCCAGAGGGTGGCCATCCTCGTACAGTGCCCAGACCTGAAAGCGTCGAGATGGTACATGATGAGCACATTGTGTTCAAGTACTATAGACAAATTGAGCAGACTAAAATTTGAACTAGTCGACTGCAGTTGTGCTACATGATGCAAGCAGTCACATATGCCAAAACTGTGTTGAGAGGGTTTGAATTAAAATTCTGTGAAGGCATGTAAGCTCTACATTTCCAATATTTAAAAGGAATTTCACTATGGGTTTTACCGATAACACTGAGAATACTAGGGCCTGGAGTTCCTCAGTGAGCTTACCCATTCGAAAATATAAACCTTGTCTTGGTCCTCAGTAGTGTAATAGTTTGGTCTTCCAGCTAAAGTCTCCAATACCACGACGCCAAATGCAAACACATCAACCTTCTCTGTTACATGGCCTCTCATGGCATACTCAGGTGCGAGATAACCACTTCACGAAGGAGAGGATAAACACAATTAGCATACATGCTACATGAACATAAAGGCAATATAGAAATGCACTTACAGTGTACCAGCAACTTTCGTGCTGACATGCGTCGCCTGGTCATCATAAAGTTTCGCGAGCCCGAAATCTGAGATCTTAGGATTGAGATTGCATCAAGTAAGACATTGCTGGCTTTTATGTCCCTGTGCACAACACGGATGCTAGATTCTTCATGAAGTTAGGCCAGACCTCTTGCAATGCCTAAGCATATCTCAAAACGCGTTGACCAGTCTAGGTTTGACCTCCCTTTCCTGCAGATGTGGGTTTAAGTTTTTAGTTGCCTATACTAAGCATGAATTTGCCGATTTCTAGATTCGTCAATCAACAGAATTTGTACCAAACAGAGCACGGTCCAGACTTCCATTCTCCAGGTACTCATAAACCAGCAATGGCTTATTGCCCTCAAGGCAGCAACCATACAACTTCACGAGCTTACGGTGCTGCACCCGAGATATGGTTTCTATTTCCGTCGCGAATTCCTTTTTCCCCTGATGCGATGTTTCAGACAGCTGCTTCACTGCCACAAACCTACCATCAGTTAACTTTCCCTGCAAAAAGGCAACATTTTCAACAAGGGGAGAAGTTTCAGGTACCACCATCAAACATCATTTGCTCCGGACAGTGGCGAAGGACGGAAAAAAATTGAGTTCGGGCGAACTCTAAGGTAAGAAAATTGATGAAAAAGATTTAAAATTATCTAGACGCATTAATATTTTATATAATATTAAGCATAATTATTTAGTACAATGGTAATAGCAATATATTTAAATCGAAATAGAAACTATAAATATACCGATAATGAAGTTTTAGTGCCATCTAGAAAATTCCGGTAACGGCAAAACTCCACCTTGTTAGAGATATATTCCGTGTACTCGTATGGTAGTCTAGGATTTGTAATCTGAACCTGCCTTATCTCTAGGAGAGCCTTCTTGGCCCCTAAGTCTTGTACCACTATATATACTCGCCCATGAGGCTCAATACAACATCCATCATATTCCGCCAATCTCATCTCTCTATATTTCTACATGGTATCAGAGCGGCACGGTCCTTGACCTAGCCGCCGCCCGCGCTTCCGCCCGCGCCGCCCCCGGGGAGGTCGATCTCCATGATTTCCACCGGGGGCCGCGCGTCCCGTATGAGGGTTCGTCCGCCGATCGGTTGATCCGCTGCCCTCGAGTCCTTTTTTTTCCAATCTGTAGATTGGTTTTCTTTTTGCTCCGCCGGTCGCTCGACCGGCGTTTTCTTTTTCGGTTTACCGATCTATGGTCGGATTGAGTCGCCCACCGCCGCCGTCATCATGCGCCTCTACTCCAACCTCGGCGTCGACTTCGCACCGGCTCTCCTTCATCATCCGCGCTATGCCGGCCACCACGGTCGACTCGCTGGCTGGCTGCTGTGCCTGCCTTGGTAGGCTGCCGCGGCCGGCTCGCCCGCGTCGTCTCCGCCTCGGCCGGCCCGCCTCCATCTACCGTGGGGCACGGCTGCACGCGGCGCACATGGGACGCCGTCTGCGTCGCAGCCGGCCTTCGCCTGCACGGTCTCCATCGCCGGTTCGTCTTCGCCGTCATCGCCCGGGACTGCACCGACAACGCCGCATCGACTCCGATCTGCGCGTCGTCCTCGCCATGGCGCGTACACAGCTGCCGTCGGTCTGATCAACTGATCGAGCGGCTGTCACCGCCAAGTACATCCCCGAGCACGCGCCTACCACCGATCGAGCATCGGGTTGCCGCTGCGTCGCCCCTCTAGGCCGCAGCGCCGCCGCCCTTGGTCCGCGCTACTGGCTGCCAACGCGTCCTCCCAGGCGTGTACGCGCCGGTGGCCTCCCGTCGCTGCCCCGACTCGCGCCCTGCAGCTACGCCGCCCCCTCGGGTCGTGGCTTCGCCGCACGCAGTCTACTTCGCCGTCCCCGCGTTGACCTCGTCCGCGTCGACCCCGTCCGCGTCGACATCGTCCGCGTCGACCCCGTCCGCGTCGACACCGTCTGCGCATGGTCTCCGTCACACTGCCGGGTCTTCCTCGCCTACTTCGTGTACCGCCGCCGCGCCTCCACCCCAGGTCGCCGCTGGGCTCGCCGACCACTCCAGGTCGCGCTGGGCTCGCCGACCACCGCAACGCCCATCTAGGCGTCCTGCATGACCACCCCAGGTCACCGTTGGGTTAGCCGCCTTCTACGTCTTTGTCCACTACAGCTTCGCCGCCAGCGTCCTCGCCTCTTCCCCGACTACGCCACCTGCTCCTCTACTCCGACACCCGTCGTCGAGACCTCCTCTGCTAGTCTATTTCGACATGGCACGCACTTTGTACTGGTCCCGTCCTACGCATGTACGGTGCTGGCAACACCGCCGCGTGCCTTCGTCCCCGACGCGTCCCCGAGCCTGGCAAGCTCGGCCCGGCGCCTCGTCCTCGACGGCTCGGACTGCATCGACTTCGGCATCGACAACCTCCACGTCTGCCTCGACGCGTCTCCGTCACTCTCTTCTTCTATGCGTACTCGGTTCTGGCAAAACCGACATATGCCTTCGTCGCCGACGTGCGCTTAGTTCTGGCAAAACTACGGCTGCACCTCGTCCTCGACGGCTCGGACTGCATCGACTTCGGCATCGACCACCTCCACGACTGCCTCGGCGCGTCTCCGTCACTCTCCTCGCACACCACCTCGCCTGCGGCTACATCGACACCGGCACCCGACCACGACACCGACCACGGCGACCCCTCGCGCGGCTCCCTTGATCAAGGTTGCAGCACCCCCGCTCTCGGCTACCTCGACATCGGCACAAAGGGCTACCACCTCGCCTGAGCCTCACCAGCATCCTCTACAGTTCAAGCTACTGCGCTGCGACACCGTCTACGACGTTCCCGCTCCTACTGCGGGGGGATGTCAGCACACTGGTTTTTCTTCAGACCTCCAGTCTGACCGTCCGCGACGCTCCAGTTGTTCACGACGCTACCGCTACGACTGCGGGGGGATGTTAGAGATATATTCCGTGTACTCGTATGGTAGTCTAGGATTTGTAATCTGAACCTGCCTTATCTCTAGGAGAGCCTTCTTGGCCCCTAAGTCTTGTACCACTATATATACTCGCCCATGAGGCTCAATACAACATCCATCATATTCCGCCAATCTCATCTCTCTATATTTCTACACACCTTTGTTGTGAATCTTTTTGGTAATTTTACCAAGATCAACACGTTTAAACATATCTCGTTCAATATAGAGCACCATCAAATTATTGAGGCAACCATCAGATGTCTTATTACACAACTTGGTTTAAAGCTATTATCCCTAGCAACTGATACAAAGGAGGGAGGAGCCAAAAGCAGGAGGGTCGTCTGCGCTAAATAATACCTATGTTACGCGGTTGAGGGATTTGCTGAAATAACGGCCTCGACCTGGCCCAACTAAATAAAGATGAATTTTAGGTAGAAGGATGGCCTAAATTGCCTCAAAATTGAAGCAACATGGACACAAAATCAGGTAGGAGAGAGAACAGACTGAAAACGAGAGGAGGGAGAAGGGGAGCGTCGGGCGGATATTTCAAAGCCTCCCATCGGCTTTGGCCAAGCCCTGTCTCGTCGGCTTCGACTGGCCGATTGCAAGCCACGCGTGACCGATAGGGCTGGTGGCAGATGGGCGCGGCCTTATCCACCATCTGTTCAGCTTGGGCCAGGTCGAGGGCATATTTCTGTAAATGTAAAAAGAAAGTATTAATTTAAAAGATTAGCCAGCAGGGAAGGCACCGGAAGGAGGGAGGAGCCGAGGAGGCGAGCATGTCGCACCTGGCGCTGGCGGCTGTGTCGATCAGAGGAGACGAGGCAGGGGTTTCGTGCGAAGCATTGCGCTCGTCTGGTCGTCTTGTCTCCAGGCAGCTTCTCTCGTGCCAGCCTTCCAGGAGCGCAAGAGGTCATCTTAGGTTCTCCCGTGCGGCCCAAAAAGGCCCAGGTCGGCTGAGGATGCTAGTAATTGGCCCAATTGGTCTTTTTTACCTTTTTTTTTGCAGAACGTTCAGAAAATAGCTATTTGAGTATACACATAGGAAAATGCCTACATATATGTAAATTTTTTTGCAAAAAATCAAGGTAGGGCGGCCGCCCTACCTTGCCCTATGGGAGCTTCGCCCCTGGCTCCGGATACAACATTTTTCAGTAATTTTATCAACATGTATGTGGAGAAACTAAAAATACAAAAAATAACTCGCGTAGACAGGTCTGCCTTCTGATATTACTTGTACTACTATCTTATCAGAAATTACTTCCAGAACAAAAATTTAAAGAAAATTCAAGACTATGTATGGGATGAACCAACCTTAAAAACCGACCCATATCCTCCATGACCAAGAAGGTTATCAGAACTGAAATTTTCGGGAGCTGACCTCAGTTCCCCATAGCTGAGGACATTAGGTCTTCCCACTATACAGTACAGCTCTGCAAGACATCACAAAAGATATAACGAGTTTACTTTGACTACTCCTTTGCTCAATTAGAACACAATGTGGTCCTAGTGTATCCCATACCTTCTTGCTCCAACGACACTTTTCTCCTTTTCTGCATCCAAACAAAGATTGCAGCAAATGCTAACAACCCTAAAACTGCCACACCAACTATAACTCCCGCAATCACACCTGTTTTACTACTCTTCTTCTTTGCCGCAGAATTACGCACTGTAGGGGTGAAATCTGACAGAAAGTTCACTTGTTAGAAATGTGATGTCAACAGTCAGTATATTTCGGGTGAGGTTGAATGAAAGGTATGATTGTATGTAAACTGTTTGGTGTATTACGTCTTATCTCAGACTATACAAGTATTAGGTATTTCACTTCTATAAAACTTTCTTCGCAGAAATCTAAAGCCATACCTAGTATTCCTGAGTAGTTTGTCAAGTATATTTAATTCACTACTACTCTTGTGAATATTTAACCAATGCAAGAGTTAATACAGTATCCAACTTTTCATTATTTCGATGAATAATTTCTGAATTCTTTAGTTTGAGTAAAGCCTAAGAGGATGTGATGTTCTATAGGAGATAGGAGTACAGAAAGGACTTAATGAAATATGTACATTGTCAACCCTCGAGAAATCTATTTGTAGAACATTCCAGTTTTACTCTTACGCTCGCCTCGAACACATTGAGCGTCGTCTGATCTGAATCGCTCAACCCCGCCCTTCCTTATCCACACGATCGTCTCTACCGCACCACACCAGGAACGATCTCGCAGAAACAAAATGGGAAGGAGGAAAGGAGGAAGCGGTCGTCTATCCGCAGGTGGGGTGGCTCTCAAAAGGGACCAATTGGTGGTGGGCTGGACAGACTGAGGGAGGCGATGATGGTGGGGACTCCCGAGCGGCCGCCGTCACCGCCATGAGCGGGTAGGTGGCTCGCCGGCTACAGGAGACGCGGATGGCATGCCTCAACCTCTCCATTGAAGGCGGCCTCCTCAAGTACCTCAGCTGTGACAACCATGCACGCCAACATGCAGGCATTGGCTTTGATTTGGCCAGTTTGTTTCCACTAGCATAGTGATAGACTGATAGTAATCGTTATTTAGTTACGATTTTGTTTGATTCTGGGGAAATGGTAACTAATGGAGAGTGATTTTTTTTACTCGACACCTTTATAACTACAAGCATGTGAAGCTACTTTGCAAGCTTTTGGTAGTTACCCCTAAATAAATAACCATCGCCACGTAGTCTGTCCATTTCATATTGACGCTCTAATATTTTCGTTTGCTTTTATTTGAAGACGCATAAGATTGCATTAAGCATGACTTTAATATGTATTTCTACCAAGTTAATCTAGAGAATATATGGTAGTTGGTAAAAATAATATTTCAAGTCAAGTGATGTACTTGGTGTTGCACTCAAAGCTGAGATCGCAGGCCCGTAGTAGCCTTGAGAAGGAATGCAGCAAGTTCCCTTGCCAGCCCAAAAGAGATGAATCTCAAGAAAGTTCTTCGTGACAGGAATAGTGTACTGCTTCCTAACAGCTGTGTAAGATTTCCCACCTGCGGCCTTCCTTATGTCAAAGTTCTGCTCCTTTCGTTCACCCTATACAAATAAGAAGAAGAAATATATGACTAGCTTATAAGCTAAGAGTACTGTTTGTCACGTAACAGCGAGAACCTACCTGGACATATATATCGAAAACCCTTCTACCTCTGCTCTTCCAAGACTGAGTGTCTGGGAAGTCAAACTCAGCAAATTGAAGTGTAACTGTATAGTTTCCATTCTCTAGTCCAATACCAAAGTATCTTAAGGATGACGGCGACATCCTTGCACTGGAACAGTTCTGTATCAAGTGTATTCAGAAACTGGTCTGGACTGTGAATTATATAACTTCCATTATTTGCCTCCATGAACCTTCCAACGTTGCTAACACCCCATGTTGGTGCCCCTGTAACATAAAATGACGCAGCTCCAAGACTGGCACCATCAGGTTCATACACAGAATTATCTGAGCCTGATACAGATTGAGTACTGCCACAGTCCACAACGAAGGAAGAAGCTGCAATTAGGTTAAATTATTTAATATTGGTATTAGTTTAGTACAACTGCAGTTGGGTCTATCGTTCCTAGAGTAGTCACATTCTTAAAATTTCAAAATGCAGAATTCTCACACTTTGGAGAACCAAGAAAACATGGTGTATTACGCTGAAGGCACCCCCACCCCGTAGGCAAGACACTGCAAATGTAACAAGTGATGTTTTGAACCCAAAATACAATGTGGGAGAGCATACTAAGAATGCTTGAAGGTCTTCAGGAGATACTGAAGTATGGACGAACCTGTTGCTGGATCTATCGGCCACGAAATTGTTTGATATCAGATTCCTAAATAGGATGAGGAACATGCCAAAATTAGAATGCATTAATTGTTCATACTTCAAAGCATATTTAGGCCATCTTTTCTATAACTTAAACAATAAAACTTTAATTACTCATAAATAACAGCCTCGATTTTCTACTGGATTGTAAGACTAATATAAGTTCCACAATTTGGAACTTACAATTGTGAATTTTCAGCCCAAGAAGGAACGCTTCCTGAGGTTGTAAGAAAAATCTCTACAAAATAATAGAATGAAAGCACAATTAGAAATTACATAAACGACACCTTTCTTTTATTGTGTAAATAAAATTGAATCACATTACATAAAAAATTTTAAGTGATGACCCTATTGAGCTTGGAAGGCTTCCTGAAAGGCTATTATTCCCAAGAAATCTAGTCAAGTATAAAATTTATAAGGATTAGCAAGAAGAATGATGAAAGTCTTCCTTCCGTAGAAACATGCTTTGCAAATCAAGAGAGTCCATACAAGAAGGTGAGTGAGTTCATATTCAACAAGGTTTGTGGTACTTGTCCTGTGATATTATTGAAACTCAAATCCCTATAATAATAATAAACAGAGAAGAAAGAATATGTCATCAGCAACTGCATAATCCATAGTAATGCATTTAAGTATCTTGCACTAAAGTCACTTGGGTGTAGTTTATCGTTACAAAAAATGCTTACAGAAAGTTTAAACTCGTGAATCCTACAGTTCCTCAAAACCCTGCAAAGAAAATATATTGCATGTTTTAGGACTGAACCTTGTAGATTTACAACTATAATTTGAGCCATTAACTGAATGACAAGTTAAGCATACAAGGTGTTCAAAGATGTCATATTGTTGAGGAATGCCATTGAAGAAGAGCTCCCATTTAATATATCACCAATTCGTCTGCACCACAAGAGTAGATTATTAATTTCCCCGGCTGCACCCTTTACATTTAAGAATGACAAATAGCTCTTATCATCGGCAATAGGCACTTACAAGCTTGTTGTTGGAGGGACTTGTTAGAAAGTAGAAAATATGTTGAGGGAGCTATATGTAAACAACCAATGTATATACCAATCTGAAGTGTACTGGAAGAGTGAGAAGCTTTCCAGAAAAATCCCCTAGCAAATTTCCTGTAGCTGAGGTGCACATCTGGTGATTTCATCATGGTATCAGAGCAGACGATACTGGGTCCTGGAGGCTGCCGGCGGTGAATCGGCGGCGGGAGGCGGAGCTCCGGGCGACCAAGGGCTTCAGTGCAGGCGGGGCAAGCTTTTGTGTAGGAGTCTCACCCAGGCGGAGGTGCTGTTAGGAGTTGCTGCGGAGGTGCAGAGCCGGCAGCCGGCAGCGCGCGAGGACGACCCTGCTGGGCTGCGGTGGTGAAGGAGAGCAGCAGGAGGGGACTCGAATTCGAGTTCTTTGTGGTGCCGACCGCGACGGCGGTCAGGGGCGCTGGTGTATGCAGGGAGCAGGTCGTGGTGGTGGTTGCAGCAAGGAAGCAGGGGAGAGGACTTGTGGCGGCAGCTGTATCAAGAGCTGCCAGAGGAATTTGGCAGCGCTGGTTGGTTTCAGCAAAGTTGAGAGAGGAAGTTCTGACTGCTGGCTGTACAGTTCTGCATCAGTTAGGAATTGCAAACATGGATGACCAGAGACCATGGGTGATTGCAGGTGATCGAGGTAGAAATCAGTACCGACAGAGAAGGGGTTGTTTCCGTATGACACAAGGATTTGGTTATTATTGTGGCCAAGGCACTAGGGTAGCTGGTAGAGCTAATGCAGTTGCTACTGGAGAAGACGTACAATTGGTGAGTGTGATGATGACTACAGAAGACATGGTAAAGTGGCAGCAATTCAAGAAGATGAGTGTGAATAATAAATCTTCAGTGGAGGCACTCACTACATTAATGTCTGCTCCCTCTACTAGTCTTTGTGGTAATGCTTCTAAAACTAGGAGTAACGATCAGAATGTTGTGCCTTGGCTAATTGACTCTGGCTCTTCAAGACATATGGTGGGATCCTACAAGGAGTTCTCAAAATATGCTCCTAGTGTGAAAGAACAGGGTGTGAGATTGGCAGATGGCTCCACCCAAGCTGTTATGGGAACTGGAACAGTTGTGTGTGGATCAGATATATCTTTATCATCAGTTTTGCATGTTCCTTCATTCCCAATAAACTTATTGTCCATCAGTTGTATCACAAAAGAGCTCAACTGTGATGTTATCTTTTACCCAACATGGTGTTTGTTTATGGAACTTGGGACATGGAAAATTCTTGGGACAGGAATTATGCGAGGTGGTCTATACTACTTGGATGATGATATGGCACCTATGGCTGCTGCGGTGCTGCCTCGGTCACCATTGGAAGAATTTCTTCTTCATCATCGCAGGCTAGGACATATGTCCTTTATCACTCTGGGTAAACTTTACCCTAGTCTCTTTAATAAAATTAATAAGGAAAAATTGATATGTGATGCCTGTGAGTTTGGAAAGCATATTAGAAGTTCCTATCTGTTAGCTGATAATAGGAGTACAGTACCCTTTCTGACTATACATTCTGATGTTTGGGGCCCTAGTGGAGTGGTTTCAATCAATGGGTATCGTTATTTCGTGACCTTCATCGATTGCTGCACAAGAACGACTTGGTTATATGTGTTGAAAAACAAAAGTGATGTGCTTGAATGCTTCATAGATTTTCATAAGTTGGTTGTGAACCAGTATAATGCTTGTGTAAAAATCTTTCGCACGGATAATGGCACAGAGTATGTGAACAAGGTTTTTACAGATTGTCAAACTGTGGCATTATTCATCAAACCACTTGTCCAGGTGCTTCTGAGCAAAACGGTTTAGCTGAGCGAAAGAATAGACATCTATTAGAAGTCACTCCTTGCTTGATGATGGCCATGAATGTTCCTAAATTCTTATGGTCTGAGGCTGTAATGACAGCAGCCTACTTGATAAATTGGATGCCGTCAAGGGTGCTCAATTATAAAACACCGATAGAATGCTTAACTGGGAATACAACTTATGTGGTCCCTCCTAGAGTGTTTGGGTGTGTATGCTTTGCGAGAGATCACAGGCCGTCTGTTGGGAAATTAGATCCAAGAGCGGTGAAATGTGTGCTTGTTGGCTATTCCTGGTAAACGGAAGGGCTACAAATGTTGGTGTCCTTCAGAGGATGTTGTATGATGTTACCTTTAGGGAAAATGAACCTTTTTATGGAGAATCTAGTGACTTAACTGATGTGTTTCCTGAGTTGTTTACTGATGATAGCCCAGATGCAGATGAAGACCATGGGACAGGGGGAGATAAAGGAGAAGAAGATAGTGATGCAACATCACAGAAGATGATTGTGGGAGTCATACCTATAGATGATGTGCATGATGATATGGGTGTGATAAATGCAGGGCAGGAACAGGTGCAGGGGGAGCAACAAGATGAATCAAATGAGGTTGTGCAGCGATCAAGGTATGATGAGAAAAATCTTCAAGTATATTCACGGAGGCAACGTCCTGAAGAAGAAGTAGTTCCATTGAGACATGATGACGAGGCTCAAGAAATGCCAGTTGTACAAACCCAAGAAAGATGTTCTGAAGAGATGCAATCTGACATTCATGGCTCATCCTCTTCGGATGATGGTACACCTTTGTTACCACGGGATGACTTAAATGTTCCTATTGCTCTTAGAAAACAGCCTCGCTCAACTACCGAGAAATTACCACCAAATCTGTCTCAATATGATATGTCTAATTATGTCTCATATGTGTCTTTGGGTTCTCAATATAAGTCATTTATAGCTGCACTAATTCTACTTTACCTATACCACGTAACTGGCAGGAAGCGAAACAATACCCAGAATGGAGGAAAGCTATGATGGAGGAAATGGAAGCACTTGACAAGACTAATACTTGGGTACTTACTACTCTTCCTCCTAATAAAAGGAGCGTGGGTTGTAAATGGGTATTCACTGTGAAACAAAATTCAGAGGGAAAAGTGGAGAGATACAAAGCCAGATTGGTGGCAAAGGGATATAGTCAAACTTATGGTGTGGACTTTGATGAGACATTTGCCCCGGTGGCAAAAATGAATACAATAAGAACTCTAATTTCAGTAGCTGCAAATAAAAGATGGAAACTCTTTCAGATGGATGTTAAAAATGCTTTCTTACATGGTGATTTACAGGAAGAAGTGTATATGGAGATTCCTCCTGGATTTGGTACCCAACAAACTGTTGGCAAGGTATGTAACCTAAAAAAATCATTGTATGGGTTGAAACAATCTCCTAGAGCATGGTTTGGGAGATTTAGAAATGAAGTATGCTCTATGGGGTACAAACAGAGTAATGCTGATCATACCTTGTTTTTTAAGCATAATCTAGGAAAAGTCACTATCCTTGCTGTATATGTGGACGATATTGTCATCACAGGTGACAATGAGGTGGAAATAGCCTGGTTGAAGAAAGCATTAGCGAAAGCCTTTGAAGTGAAAGATTTGGGTTACCTCCACTACTTCCTTGGCATCGAGGTTGCCTATGGACCACAAGGTATATATCTTTCTCAACGGAAATATGTGCTAGATTTGCTTACTGAAGTGGGAATGTTGAATTGTAAACCAGCAGCCACTGCCAATTGAGCAAAACCATCGAGTAATGGCTGATGGCGGTGAGCCTATAGACAAGCATCAATATCAAAAATTGGTTGGTCACCTGATATATTTNCGGGCTTTAGTCCCGATTTGGTAGTCCCGGTTGAAAAAACGGGACTAAAGGCCCTTCCAAACGGGACTAAAGGCCCGTTTTCTACTAGTGACAATATTCTAGGGATCAATATTTTTCACAAAGCTGACTCTGGGTAGTGGTTTGGATATGCTGTACTGTTACTTTAGGTATGTTCATGCTCTGATGCGGTTTATCTATTTCTCCAGAACAGGAATAATGGAGCTTGAGCTTCGCCGATGCTGTAGACTGGAGCGGTGGATCTCGAGCTTTAAATTGCTCTGTTCTTTGGGCGAAAACCGTTCGACAGAAGATGAGTCCGTGACGAAACAGATGAATATGCAAATCAAATTTTCCCATAAATATTCGTCGAGGCAAGGCAAATTTACTGATATGGAGTAGTACAAATAACCTTTTTTTCTTCTGCGAACTTACGAGATATTAGATATACTAGCAATTTGCCCGTGCGTTGCTACGGGGGGCAGTAACTGCTATACGGCGAGTTTTGAGATCATCGATTTTTTTCTTAAATAAACAAAAAATATCACTAAACAGATATCACTTTGTGGCATTACGTAATTTTTTAAAATAAGCACAAAGGGGCGATGCAGCATAAAAAAAGCTACGAAAAATTAAACATATGCTAAAACACCGTCCTCACCGGTGACAAATCTGACTCGTCGGAGATGCACAAGAGTCAGATCGAGCTATACCCCTTCCCTTGGAACCCTATCTTCTCGAGCTTAAACACCACAACCAACCTCGATTTCAGGGTAGTGGAGGATGATCGAGGAATGACGGAGAGGAGCATATCTAGCAGTTGTTACCGGGAAGGGCCTCCCCGCAGCAAATGTTGGCTAAAATTATATAGGAGGATGGACACATTCAAGAGAGCAAGGAGAAAGAGACGAGGGGATTAGACGTGGGCAAGCGAGGGAGAGCGATCAGTCATCCAAATACACGAGTTTTTGTAATCACAAATGGAAGACCAAAACAAAAGGTAAATATGATCTTATTATCCCAAATTTATTAGCAAGGAGTGGGGCTATATATTTTTCAAATTCTTCAAGAATTTGTATTTGTTTTCACGACTTCTTTTTTATATATCTAAATATAAGGACAAATTACTTCTCTTAGATCTTAAATTTTATATAGGATAACTATAATTGTGGACCCCCCCCCCCCCCCCCCCCCCCTTTATTGAGATGCAGATCCCACACAAAGCTGTATGTATACATAGCTAGTAGAGTACTCCCTCCGTTCCGAAATATAAGATGTTTTAGTTTTTTTCACATTCACATGTGTCTAGATGTATTTAGACATGTTTTAACGTGTGTTCATTCATTTGGATTCATACCTAGTCAAATTAGAAAGGGACTAAAACATCTTATATATTTTATATATTTTAGGAACGGAGAGAGTAGACTTAGCAAGTCTGGCCGGGAGGGAATGGGGAGGGGATCATGTACGCTTGCGTACCATAGTGGATACCTACGCACGTTTGTTTGTTTTTTTTTGTTTTTTTTTTCTTCTTGAACAAGGATACCTACGCATGTAAGGCGAGCTATTGGCGTCATTCAGTTTTTCCGAAGCTAGTTTTTGTTTCTTACAGCAAGCTAGCTTTTTTTTTTTTTTTTTTTTGAAGGCAGAGTACTAGTATTCATATAATAGCAAGGAAAACACAAGCGTACATATACGGAGTACAACCATAGAGGATACAAACAGAGGACCAGGAGATCATCTTCATCCTTGCGACTTGGAGACGGCGGAAGCCACCGCTTGCAAATCCCCACCTCGAAATCTTGGAGCAAGAAGAAACCCCTTGCCAAAGGGCGTTAGAGAGCCGCAATGGACCACCAACTCCGACGAGTTGGATCTGGACAGTCAAGCTGCATCGGCCGGCGACCTGCGCCGAGCTCATCCCGCTCCGGATCTGGGCTCCCGAGCCGGAGGCATCCACATCCCTCGCCGTCATGCACGAACCTGCTCCTGGACCACCGAGAACCTCCTCAGCCAGTGCCGCCACACCAGCCACGCCCTGCAACTTCACAGCGCCTTCTCCCCTGCCACCACGGCCGGCCGGAGCAAAGACACCGATGAAGACCACCACCACAACCACCACCAAAACCGGAGCTCCCACAGCCACCAACTCCCCCCCTCGCCACCAAGGCCGGCCGGAGGAGCAGAGGAGGAGGAGAGCAGCGGACGAACCTTCACAACCTCCCGGCGAGGCCGGAACGGGACAGGAGGGAAGGACAAGGCCCACCACGCAGACGCCATTGCCGCCGTCCTCGACAACGCCGCCAGGCCACACACACACCTAACCTACACTAACTACACGCCCAACGAACAGCCGGAGCTCCCCCCCGCCTCGCGGTGCCGAAACGGCGACCGGAGGCGAAGGGGAGCAACGGGAACGCCGGCGGAACCTCGACGCTTCGAGACGCCTCCCGAGTCGCCTTTCTCTCCTGTAGCAGGGGACACGGGGAGGACACCGTAGCCACTACAGCAAGCTAGCTTGCTTCCCGGTACTACGGATCCAACTTTTTTTTTTGAGTGGAAGTACTACGGATCCAACTATGCGGTATTTTAGTTTCAGCTTAAAGTTCCCACGACAATTAAGCAAACCAAACGGTTTATGTATGAACAAAAAAGTATGTAACGGCAGCCCACGTCGGTCAATTCAGCCCATGCGACCTTATGGTGTAGAGCGACCTGCAGCGTTTCTTTCTACAACACGTGTAGCGATGGCTAATCCGGAATTGTATTTCCAGTCGAATACAACGCGCGTACGTTCTCAAGTATCACCTTCCTATTAACATGAAAAAATAATACATCTGGTGGGAGGGTAATCCATTCTTTTACCCATGACGTATCATCGGGAACCATCACGTTCGATCTCAATTTAATAGTAAAGATCGACGATACCAACATTTCTTTTCTGAACACAAACGCTGAAAGAGACAGAAACACCAGAAAATTTTATTGCGCAAACGATCAGATCTGCGTGGAGAAGCACGATCAGTTAGTTGAGCCAGCGGTGGCCGCAGCGGCGGCGCTAGCCTGCATCGCCTTGGCGTAGGCATACCCGATCAGCCTCTGCACATCCGGCATGGCCGCTTCAACCTGCTCCAGTTGGCCGAAGCGCTCGGCCCACGCGGCCAGGAGTGGCGTCGTGGAGGGGTCGAAGGTCTTGACGCCCTGCATCGCCTCGATCGCACGCACCCACCCCAGGAGGCCGCCGAGGATGACGTCCACGAAGCCGGCGCTCTCGCCACCGAAGAAAGGCTTCCCCTTGGAGCACTCGCTCAGGGCCCCCTCAAGGGTCACCACGGCGGCGGCCGCCTTCTCCTTCCCCTCCGCCTTCTCCTCCTCCGTCTTGCCGCTCGAAGCCTGGGTCGACGCTTTCAGGAGCTGCACCACAAATCACACAAGTCAAACCGCCGTCAAGAACTCCAGATGCTCAAAGAACACGAACACAACCGATTACCGTGTCGTCGATGAAGGCAGCCCAGAAGCGAGCGACGGCGCGTTCATAGGGGTCGGCGGGGAGGAGGGAGGGGCCGGCGCCGGCGAAGGCCTCGTCGATGTACTGCACGATGACCGACGACTCGCAGACGGGCTTGCCGTTGTGGATCAGCACAGGCACCTTGCTGTGGACAGGGTTGGACTTGAGGAGCAGCTCGCTCTTGTTCTTCAGGTCCTCCTCGACGTACTCGTAGCTCAGGCCTTTAAGGCGGAGCGCAAGATGCACTCGCAGAACGTACGGGCTTGCCCACGTGCCGACCCAGCCTCAGGTCGTCCCCTCCTTCCGCCATTGCTGCTATCTCGAGGTCGGTCTCAGCTTTATGGTACTACCCGGTAACTTGTGTCTCGGCTCTTGCCTTCTTGGTGTTGCCTGTCGATCAGCGCGGGTAGGTATATATAGCAGGTTGGAGACCGCTAGGCATAATCAAACAAAGTTCGGCCACAATATTTTTACCTGTCAGTAGTCACAATCGCAACACGTACGGTAACCAATTTATATTGGGACCGTCTACATCTCAGTCGACTGAGATCTAATTGAGATCTCAGTCGACGCGGCGGCCGTCGTGACTTGTTCCTGTCGCGTGCGTTACTGCACGAGCTGTTTGCTTGGGCTTTCACCGCACTGCCTGCTGCGTGTGTGTACTGTGTGCTTGTGTGCTTGGTACTGACCACTGACTACTGAGCCTATCCACCATATTAACACTTGAGCTCCTGGTCTACTAATTTGACACAAGTTAAAGCACATAATATACGCGGAAATCCATCTTGCCTCGTAGGTGTAAATACAGCTGAACGAATAACAACACAATCAAAGAGTTGAGTTGCAAGACACTTGCAATTAGAAAATACCCAGTTACAACCCACTTGCAACTCACATCCATCACAAATCATGACGCAAATCCAACTATTAGGAACATTTTTTCTTAGTTACAACTCACTTGTAACTGGAAAAACTCAACTAAAACCCACTTGCAACAGGAAGAAAACACAGTTGCAGCCCACTTGCAATTCACTACCATCATGGATCACGACATAAATCCAATAGAAAGAATATTTTTCTAAGTTGCGACCCCGCTTGCAACCGGAGAAAAATCAGTTGGGCTGCGACAGAAAAAAGTTAGTTGCAATACACTTGCAACTGACAGCTGGACAATTCACGACACAAATCCAACAGTAGAAATATCTTTTCTCAGTTGCAAGCCACTTGCAATTAGAAAATACCCAATTACAACCCACTTGTAACTCAACAACCATCACAAATCACGACGCAAATCCAACTATTAGGAAAAAATCTTAGTTACAACTCACTTGTAACTGGAAAAAACTCAACTAAAATCCACTTGCAAGAGGAAAAAAACGTAGTTGAAGCCCACTTGCAATTCACTACCATCATGAATCACGACATAAATCCAATGGAAAGAATATTTTTCTAAGTTGCGATCCGCTTGCAACTGGACAAAAAAATCAGTAGGGTTGCGACAGAAAAAGTCAGTTGTAATACACTTGCAACTGACAGCTGGGACAATTCACGACACTAATCCAATAGTAGAAATATTTGTTCTCGGTTACAACCAACTTGTAACTGGAAAAAAAATTAGTTACAACCCACTTGAGACTCACAGCCATCATGAATCACGGCGCCAATCAAACAACTACAAATGTTTTTTTCTCAGTTACAACTCACTAGTAACTGGAAAAAACTCAGATACAATCCACTTGCAACTGAAAATAAAACTTAGTTCCAACCCACTTGCAACTCACAACCATCATGAATCACAATGAAGATCCAACGGTGAGAACGTTTTTCTAAGCTGCATTGCAAATAAACAGGTTAGTTACAACCCGCAGCCCATGAGAAAGCAGCAGCCAGCCCAGCACAAAGCATCGTACATACGCCCACGTAAAGCAAGAAGACGTGAGCAACAAAAGGGAGGCAGCCAGTTTGCACGAATCTTGACATACCTAATCCAATGGTCCCACAAGGTGACTGAGAACTCACGAGTTCTCAGTCGACTGAGAACTAGCAATTCTCATTTATATTATCTTGATCGGTTCTTGTACGCTAGGAAATGAAGAAGTTTGGCAATTTTTCTCTAGAATCTTTTATCACTGTCCACGTAATCAGCATGGAATGCATGCACGTATTGCAGCGCAAGGTACATATAAATATTTTGCCACAAGTCATAAGTGCACAAATATTTTTCATTTTTCGAGCATGACTATCACAAGTATATCCGGATCAGTGAGGTGGATGGAATGATGGATGCTTGATCCCGTGGCACGTTCATACACAGAGAACAATTCTTCATTGAACGCTGTTATTTAGAATTGTTCACACAAAAATATATTCGTTTACAATACTATCTTTTTTTGACCAAGTTAAAGTACTATCCTACATCCGTCATCTTATGCTTGTATTGTCGTGCAAGAAATGGAAGTCAAAGAGAAGACTGCACAAAAAATTAATTTAAAACCCACCATGCCGCCTGACTGAAACAGTTCTAGATGTTGAATTCTAGTCAAATACCGCGAAAGCACTGTATCCCTAGCTGCTCTGTGGAGTCGAAGACGCACAGTAAGTCAGCGTGCCAGAATCGGCGCAAGGTGAAGCGCCCTGTTATGTGTCTGGCCAAAAACAAAACCCATATTTCTATTTTTAAATTATTTTTGGACTAAATTATGTGTTATCCGGTCTAGTTTGTTAGAAAATATGAACATGTTGATGAAAATAGAAAACAATTAAATAGGGCCAGCCGTTTGGGGGGCACCGTACCGACTTAAAAGATTGTAATCATGTTGATAATAATCAAGTGCCATTACTTCGTCGATAACAAAGGAATTCGTTAGAAATGTTTTGAAATGGATATTGTTCTCTCTTTGATCAAGCATTGCTACTTTCTCTTTGATCAGGCATTGCTACTTGGGACAGGCGTCCAAGGATGGACTATTTGAAGTGTAATCTTCACAAAATTGAATTTGTATATTGAAATTAGTCAGAATGACGTGTGCACGCCCCAGGTGCAAGGTTCGCTAGCTAGGATGACCAGGCTGCTTGTGAGGTGCGGCTGTTTAATCGAGTTTGGGACCTCTTCTTTCATTGTGGGAAGATGTGAATCATGGTAGATATTTCAGAGCTTTTTTACTATTTTATGGAAGGGAACACCCATGAAAAAGGTCCTTTCTTTTTTACCCATGAACACTGAAAGTGCCTTTTTCTAAAACTTATGCTCCTGGAAGGCCATACACCAATGTCTTCTGTAGCACATCACTTAGGCGTCAGTGGTGATAGTAATAAGGGCCTTCGTTTGAGAAGATTATTTCTAAGCTATAAATTTGGAGACTGTCGAGCCAAATTTCATAAAATTTTGCAACTGTTGCATGGGTTATTTGACCAGAAATAATTAGTCGTGTAGGTATCCTGTGGTTTAGGCGCTGCTGCCGCTGTTGTGTTTGTACCTCTATTCTCGCGATTGTTAATTGAATGCTTTGCACAGAACTTAAAACTGTTCCTTTTGAAAGACCCTTCACGTCGGGCGTGAGCTGTCATGTATCAGCGTGGACTGCTGTGATGGGCAGGCCATGAATTTTGTCAACTCTACCATCATTATAACAAAGCAGTTTAACCCGCGATGGGCTCTTAACTTTTTTCGATTTTGTAAGTCAATGGTACTTGATTGCGGGACTAGAATTGCTCCATTGATTTCATCATATCAATGTTTACTGTGTATTTTGCTTGTGTTTAAAATTTCTGAAACCAGTAGGAAAACTGGGTGTTGGTCAAACTATGTTTGTGTTTAGTTCTATAGGATGATATCTATAACCAACCTTTGGAACGGTGTAATTCATTTCTTCCCCGGCGATTTATTTTTCTCTACTTTCCGATCATGGAGGGAGGTGAATGTCTTCATGTAGTGGGGTGAGGTGACGATAGCGACAACATGATGTGGACGCGTCGAAAATGGTTGTTTCTATCAACAAGAACTTATTTTTTAAGCCTCCACATGTTTCTCACCCGTTGCAAGTTGCAACGCACGGGCATTTAGCTAGTACTAACATTATTTTCTGAACACAAACGCTGAAAGAGACATAAACACCAGAAAATTTTATTGCGCAAACGATCAGATCTGCGTGGAGAAGCACGATCAGTTGGTTGAGCCAGCGGTGGCCGCAGCGGCGGCGCTGGCCTGCATCGCCTTGTCGTAGGCATACCCGATCAGCCTCTCCACATCCGGCATGGCCGCTTGAACCTGCTCCAGTTGGCCGAAGCGCTCCCCCCACGCGGCCAGGAGCGGGGTGGAGGAGTGGTCGGAGGTCTTGACGCCCTGCATCGCCTCGATCGCGCGCGACCACCCCAGGAGGCCGCCGAGGATGACGTCCACGAAACCGGCGCTCTCGCCGCCGAAGAAAGGCTTCCCCTTGGAGCATTCGCTCAGGGCTCCCTCAAGGGTCACCATGGCGGCGGCCGCCTTCTCCTTCCCCTCCGCCTTCTCCTCCTCCGTCTTGCCGTTCGAAGCCTGGTCCGAAGCTTTCAGGAGCTGCACCACAATAAACCAAAGTGAAACCGCCGTCCAGAACTCCAGATGCTCAAGGCACACGAACACGACTGATTAAACGACGTGAGCTAAACACAATACCGTGTCGTCGATGAAGGCAGCCCAGAAGCGAGCGACGGCGCGTTCGTAGGGGTCGGCGGGGAGGAGGGAGGGGCCGGCGCCGGCGAAGGCCTCGTCGATGTACTGCACGATGACCGACGACTCGCAGACGGGCTTGCCGTTGTGGATCAGCACAGGCACCTTGCTGTGGACGGGGTTGGACTTGAGGAGCAGCTCGCTCTTGTTCTGCAGGTCCTCCTCCACGTACTCGTAGCTCAGGCCTTTGAGGAGGAGCGCAAGATGCACTCGCAGGACGTACGGGCTTGCCCACGTGCCGACCAGCCTCAGCTCGTCCCCTCCTTCCGCCATTGCTGCTATCTCGAGGTCGGTCTCAGCTTTATGGTACTACCCGGTAGCTTGTGTCTCGGCTCTTGCCTTCTTGGTGTTGCCTGTCGATCAGCGCGGTAGGTATATATAGCAGGTTGCAGACCGCTAGGGATCACTAGGCCACTGTGAAAAAATGTAATGAACCGTACAAATTAACTTGAATAAAATTCAATTATCCTCAAGATCGTGATCAGTAGTAAAAACCATGGAGATGACTACACTCACGCAGAGTATTCGTCCTCTCCAAGACTTGGCATTATAAATTATCCATTCCTCGGACTTCGTCAAAATGCGATTCTTTTCCAAGAGTGTGATCAGCATAATCAAACAAAGTTCGGCCACAATATTTTTACCTGTCAGTAGTCACAATCGCAACACGTACGGTAACCAATTTATATTATCTTGATCGGTTCTTGTACGCTAGGAAATGAATAAGTTTGACAATTTTTCTCTAGAATCTTTTGTCACTGTCCACGTAATCAGCATGGAATGCATGCACGTATTGCAGCGCAA
This sequence comes from Puccinellia tenuiflora, assembly GCA_012064385.1. Classification (NCBI taxonomy): domain Eukaryota; kingdom Viridiplantae; phylum Streptophyta; class Magnoliopsida; order Poales; family Poaceae; genus Puccinellia; species Puccinellia tenuiflora. The sequence goes on from QRDG01000705.1 coordinate 256,347, forward strand.
GGTACATATAAATATTTTGCCACAAGTCATAAGTGCTCAATTATTTTTCATTTTTCGAGCATGACTATCACAAGTATATCCGGATCAGTGAGGTGGATGGAATGATGGATGCTTGATCCCGTGGCACGTTCATACACAGAGAACAATTCTTCATTGAACGCTGTTATTTAGAATTGTTCACACAAAAATATATTCGTTTACAATACTATCTTTTTTTGACCAAGTTAAAGTACTATCCTACATCCGTCATCTTATGCTTGTATTGTCGTGCAAGAAATGGAAGTCAAAGAGAAGACTGCACAAAAAATTAATTTAAAACCCACCATGCCGCCTGACTGAAACAGTTCTAGATGTTGAATTCTAGTCAAAAACCGCAAAAGCACGGTATCCCTAGCTGCTCTGGAGTCGAAGACGCACAGTAAGTCAGCGTGCCAGAATCGGCGGAAGGTGAAGCGCCTTGTTATGTGTCTGGCCAAAAAACAAAACCAACATGTTCATATTTCTATTTTTAAGTTATTTTTGGACTAAATTATGTGTTATCCGGTCTAGTTTGTTAGAAAATATGAACATGTTGATGAAAATAGAAAACAATTAAATAGGGCCAGCCGTTTGGGGGGCACCGTACCGACTTAAAAGATTGTAATCATGTTGATAATAATCAAGTGCCATTACTTCGTCGATAACAAAGGAATTCGTTAGAAATGTTTTGAAATGGATATTGTTCTCTCTTTGATCAAGCATTGCTACTTTCTCTTTGATCAGGCATTGCTACTTGGGACAGGCGTCCAAGGGATGGACTATTTGAAGTCTAATCTTCACAAAAATTGAATTTGTATATTGAAATTATGTTGTTCATGTAATTTGTGTCACCCCAACAGTACGGACCTAGATCTTCCACTGACTGAAGACGCACTACCGTTACAATCAATCTAGTCGCTCGAGTGCACTGTTTCAATCTCGAACAAACTTACTTCTTTTGCCGGAAGATAGATGTTCAGAAACCCTTTTCAGACCTTTCTTAAGAACCTGGCTCTAAGAAAAAAGAAAAGTCTGACTAAAAAAGAACACGTTCTAAGTTCCCTAATGTAAAGGAGGCATCACGGTGAGAGAGAAGAGAACATATCTTACTCTTTCTTAAGAATTAGACTTTACGAGTAATAGAATCTCAATGGTTGACTCATTGTCTTGTACATGAGGCCAGTTAATGCAAACTGTTCGAGTAAACACACCACTGATTAATGTGTTGTCGGCTCAAGATAACATGGAGAGGCTAAGATAACATGGAGAGATGTCTATATCGACATGTTTTCGCAACATCGTCCTACTGATAAAAAGTAAAACTGTAATAGTTTTTAATTGGCCTTTCTTTATGGTTGAACCCTGAATCTAAGCAGCATAACTGGTCTCTTTTTTTATCTAAAATGCACAGCACTCTAATGGAAAGGTTGAAATGAAGCAAGTTAACTAGCAGTCCCACGGAGAGATTAGCTCACCAGATTAGCTATAATATTTGAACTACTGCATCGTCAGTTTGATATCCTTCTGAGCTATTGTCCCAACATACTTATGTTGCAAAAAGTTCAAAGAGAACTATCTGGACGCTACAGTACCATATTATGAACTGACAATAAAGATTACAAAAGAGCAATGACAGATAACAATGTAGCATAGCAGATTTAAACTATTAAATCTGGCATGGGAGACTATTCCCATTTCTATTCTATTGCACTGCCTAGAAGTGAAGGCCGCAAAACCCTCAGTCACAAGTATAAGACAGTTTCTAGTCTCACTAAATTTGTTTAGCACAAAGTGTGCTTTCAGGAATCGTACTGAAACTTATAATGAAGCCCGACTTCTAGCCTTGCTTCCTCATTAGCTCACTGTGTCTGCAAAGAGCCAATGGCAATGAATTTATGGAGTAAAAAGACACACGGAGATGTTAACCACATTGATGATGTGTAAGCTATTCTCTCCATTGTCTTGCCCAGAAGCCTTTCTTTCCTGTTGGCTCACTCCCCAGCATTGATCTTGGTGGTCGAGAACCAATTGAAAAATGCCTCCTCAAAAATGGTCGACGGAATGAATCCTTCATGCTAGAACTTGTACCTAACCTGGCTTCTCTCACACTTTTCTTCTGGTGCTTAGAGCTCCTATCTGTATCAGTATCTGGCATCAAGTTTTTAGATTTCCTGCTCTTAATCTTCGAGTCCAACTTACCAAATAGTTTTGCTGTACCCTTTTCACCATGGGTGCATAGAGGACATGGAGGGTCAAATTTCTCACTTTCTGCAGTAATACTATCCAAACAGTTTGCATGGTATGAATGACCGCAGAATAAAACAGCAACGACTCCCAGCTCATGAGCACTCCATGTAGACCGCTCTTTTAATAGCTTTAAGCACAGCTTGCAAATCCCTTGGTCAGGAGAGGGAGCAGTAGCATGTGAATCATTTGATCTAGTCGTAGCTATTTTACTGGTGATGGAGCCAAAGAGCTCACTGTCAACTGACCACCGGTCTCTTTGAGACGAGGCCACCAAGTCAGAAAATGTGCGAGTTGACCACCCATCAGATGACCCACCACGTTGTGAACCTCCTGCGAATATATCATTGCTGCAGGCAGAGAGCATGGAACTTGATGGCCTCCCTTCTGCAAAGCTACTCTCACTGAAGGACTTGAGAGATGGGATCTTGCTGTCCGAGATCTGCCTGCATAACTGATGTCCAGGTGATCGACGTGCTTTCCTCATTGAAAAGGAGTCCACGTGAAGAGAATGACACCTTGATGATGAAGGATCTGCTCTGGAGACTATGGGTGGTGTTGAAGGAAGCGACTTTGATGTCTTTATGTCTGAAGCAACAGTTACCATGTCTAATGATTTGCAGGAATTTGCCTACACAAAATAGTGATTGGCAACGGAATGAACAATAAGTAATGACCATCTAATCTTACATACCATTTGGGAAACAAAGAGTGCAAGGTTAGGAAAAATGGCTGTAATAGTAAGTACTGCATACCTGAGGGGGCGAACTGCTTGCTGTAGATTGAACAGCTGAAAACATGAAATGGATATCAATGAAAATCTGTACAGTTCTTTATATTCTGATATCTAAAAGAACTGATTTCCTTTGACTTCCTAATTTTCCACATATGGTAAATAGCCAGTGAATAAGGAATGTAAGCACAACTGGCCTCAAGTGCACAGAAGACGAAAATGCTAGTACTGGGTTAAAAATGCCTCTCAATGTGACCCCAGAATCAGCTTCATTTTCTTATCCTACAATGTATGTATGTTTATACGATAATCCAACCACCATAACTACCCAGTCAGTAATATTAAATCCCAGAAGAAAAAGAAGAAACCACTTAAGGAAGCAGATGACAAAATAAAACTACAGAACACCAATTTTTAATACCTCGAGGAACACCTTTCGAGCGTCTGAATGCTTCCATCTTCTTGTCAGATTTTTGCCATTTGACCCCACGAATATCAGAAACGCTGTCCTCATTGGGATGACCTTCAGTTGGTGCAACGGAACCACTCTTTAGTTCTGGCCGAATGTTTCCACTACTGTGATTAGAAAACATTGTAGCATTTTCCATTATATCCTCTATGTGTGTGCGGTTGTCCCACCGGAAGCTCCATGATGGTGAGTGTCTTGTCCTGTATGCCGGGACTTCAACTGAAGCCACTGATGGCTCAGACCTCTCCTTGGCGGCTATGCAACAATTAGCACCCATAATAATTGCAGAAAAGAAATCACTATCCTTGACTGCCTTGACTTATACACAACCAAATTCTTCAGGATTCATCCATGTGATGAAAAATCAGAAGTCATAGATAACATGTTCACTCTCCCGAGATGAAACTGCAAGACAATGAGAGACTTCAAGCAAATGAAGAAAGATGGCACTTCAAAGAAAATACAAAATACTATTATGTTATAGGTGGGGACACCCTAAGTTGTACTAGAGGCATTCAGAGACGAGAGAAAAAAAAAAGCAACCTCAGCAAGAAGCCAAGAAGATAAGAAGCATCATAAGCGGTTTATTTAAGAAACATAGGATCATTGTTCAGCTATTAATTAACTTTGACACGGATAAACTCTTGACTTGGGACAATTGTATATTTGTCCTCAATCCAGAAAGAAATGCAGGAGGCGTCCAAATTTAATTGTCGCATTGGATTTCTGGACTGTAAAAGATCACACATATACAAATTCATATTAAAAATCAAGGAATGAACATGCGAATACAACATGTGTTTTCTGGATACATGGACGGCTGACATAAGTTTGGGTGATCAACTGATTATGTTCACAACCTTCTCGTCAGGTTACCACAAAGCGATTAACTTCACCTAGGAGCTAGCCAAAAACTACTCATATGCAAGATATTCCAAAACCAACACACACTGGAAGAGAACTTATTCCTTACGTGCAAAACACGTGAACATGAGTTGTACAATATATTTTTCTTGTGTATCGGGTGCTAAATCACGATGTGAAACATAATTAAGAAACTGATGGTTATTGTGCACAGGATTTTGCAAAATGAACTAGATCAGGCATGACCATACCAGCTGAGACCAACGATGTATGTAAAATAAAACTGTGTGACCGTAATTCACTCGGAAGTGTGAATAAACACTCGATCTACGTTGTGTTTCCATGGGGTAATCGGTGGGTTTTCGTCAAAATTGACAATCTCGTACGATTTCAACTATGGAAACCATGTACCCTATAAGTAATTTCTGACTCTGGACAAGACTGAGCCTAGGTGCATAGAATTTTCTAAATTTGCATCACAACATATCGCATAAAATAATCTTAAGCCCGCCGATCTCTTGACTCCCACCGAAGAAATGGCAACCTAGTTCACCTATTTTTCCCATCGGGCACAATCGAATCAAAATTCCCAGAAATTTACCTCGAACCTACGGGAGAATTTAGCCCCAATCGGGGAGGCTGGATCGGGGAGGCTGGTCCGGGTCAGATCCGACGGCACCGTCGGCGTCGGCGGGTGCTTCGCGGGGGCTAGGGTTAGGGTCGGGAGACGCGGAGGGGGCAGGTCGAGGAGAGAGAGAGAGGGGAGAGAGCGCGTGGGTATGTGAGGAGTGGGTACGAAGACTGGTGGGAAATGGTTTCTTTTCCGTTCCTGCCGGGTGGAAGAAACTCTCCGGCCACCCAAGCTCGTACACCTACACACTCGCAAGGGCCCACCCGTGCTTAGCGGAGCCGGGCCCACACGCATTGACTGCGGAGTTCTTCGTGTCAGGAGATGCCGTGGCACGCGTGGCGCGTTTTCTGTTCGTAGAGAAAATTCAAGAAAATTCACTAGTCGCTCCCGCTGACTCGTGGCGCATGTCGGCCGGAGTGTGCGGTCAGCCATGGAGTTTTTTTCTTTCTTTGAGTGGGCCATGGAGTAGTAGCACTACCGATGTACGGGCTCGTCGCCCGCAGCTGTTCAAAGGGCTGGCCGCAGGACATGTGGGTCTCTGGCGCATCATTTTGGACCGGCCACGGACAAGAAATCGGCCCGGTAATATATATGGAAAGTCCAGATAACTGGAAATGCCCCTTAATAAAAAATAGGAAGTTAGAAGATGTTGAGGAGAACCCTTCATGGGAATGCCACGGTTGGTATCTTGTACCTCTCGATAGGGTTTTAGGTTTTCTCTCGTCGGCGCCACACTGACGTTGAGCTTTTCCACCCGTTCTCATCTCTCGCGGACCCTATATCTCGAATGTAGGATTTAACAACTGGTGGTGCCAAACTCAGTTTTCATAGTTTAAATATCATGTACTCATGGCACCCCTAGTGGATCCGTCCCTGGATAGAGGTGTGCGAGAGTTGTAATTGCATATGTCCAACTTGTGCTTTTGTAACGGTATTTTTCCAACTTTCCAGAATTGAACGGTAATAGATCCAATTAACACATTCTTATATGAATAATGTTATGCAAAGAGACATGAAATACATGGATACTAGTAGAATTCTAAACAAACATACATGCAGGCCTTATGGAAAAATTGACTTGGCATGGGTTATGGAATGTGCACAAGCTAGAGCTGGCGATATCGAGAACACACTAGTGCTCTCGGGTACCAGTACACCCTATACATGCAAAAATAATTTAGTAATTCAAAACAGGGTTTAAAAAATTGAATGTTTTTTAAATCAAAGATGATTAAATATTGTACTCGTCTAAAAAGAATCGCTAGGGAATTACTTTCATTGTTTCTTGAGTCAAATATTTTGCCAATACTGTTGGAATTTACTAGTATTTACTAGTGGGCCATTGGCCCAATAGCCTAATAAATTCTGAAATTCTCATGGCCCATTCATGCATGCAAGTGGTGGAACTAAAGTTTAGTCCCATACTGCTAGTTGGATGAGAGTTGCACCAGCTTATAAGGTGGGCTCTACTAGCACTTGTATAAGCATAGAAATAAGAGAGAATAAGAGAATGCCACACGCGCGCTCCTCCTCCGCCGCCCGCCTCGCCTCGCCTCGCCTCGGGTTGCGGGAATGAGCCGAGCCGATGGCTATCTTTTTGTTGTTCGGGAAAATTAATGAGTCAATTAATTAGTAATTAACGGACGCGTTAATCACTCAGCCGTTTCCGATTCTTTTGGATCGTGGGGCTGTTACAGACTCGGACGTGGGGCTGCGCCCATGTCCTACCCGACTTGCACTACATATACAGGCTGAGCTAACCCTAGCCGCTAGTGCGAAAACACATGGTCTCTCGTCGTTCTAGTTCCAGAACCTTGCGCCGCCGTTTTCCAAGTCTTCTCCATCCCGTCTTCCGGCGTACACCGCTAGGCGGGACAGTAGGCCTCCGGAACCCCGCCTCTCGTGATCCTGTACGGGAGAGGGGTGATCAGGTTTTTGGGGAGCGCACTCGCGCGACTACTGGCTGCGATTACTTCCCCAACGACGACTTCTTCCCCGACATCGGCAACCTCTTCATCGACAACATGGGCGACAACGGGGATGGCAGCGGTTCCACTCCCGCTGCGATGTACGTGATTTTGTCCTTTCTGTTTCAGATCTTATTACAGTTTCTTTTCGTAGTACTGGCTGTAGATTTGATCTCTATGTCTACCGTATTAGTAGATCACATGCTTAGTTTAATATTTGTTCCAGTCATGTATTGTTTCCTATTTTGTGGATTAAATCATATGCTAAATTGCTTCTTTTTTCAACAATCCAAAAACCTGAGTATAGGCAATTTGCTCCAACTGGCTTTCTCGCGTCTATGAAGCCGTTTCCCTTTAAAGGGGTGACCTATAAAAGGTGGCGCATGAGAGCAGTATATTGGTTCCAAAACATGAACTGCTTTGATGCCACCAAAGGCAAGCCTGAAGGCGCTTGATACCCTATTCAAGGGTGCCCTTCTCATTGTTCTTGACGACTCCATTGTGGATTCGTATATGTCGTTTGATAACGGCAAGGACATGTGGGCTACGCTCGAGGCCAAATTTGGGGCCTCGGACGCTGGCAGCGAGTTGTATGTCATGGAGCAATTCTATGACTACAAGATGACTGAAGAGCGTACTGTTGTTCAACAAGCTCATGAGATTCAGTCACTCGCTAAGGAACTTGAGCACTTTAAGTGTGTGTTGCCGGACAAGTTTGTTGCCGGTGGCATTATTGCTAAGCTTCCATCTTCATGGAGCAACTTTGCTACTTCTTTGAAACACAAGAGACAGAAATTTTCTGTTTCGGATCTCATTGGGACTCTTGATGTTGAGGAGAAGGCTAGAGCAAAGGATACACGTGCTCGAGTTGCCGAGGCTGGTTCTAGTGCCCATGTGGTACAGAAGAAAAATTACCAGCAGCCCAGTAAGTTCAAAAATAATAAGAACAAATCTGAGGGCAAAGGCAAGTTTGACATAAAGAACAAGCCGTCTCATTCTACCAACTTTAAGAAGAAGAAGGGATCCTGCCACATTTGTGGTGATCCAAATCATTGGGCTCCTAGATGCCCTAAACGGTAGGAGCAGCGCGAACTTGAGAAGAGCAGCAAGACCGCTAATATTGTCATGGCCGATACTGATAATGGGTACGGTATAATTCCCACCATTCTTTCAGTTTGTCATTCTCCTGAATGGTTGATTGACACTGGTGCCAATGTACATGTTTGCGCTGATGCTTCCATGTTTTCTTCTTATCAGGTCACAGGGACATCCCCCGTGCTGATGGGGAACGGGTCACATGCTTTTGTACGTGGCGTTGGTATGGTCGATCTGAAGTTTACTTCGGGAAAAACCGTGCGCTTGAAGAACGTACATCATGTCCCTTCCATCAATAAGAATCTCGTCGGCGGTTCGCTATTATGTCGAGATGGTTTTAAGTTGGTATTTAAATCCAATAAAGTTGTAATTTCTAAGTATGGACAATTTGTTGGAAAAGGCTATGAGTGCGGAGGCTTGTTCCGCCTGTCTTTGTCAGATATTAGCACTAAAGTTGTTAATCATGTTTGCCATGATAATGAATCTAATATTTGACATTCACGACTTTGTCATATTAACTTTGGTTGCATGACGCGATTAGCCAATATGAGTTTAATTCCGAAATTCACCACTGTTAAAGGTTCCAAGTGTCAAGTGTGTGTTCAAGCTAAACAACCTCGCAAGTCCCATAAGACTGCGGAGGCAAGAGACTTGGCACCGCTGGAGCTTATACATTCTGATCTTTGTGAGATGAATGGCATGTTAACTAAAGGTGGAAAGAAATATTTCATGACACTGATCGATGACTCCACTCGATATTGTTATGTGTATCTTCTGAAATCAAAAGATGAAGCTTTAAATTATTTCAAGATCTATAAAACTAAAGCAGAGAACCAACTTGATCGAAAGATTAAGAGGCTTAGGTCTGATCGTGGTGGAGAGTATTTTTCCAATGAATTTGATTCTTTTTGTGTGGAACATGGTATAATCCATGAGAGGACGCCTCCCTATTCACCTCAGTCAAATGGGGTGGCCGAAAGAAAGAACCGTACTCTAACTGATTTGGTTAACGCCATGTTAGATACATCGGGTCTTTCCAAGGCATGGTGGGGGGAGGCGCTAATGACTGCGTGTCATGTCCTAAACCGAGTTCCCACAAAGAATAAAACCATTACTCCATTTGAGGAATGGGAAAGGAAAAGATTGAAACTCTCTTACCTACGTACTTGGGGTTGTTTGGCTAAAGTCAATATACCAATTCTCAAGAAGCGAAAGCTTGGACCAAAAACCATAGATTGTGTTCTTCTGGGTTATGCTTTTCACAGCATTGGTTATAGATTTTTGATAATAAAGTCTGAGGTGTCCGACATGCATGTCGGTACAATTTTGGAGTCGAATGATGCGACTTTCTTTGAGAACATATTTCCTATGAAGGATATGTCTGGCTCATCTATTCAGGAGATACCTTTTTCATCGAGTCAGGATTTAATTGCAATTCCTGAATCCACCATTTTGATAGAACACGTTGAGGATGACAATGAAGCTCCTGTTAGGAGCAAGAGAGAGACAGAGGACTGCAAAGTCCTTTGGTGATGATTTCATTGTGTACCTCGTGGATGACACACCCAATACCATTTCAGAAGCTTATGCATCTCTTGATGCTGACTACTGGAAGGAAGCCGTCCGTTGCGAGATGGATTCCATTTTGGCTAATGGTACTTGGGAAATCACTGATTGTCCTTATGGGTGCAAACCTGTAGGATGTAAGTGGGTGTTTAAGAAAAAGCTTAGGCCCGATGGTACAATTGAAAAGTACAAGGCAAGGCTTGTGGCCAAGGGTTATACCCAGAAAGAAGGTGAAGACTTCTTTGATACTTACTCACCTGTAGCCAGGTTGACCACTATTTGAGTGCTACTTTCATTGGCTGCCTCACATGGTCTTCTTGTTCATCAAATGGACGTTAAGACGGCTTTCCTTAATGGAGAGTTAGATGAGGAAATTTATATGGATCAGCCAGATGGTTTCGTAGTACCTAGTCAAGAAGGCAAGGTGTGCAAGTTATTAAAATCTTTATATGGCCTTAAGCAAGCTCCTAAGTAATGGCACGAAAAGTTTGAAAGAACTTTGACTGTTGCTGGCTTCGTTGTAAACGAAGGTGACAAATGTGTGTACTATCGCCATGGTGGGGGCGAGGGAGTTATCCTTTGTCTGTATGTCGATGACATACTGATATTTGGAACAAACCTTGATTTAATCAAGGAAGTTAAAGATTTCTTATCTCTTTGTTTTGAGATGAAGGATCTAGGAGTAGCTGATGTTATCTTGAATATCAAGCTACTGAGAGGTGATGATGGTGGGATTACCCTGCTTCAGTCTCACTATGTGGAAAAGGTCTTGAGTCGTTTTGGGTACAGCGACTGCAAGCCTTCTCCAACACCATATGATCCTAGTGTGTTGCTTCGAAAGAATCGACGGATTGCTAGAGATCAACTGAGATACTCTCAGATTATTGGCTCGCTTATGTATTTGGCGAGTGCCACTAGGCCTGACATCTCTTTTGCCGTGAGCAAATTGAGCCGGTTCGTTTCAAATCCGGGAGATGATCATTGGCATGCGCTTGAGAAAGTTATGCGCTATTTAAAAGGCACTGCGAGCTATGGAATTCACTATTCCGGTTATCCAAGGGTACTGGAAGGTTATAGTGATTCAAATTGGATATCTGATGCTGATGAGATTAAAGCCACCAGTGGTTATGTTTTTACACTTGGTGGTGGCGCTGTTTCCTGGAAGTCTTGCAAGCAGACCATTTTAACCAGGTCAACTATGGAAGCAGAACTCACAGCACTAGACACAGCCACTGTTGAAGCAGAGTGGCTTCGTGAGCTCTTGATGGACTTACCTGTGGTTGAAAAACCAATACCCGCCATCCTTATGAACTGTGATAATCAAACTGTGATTGTTAAGATAAACAGTTCGAAGGATAATATGAAGTCATCAAGACATGTGAAGAGGAGACTGAAATCTGTCCAAAAATTAAAAAACTCCAGAGCTATTACGTTGGATTATATTCAAACATCTAAAAATTTGGCAGATCCCTTCACAAAGGGTTTATCACGTAATGTGATAGATAATGCATCTAAGGAAATGGGGTTGAGACCCACTTTATGAGTTGTCCACAGTGGTAATCTACTCTATGTGATCGGAGATCCCGTGAAGTAGAAGTGGGAGACAAACTGTTGGTCAGCTGGGAGGAGAGTATTCCTTAATATTATTTATCCCACTCAGATGCAATACTCTCATGTTCCTGATTTGTATGGCAGGTTGATATTTATCTTAATGAGTTCCAATTGACTTACTTTTATAAGTGAAGATGTTGTCCTACAGAGCATCTTTTGAGGAACACACCTATATGAGTTTGACTGTTAAACGTCGCAGTCTATGAGAGTTGGGTTCTCTCTAGTAAGCTCATGAAAGGCTTTGGAGTATGACGTATAAGCTCCACCCGCGGGGAAGCCTTGCGGCAGCCTAGTATCGGTCTAGACGTTATGTGAATCTAGTATCGCAGAAAACTTGTAGTTCAAGGCATAGTCCACTATCAAGTTGTGAACTAGCGTAGCGTAATGTTCTAAGTGGAAGTTCAACTTAACAGTCTCCACTAAGCATCGGTATATAAACAATGTTTTGGAACTTAAATGATGACATGAGCCAATGAGACTTTGTGGGGGATTGTTGGAATTTACTAGTGGGCCATTGGCCCAATAGCCTAATAAATTCTGAAATTCTCATGGCCCATTCATGCATGCAAGTGGTGGACTAAAGTTTAGTCCCATACTGCTAGTTGGATGAGAGTTGCACCAGCTTATAAGGTGAGCTCTACTAGCACTTGTATAAGCATAGAAATAAGAGAGAATAAGAGAATGCCACACGCGCGCTCCTCCTCCGCCGCCCGCCTCGCCTCGCCTCGTCACGACGCGCCGCGGGTTGCGGGAATGAGCCGAGCCGATGGCTATCTTTTTGTTATTCGGAAAAATTAATGAGTCAATTAATTAGTAATTAACGGACGCGTTAATCACTCAGCCGTTTCCGATTCTTTTGGATCGTGGGGCTGTTACAGACTCGGACGTGGGGCTGCGCCCATGTCCTACCCGACTCGCACTACATATACAGGCTGAGCTAATCCTAGCCGCGTGTGCGAAAACACATGGTCTCTCGTCGTTCTAGTTCCAGAACTTTGCGCCGCCGTTTTCCAAGTCTTCTCCATCCCGTCTTCCGGCGTACACCGCTAGGCGGGACAGTAGGCCTCCGGAACCCCGCCTCTCGTGATCCTGTACGGGAGAGGGGTGATCAGGTTTTTGGGGAGCGCACTCGCGCGACTACTGGCTGCGACTACTTCCCCAACGACGACTTCTTCCTCGACATCGGCAACCTCTTCATCGACAACATGGGCCACAACGGGGATGGCAGCGGTTCCACTCCCGCTGCGATGTACGTGATTTTGTCCTTTTCTGTTTCAGATCTTATTACAGTTTCTTTTCGTAGTACTGGCTGTAGATTTGATCTCTATGTCTACCGTATTAGTAGATCACATGCTTAGTTTAATATTTGTTCCAGTCATGTATTGTTTCCTATTTTGTGGATTAAATCATATGCTAAATTGCTTCTTTCTTCAACAAAAACGCCATATATATAAGTATTACTCACACTACATTCGTCAGAAATTTGTTTTTTTTTTGAAGTCAATGAGATCATTTCTTGGCCAAACGTTTTTATACGTGTATAACACTTGATCATGTTTGATTCCAATTTTTTTAATTACTACATTGTTTGGTTCATATAGGATGTGTTGGCACTTGGCACCTAAGAGCCTAAAATTCCCGTCATGGTGATATAGTATACAATGTTGTGAAGTGTGTTAAGTATATTATACCACCACTTTCCATCAGATCGGTCTTTTGGGATAGTTGGTTGGTAGAGGTATCTAACATGGTATCAGAGCCTCAGGTCTCAGGTTCGAGTCCTACCCCCGGCGTTTTTCTCCCAATTATTTCTCCGCTCGAAAGAGGGCTGGAGGGGAGCTTTTAGCCACCGATGTTCCGGTGTGCTCTTCTTCTATTCACGTGTTGACTTTCTCTTCTCCCGTCACACGTGAGAGGGGGTGTTGTGAAGTGTGTTAAGTATATTATACCACCACTTCCTATCAGATCGGTCTTTTGGGATAGTTGGTTGGTAGAGGTATCTAACATACAAAAGTCAATATTGGTTTGCATGTAGTTTACAATTGTTGAACCGTGTTCTACAATATGCATCCAGTAAGCTGTTGTGCAAAACTGGCGCAATGAACAAACCCTATTTTTTCTTTAAAAGGAGGATGACCATCGGCCTTTACATCTATTGATACACATTTCCATATATTATTCATTATTCGAAAGTCTAGAAAATCTGGTCAACAAAGCCGAACAAAATTGATCGACCTTAAAAAGGGAAAAGATGAGACCGTATATCTCGCCAGTAACTCCACTAGACAAACACTGACCCTACGGTAAAACACCAAAAAGCAAAAAAGTTACACAACTCCTAGGCTAATCCTATAAAAAAATATCACCACGCGTGCGATGATGATGACAAGTCCAAATAAAGGTCAATCTCGGCATTTTTATCCCTAAGACTGAGTTTCGAGTCACCGACTTCAACAAGGGAACGACGCAAGCTCCCCGTGCACGTCGACAATACTTGATTAGTGATCTCGGAATTAGATCAAACTCTACTTAACGAATAGTAATTTCGAGTAAGAAAATATAACACAGTGATCTTGTATCAACTATAGAGTAGTTTTAAGCTCTTATGTATATAGTAATCAAATGTATAATCACTACCAAAAAATTCTACATATTATTAACCAAAAGCTGGTAATCAAATGATAAAACACGGAGTATATATTTATGGCTCGCGAGATCCAGTGATCTCTTTATTTTATTTTTGAAAATCATATTTATATGTTTAAAAATTCTAAAACAAAATCCCAGATGTACTCAATGATGCCCTCTACAAACATGTTAAATCTCACTTTGAAATAATTTATGTTCCATGTTACTTAAAAATAAAAATAAAAGTATGGATCCGAGTACACTGAATAGTGCATATTTCCTACCATTCCAAGTAAATTTGTCATGTGCTACCTATAAAACTTCAAAATTTTCCCTTTTGTATCTCTGTTTTTAAGCTCATGAGGAAGTAGTGAGACTCTAGTTATAACTTGTGACAAGCAATGTCATTTCCCCCCTTTCACCCGGTGTTGATGGTTCACGTCCTCACTTGAATTTGAGCCGAGAGATGGCTTAAGCAAAATATAAATAAAACTCACCATTCTACTCCGCACAATGAAAACCTGAGAAATCAGTCAAAACATTGGTGGGTGAAACAAAGGACAAAAGAGGAGCGACCTCATTCCTCTTAAACCAGCTGCTCTCAAAAGTATAAAAGCCTTGCTTGTTATGGGGAACTAGCTAGTTTCTTTGCTGTGGAATCGTTGATGAAAGCATGCACCGCTCAAAATTGTTTTTATCTCTGTTTAAAAAATTAAAAAGCTCTAGCACATGACTAATCCCTGCTTCCCTCTGCGAAGGGCCTTTCTTTTACTTTAATGTTGAGTCAGTTTTCCTTTTCCTTCTATCTCTACCAAGCAAACATATTGTGTTGACCCTGGGTGCAGTTGATCATATTATATCATTATGATTAAACATGATTCTTTGTATTGACTTTATCCATGAGATAAGACGTTGAAAGTTGAAGCTTTTGCTAAAACTTGCATCTTCCTTGTGTTGATTCTCAAACACTTTTGACAAGGAACCATTAACTTTAAGAATTATCAAATATGTTGATCTCATTGCTTTCGTGTCTCTAACTTTTATGAAAAGTTTTTTCTTAGATAATTCAACTTGGTTATTCATTGCCTTCTTGCTATCAACTATAGACAATTGTTTTGGATCATTTCATTCATATCCTATGCTTTACATTACTATCTTGATCAAGTTTGTGTTGGTCGCATGTCTGATCAAAAATTATTTTTGTTATCACTTACCTACTCGTCCTACTCGAAGACGAGTAGGAGTTAAGCTTGGGGATGCTGATACGTGTCAAACGTATCTATAATTTTTTATTGTTCCATACTAGTTTTGTGATGTTGTCACATGTTTTTAATATCATATTACATCATTTTTATGCATTTTGTCGGACTAACCTATTGACAAGATGCCCAGTGCCAGTTTCCTGTTTTTGCTGTTTTTGTATTTCAGAAAATCTACCACAGAAAATATTCTCGAATTGCGCTGAAAATTTACGGGGAATTTTTATTCGACAAGATGGAGTCGGAGTCCAAAGGGCGACCTGGGGGGCCACCCAGGGGCCAGAGGCAGCCAACAGCCGCGACCCCACCTGGACCCACGGGTGGGGCCTGCCCCTGCCCTCTGGGCACCGCCTCGCCCCCCCCTCGACGCCTATAAAATCATAAAAAACCTAAAACACTGAGGGCGGCCATTATTTTCCAGAGAAGTCATCCTGAGCCGCTGCCACCATAAACCCTGCCGGAGGGGAGATTGATCCTGGAGGGCTCTTCATCGCCATGCCTTCCTCTGGGATGATTTGTGAGTAGTTCCACCTTGGACGATGGGTCCATGGCAGTAGCTAGATGGTAGTCTCTCACCCTTGTGCTTCATGTATTATGATCTTGTGAGCTGCCTAACATGATCAAGATCGACTATTGTAATGCTATGTGATGTGTTTGCTGGGATCCGATGGATTATGAAGTTGTGATCAGATTGTGCATGATTCTTATATGTTCACTTATGTTCTCGCATGCTCTCCGATGTGTGTAGTTTCTTTGGCCAAGTAATTATGTATGTCTCCAAGAGGAAATATTTATGCTAGATAGTGGGTTCATGCCCCCTTTTGTTCCTGGGCACGAGTGACAGAAACGTCTAAGGACGAGGGTGTGCTGTTACTACTAAGGGTAAAACAGCGGTGTTAAAGTCTATTTTGATGTTTAATATTGCTTACTTCATGCACTTTACTTACTGCAAATGTTTATTGCTTGCAACTTAATACCGATGGGTGACAGGCTGGATAGCGATCCCACGGTGGACTTTTTAGACAAAGATGCAGTTGGATTCAACGGTCTTTGTTCCTTGTCGTGATGCCTACATAAATATTACCATGTACTCTTTGTCATAGCTAGATTAAGTTTGTGTCATAATCTTGTCAATTGCCTAGCTGTAATTTGTTTACCCATCATATGAGTGTTTTATCTATTTGAGAGACTCCACTGGTGAACCCATGGCCCCTGGTCCAACTTTTTACTTTGTTTGCAACCTCATTTACTTGTTTTTCAATATCTTTACTCCTCTGGTCCGTTTCCATAATTTCATCCACTACACTATACATTTAACTGCTTTGTTTTTAGCAGGCCGAAAAGATTGACAACCTTTCCGCCGTTGGGGGCAGAGTAATTGTTTGAGTGTGTGCAGGTCCATGGCCATTGACGACAGAGATCATCAAGGTTCACCTCGTTGTTGATTTCAAAGTCCTACTGGTTCGATAAACCTTGGTTCGTTTAACAAGGGAAAACTGCTACTTACTACATCCACGCCTTCGCTTGGGGCACTACCCAACACTATCATCATCCACAATCAACATCCTTCAAGGAATCCTCTTTGAAATCATCATAAGACCAATACAAAGTTGCCAAATGATACTTATCTTGTCCCTAGCCTCATTCCTGGTTTTGTGCAGCTTCACTCTCTCATTGTTACTATATGCTTTTATTGCCCCTCCTAGCTCTTGATACATGTCAAACGTATCTATAATTTTTTATTGTTCCATGCTTGTTTTATACCATTGCTACATGTTTTTACTATGATTTTATAGCATTTACTGGACTAACCTATTAACCCAGTGCCCAGTGCCAGTTTCTGTTTATTTTGTCCGTGCATTGTAGAAAAGGCCCAAAAATGAATGTGCTCAGAAAAATCTGTAAACATTAAAGAATTTCTAATTCATCAGAAAACTCCCAAAGCCAGAATGAGGCCTCAAGTGGATGCCCACGCGCCAGGGGCGGGTACCAGGCATGCCCTGTGGGCCACCCGCGGCCACAGGCCGCCCCTGGGCCTCGGGGACCTCCCGGCGCCGCCCTTCGGACTATATATTCGTCAAGATCTAAAACTCACGCCCCCGAGAGTAATTTTCCCGAAATGAAACAAAGCTCTGCCACCATCGAAAACCCTAATTTGGGGGACAGAAGTTCCTATTCAGCACCCTGCTGGGACGGGGATCGACCTGTAGAGTCATCTTCATCGACGTAACTGCCTCTCACGATGATGCGGGAGTAGTCCCTTGATACGTCTCCGACGTATCTATAATTTTTTATGTTCCATGCTTGATTATATATCAGTGCCACATGTTTTATAATGTTTTTATATCATTTTGGCATGATTTATGGAACTAACCTATTAACAAGATGCCTAGTGCTAGTTCTTGTTTTCTGCTGTCTTTTTGTTTCAGAAAAGTTGTTATGGGAAGTTTCTCGGATTGCGCTGAAAATTACGGGAATTATTTCCAATATTAAACAAAGACGGAGCCAGAAGGGGGCCTGCAGGGGGGCCCACAGCCCTCAGACGCCAGCCAGGCGCGGCCTAGGGCTTGGGCGTGCCTGGCTCCCACCTGGACAGGTGGTCCACCTCCTCAAGTCGCTCTTTCGCCTATAAATTGTCCTCGACGCAAAAACCCTAGAGAAGCCGATCATATTTTCCAGAAGACGTCCGAGGCCACCGCCATCTCAAGCGCTAGTTTGGGAGGGTTCTGCAGCTCTTCCCGGCACCCTGCCGGAGAGGGGAATCGACACCGGAGGCATCTACACCACCATGCCTGCCTCCGGAGTGATGCGTGAGTAGTCCACCACGGGACTACGGGTCCATAGCAGTAGCTAGATGGTTGTCTCTCCTCCTTGTACTCCATTGTTTAGATCTTGTGAGCTACCTATCATGATCAAGATCATATTATTTGTAACTGCTACATGATTGTGTTTGCATGGATCCGATGAATTGTGGAAGTCATTACTTTTGTTCATCTTTGTGTTATGTTTTATCTATGATCTTGCATGCTCTATGATGCTAGTGGATGCTTTGGCCAAGTAATTA
This sequence comes from Puccinellia tenuiflora, assembly GCA_012064385.1. Taxonomy (NCBI): domain Eukaryota; kingdom Viridiplantae; phylum Streptophyta; class Magnoliopsida; order Poales; family Poaceae; genus Puccinellia; species Puccinellia tenuiflora. The sequence continues at coordinate 274,496 of QRDG01000705.1, forward strand.
TTAGTGTTGTATGAGGAAGTATTTATGCTAGATAGTGGGTTCATGCCTCTCTTTGTCTGAGTTCGGTGACAGGAACGGTTAAGGCTAGAGATGTGCTGTTGCCACTAGGGACAAAATAGCGGTGTGATTTCCTTGTGTTATTTACATTGCTTACATTATGCACTTTGCTTATTGCAATGATCTATTGCTTGCAACTTAATACTTTTGGGTGACATGCTGGATTTGCGATCCCAGGGTGGATTATTAGTCATAGATGCAGTTGGATAACGGTCTATGTATTTTGACATAATGCACATATTAGATGAAACGGTGAACTATATTGTTTTATGATAGCATTGCTATGCGCCCATAATTCTGTCAATTGCCATGCTGTAATTTGTTTACCCATCATGTATACCTTTTGGAGAGACACCTCTAGTGAACTTTGGACCCCGGTTCTATTTTCCTACATTGGTTACAACCGTTTTAATAGCTTTTCATCATCATTTACATGCTGGTCATATTTCACTCTCTTCATATTTTACACTTGCACATTTAATTCTTTCTGTTCGGAAAGCCGAAGAGATTGACAACCTCTCTGTTTTCGTTGGGGCAAAGTACTTGTTTGTGATTGTGTGCAGGTCCACGTGAATTATTGTTAACGGCGTCGTTGACACCTCGCTCGCCTTCTCCAAGTCCTACTGGATTCGACAACCTTGGTTTTGTAATCAAGGGAAAACTGCCGCTTTGCTGCATCATACCTTCCTCTTGGGGTCTCCCAGCGAACGTGTGATCCACGCCATCATCCCTCATCGAGGCTGAGGCTTGTATCTGTAGCTATGTAGTTATCTCTCTCTCTCCCATGATGTTATCTTGTTGTGATCATGAGTACTGTTAATCTAGTTGAATTCATATGATGGTTCCCCTTCTTTATGTAATGGATGTGATGTTACTCAAGTGATGATATCTAGTATAATTTCTGGAGTCATCGTTGTGATCACGGTGCCACGATGACAGTTTGGGTGCCGTTGAAAGTGCATCTAGTCCCCAAGTATGTTTTGGTGTTAATGACAACATAATAATTTAATCTAATAATGTTTTGCAAGTCCTTGCAGGTTTTAAACAGGAAGAAACTACTGTCGGAAGTAGTACTGCCAGCACCGGCGGTTGATACGTGTCAAACGTATCTATAATTTTTGATTGTTCCATGCTAGTTTTGTGATGTTGTCACATGTTTTTAATATCATATTACATCATTTTTATGCATTTTTCGGACTAACATATTGACAAGATACCCAGTGCCAGTTTCTGCCTGTTTTGTCTGTGAATTGCAGAAAATGCCCGAAAATGAAAGTGCTCAGAAAAAACTGAAAAAATTAAAGAAAATCAGAAATAATTAAAAACTCCGGGAGCCAGAAGGGCAGGTCCAGCAGAGGCCTAGAAGGGCCCACGCGGGTGCCAGCCGCGGCCGCAGGTCGCCCCTGCCCCTCGAAAACACCCCGGGGTCGTCCTTTGGACTACGTATTCGTCCCGTCGAGAAAACCTAAACCCCCGAAGGATTTTCCCAGAAATGCAACAGAGCTCCGCCGCCATCGCCGACAAGTTTTGGCGGGGTCAGATTGTTCCTGTTCCGGCACCCTGCCGGGACGGGGATCGACCTCCGGAAGCCATCTCCATTGACACCATTGCTTCCCGCGATGAGGAGGGAGTAGTCCTCCACCGGGGCTGAGGATTGTACAAGTAGCTATGTGGTTATCTCTATCTCCCATAATGTGATCTTCGTTGTGATCATGAGCTTTGTTGATATAGTTAAATACATGATGTTTCCCCTTATGTAATGGATATGATTTTGCTAAAGTGGTGTCATCTAGTATAAGTTCAGGAGTCACTGTTGTGATCATGGTACCTCGGTGACAGGATGGGTGTTGTGTGTGACTCTATGATAATAGCTTAGAGGGATCTTCATCATGAGTTTGTTCTTTATTATTGTTGGATTGAATAGATCATGAGGTTTGTTGGTGCTTGTGTTATTGAAGAAAGAGACTATTCAAGAGATAGGTTGTGCTGTTTGTTAGTACTATCTTTGGATGCGGATAGTGACAGCATGAAGTGTCCATAGATGTGGAATACGAACTTTAAGGTGTGCTTTTCATAGCCCTACGCAATTCTCATCCTATTTGATCCACGAAAGAATGATCTCCGAGTAACGTCTACCTTGCATGTGTTTTTGTGGGAACTATCATGTGTTTAATTATGTTAATGATGTTGAGAGTGGTCATTAGTAAAAGTATGAAGCCTAGGCCTTGTTTCCAACCATTGATAAACCGTTTTAAGTCACATTTGTCAATTGTTCGCTTGCTGCCATTTTTATTACAGAATTACAAAATCAACCTTTACCATCAATATCAATTGCATTTTACTATCTCTTCGCCGAACTAGTGCACCTATACAATTAGCCATTGTATTAGGTGTGTTGGGGACACAAGAGACTTCTTGTATCTTAATTGCAGGATTGCTTGAGAGAGGATACGTTCAACCTCTTCCTCCCGTGGATTCGATAAACCTTGGGTTACTCACTTAAGGGAAATTTGCTGCTGTCCTACAAACCTCTGCGCTTGGAGGCCCAACAAAGTCTACAAGAATAGAAGCGTGTAGTAGACATCAAGCTCTTTTCTGGCGCCGTTGCCGGGGAGGAAAGGTAAGCGGTACTCACACTCCGGTGACGAAGCTAACTAGCATCGTTGTTGGGGAGGTGAGTGCTTGAAGGTATCTTCTTTAGATCTTGCAATTAAATCTTTTTGTTTCTTGTTTTATTTTACTACTTTTGCTTATGGAACGCTATCCTTTAAATTTGATGTTTGAGAGTGACCTCTCCACCACTCCCATGGTGGATAAGGTTACTCCACCTACTGAATGTATTCCTTTCAAAATACCGATGGGAATAATTGATCGTGTTATGAGTAACCGCTATGCAGGAGATGGAGCTATCCATCCTAGTTATCATCTGCTTTATATTAAAGAATTATGTGAGTTGTTTGAGATTACAGGTGTTTCAAGAGAGTTACTCAGGAGGAAATTATTTTCCTTATCACTTAAGGAGAAAGCATTGGAGTGGTATAGGCTACTACACAATTCTCACTTGTTGGATTGGAAGGAGCTTATGTTTCTCTTTTACTCTAAATTTTATCCTCTTCATGAAATTCATCAAGATAGAAATTATATCTATAATTTTTGGCCACATGACGGAGAGAGCATTGCTCAAGCTTGGGGGAGATTGAAATCATTAATGCTTAAATGCCCTAACCATGAGCTCTCCAAGGATATTATTGTTAATAATTTTTATGCAAGGTTATCTCGTCATGACAAGGAAATGCTTGATGCTTCTTCTATGGGTTCTTTTACAAGTAAGAAGGTTGATGCTAAATGGGATCTTATTGAAAGGATTCAACACAATATTGAAGATTGGGAGATCAACAAAGGTAAAGAGTCAGGTATAAATTATGAGTATGATTGCATTAAGTCCTTTGTTGAAACTGATAGTTTTAATAAGCTTAGTGCTAAGTTTGGACTTGACTCTCAAATAGTTGTTGATTTCTGTAAGTCTTTTGCTTATCATATTAATGTTCCTAAAGAGAAATGGACCAAGCATCATGAACCTTTTAAAGACATTTGCAAGGAAAATGAAATTGTTAATGATGATTGCTATAGACATGATCCAATCTCTACAAATAATGTTTTATATAAGCATGTTAATTTTTGTGGAGTGGATAGACCTTGTGAAAGCACTCGGGTTGAAGAAGATAAGTATTGTAAGCAACATAAGCATGAAAGAACTAGCAAATGGCTTAAGGATTTATATAAATTTGCTAGAGAAGTAAATGACCTCTATCCTTTTATTTGTGAACTTTGCAATGAAGAAGGTCATTTTAATTTCCAATACTTGCACTTTCATGATAGAACTATTAGCCAGTTTTGTGATAACATGATCATCTAGTCTTTATGATGAACTTAATTTATTTTTGGGGTGTGAAAAGTTATCAGAAAAACTTCTTGGTTAGATATGAGTACTTTAGGGACGATTAGCATTCTTCAGGGATCCTATCTTTATTGTGTTGTGAATTTCCGCAAAAATGCTTGCATAGCAAAAATTAGAAAGAATGGCACTTTACCAAAGTATGAAAGGAAAAATGTTTCTTATGTTGCCACTAATGAAAGGGAGAAATTCTCCCAAGTTTCTCCTATCTTTTCTAATAATGAATCATATTATGTGGAGAAGCTTCCTTCCAACCACTCCCTCCTAAGGTGGTGGTGAAGAAGAAGAAGAGGAAGAAGAGGGGAAGAAGTAAAAGAAAGAGGAAACGGTATCATCCCCTAAGCATGTTTCTCCTGTCATGGTTGTTCCTAATGAGCAACAATAACAACAACAATAACAACAAAGCCTTTCAGTCCCAAACAAGTTGGGGTAGACTAGAGTTCAAACTCATAAGATCTCGAAGCCAGGTCATGGTTCTGGAACGTGGATAGCTAACTTGCACGCACCTCTGTCCATGGCTAGTTCTTTGGTGATGTTCCAATCCTTCAGGTCTATCTTAACGGACTCCTCCCATGTCAAGTTGGTGTACCACGACCCCTGTTAACATTCTTAGCCCGCTTTATCCTGCCGATATGCACTGGCGCTTCTGGAGGCCTACGTGTATATGTCCAAACCATCTTAGACGGTGTTGGACAAGCTTATCTTCAATTGGTGCTACGCCAAATCTTTCACGTATATCATCATTCTGGACCCGGTCCTTTCTTGAAGATGATCCACTTGATTGTATTCATTATTATCTTGATGTTAAGTCCATAGGCACTATTGAAGAAGATTATGTTATGCGTGTTACTTATTGTGATCATCATGATTGGGAAATAATACTACTTATGATCTTGAAAATCTTTTTGGCACCAATTTTGAAATGATGATATTGATAATTGTTATACTGTTGGTAATATCCATGTTTCCTCTAATAATAATGTGGAAAACCCCAAGCTTGGGGATGATGGGTTTAAAAATCCTTTTGGTATTGAGAATGATGATGACTTGTTTACAAAAATTTATGCTTGGAAAGATGACTATGCTCATGTTTATGATGATATCATGCCACCAGTGTTTGATGATTATTGTGATGATAACTATGCCATAGAAAGTAATTATAATCATCCTTATGAAACTTGTCATAATTATTACTCTCCTACTGAACACCATCTATCTAATATACAATTAGTCTATCGTGTCAAGTTCTATATGATAGTCCTACTCTCAATGTTACTAATAAAAAGATTTTGCTTATGTGGAGAGCAATAATACTTTTATGCATGTGGATCATGAGAAGAATGCTTTATGTGATAATTATATTATTAAGTTTGCTCATGATGCTACTTAAAGTTATTGTGAGATAGGGAAACATGATCTTAAATATCTCAATAATACTATGTTTCTTCTCTTTATGTTGAAATTTTGAAGTTGCACTTGCTTTACCTTCTTATGCTAATTACTATGCGCTTCATTGATTTATTTTCTTACAAAATTCCTATGCATAGAAGTGGGTTAAACTTAAATGTGTTTGACATTTGCTTCTTGATGCTCTCTTTGTGTTTCAACTCTTATTCTTATTAGAGCATCATTGAAATTAATAAGCCTAGCTAAAGGCTATAAAGAAAAGCGCTCTTGGGAGACAACCCATTACATTTTGCTTTCAGTTTCTTTTGCTTTTCTTGAGTCAGGATGTTATTCCCTCTGTATCAACTCCTTTGTATCTTTTGTTTTCGTTTTTGTGCCAAGAAGTAGCCTCTAATGCATTGAAAATGCGAGGTGTTGATTTGCTGTCCAGAAACAGATCTCTGCGCCTCGCTGTAGAAAATCTTAAAATCGTCAGATCGTGATCTTTTCTGAAACTTTTTGACAGCAAGCCTGATACTTTTATCTATATTTCGTTAGTTTTGAGTTTTCTGATTTGAGCTACAGAAGTATGTCTCTAAATTCGATCTTTATAGGCTGTTCTGTTTTTGACATATTTCTGTCTTTATTTGTGTTGTCTCTTATACGAGCTTTCTTTGTGATTTATGTTTCTGGAAAGACACCACAAAAGCTTTGTATACAGTAGCTAATGTTAAATTGAGTATTTGCAATGTGTCTTTATAGAACCAAAGTGGATTTTATTTAATAAGTACTAACCCCTCTAATTAGTTTTTTTAAGGGCAAATAGTGGGAAAGATCCCCACTGCAATTTTTATTAGTTTTTAACAATATATACAGCAGTTATTTACAAGATAAATGCCACCTCAAAAAAATTGCTAAAAAGAAACTGAGCACCGAAAGTTGTGTCTCTATCCAACTATTAAACTGGACATATGCTTGGCTTTTATTCTAAACTTTAGCCAATGACCCCTCTAATTAGTTGATGAGAAGTTATGTGTGAAGGGAGATTTTAAGTTTCAAGGACACGGTGATGCGAGGGAATGAATAATGGAGAAAAACTCAAGCTTGGGGATACCCCCATGGAATCCCTCTGAAGAAATTAAGAAGACTCAAGCGTCTAAGCTTGGGGATGCCAAGGCATCCCCTCTCTTCATCGACAACCATCAGGTCAGTTCGTTTAAACTAAGTTTTTATCACTTTACATATTTGCTACTGCTTGGAGCGTATTTTGTTTTGCTTTCAGTTTTGTTTTGTTTGTTTTCTGGTCATATTCATGATGGATCCTAGCTCTATTTGTGTGGGAGAGAGACACGCTCTGTTTTTTTTGTTTGAATACTCCTTTGCTTCGCTTATATCTTGTTGAGTATTCTTAGCTACTGTTTGTTTGCTAGTAAGCTCTCGCTTTTAGCTTTTATCTTTTTAGAGCTGCTAGTTGTTGATGTTAAACTGTCTTGTTCTTCACTTATACTTGTTGGAGAGTTTTTATTATTGATTGATTGAATTGTTGGAATGACAAATGTTATCCATGTGATAAATGGAGTGAAATAAAAGCCTGCATAGTCTTGTAGATCATTGTGTGGATATTTGATGCTTCTCAATTGTTTTGAGATATTAAGATTAATGCTTAAACTTGCTGGTTATTTATGTTGAAACCAATTAGTAAAGAACTACAGTTAAAAGCTTGAAACTGCCTGGTACTTCGTAGTTGCTAATTTCTAAAGCTAATCTTTCCACCAAAAGAAATGTTTGGTCAACAAGGGAGACGGTGTGGAGGCTTATGCTTATGATTGATTGATGTTGTATGTTTATTCTTGTACCGGTTAACATCGTATGTTTGCTTGATATCCTGCTAAGCCCAAAAATTCCATACTGAGAGGGAATACTTCTCGTGCATCCAAATCCCTGAGCCAAATATCTTTGCCATTTGTGTCCACCATATCTACCTATGCATGGTATTTCCTACCATTCCAAGGTAAATTGTCCTGTGCTACCTTTAAAACTTCAAAATTTTCCCTTTGTGTCTTTGTTTTTAAGCTCATGAGGAAGCAGTGAGATTCTAGATATAACCTATGACAAGCAAGGTCATTTCCCCCCTTTCACCCGGTGTTTATGGTTCACGTCCTCACTTGAATTTGACCCGAGCGATGGCTTAAGAAAAATAAAATATAACTCACCATTCTCCTCCGCATAGTGATAAACCTGAGAAATCAAGTCAAACATTGGTTAGTGGTGAAACAAAGGAGAAAAGAGGAGTGACCTCATTCCTCTAAAACCAGCCGCTCTCAAAAGTTTAAAAGCCTTGTTTGTCATAGGGGACTAGCTAGTTTCTTTGCTATGGAATCATTGACGAAAGCATGCACCGCTCAAAATTGTTTTTATCTCTGTTTTTCAAAATCAAAAAGCTCTAGCCAGGACTAATCCCTGCTTCCCTCTGTGAAGGGTCTTTCTTTTACTTTAATGTTGAGCCAGTTTTCCTTTTTCCTTCTATCTCCACCAAGCAAACATACTGTGTTGACCCTGGGTGCAGTTGATCATATTATATCATTATGATTAAACATGATTCTTTGTATTGACTTTATCCATGAGATATGACGTTGAAAGTTGAAGCTTTTGCTAAAACTTGCATCTTCCTTTGTGTTGATTCTCAAACACTTTTGACAAGGAACCATTGCATTTAAGAATTATCAAATATGTTGATCTGATTGCTTTAATGTCTCTAAAGTACTATTCATGAAAGGTTTTTGCTTAGATAATTCAACATGGTTATTCATTGCTTTCTTGCTATCAACTATAGACAATTGTTTTGGATCATTTCATTCATATCCTATGCTTATATTACTATCTGATCAAGATTGTGTTGGTTGCATGTCTCATCAAATATTATTTTTGTTATCACTTACCTACTCGAGGACGAGTAGGAGTTAAGCTTGGGGATGCTGATACGTGTCAATCGTATCTATAATTTTTGATTGTTCCATGCTAGTTTTTGTGATGTTGTCACATATTTTTAATATCATATTACATCATTTTTATGCATTTTTTCGGACTAACCTATTGACAAGATGCCCAGTGCCAGTTCTGTCTGTTTTGTCTGTGATTGCCGAAAATACCCGAAAATGAATGTGCTCAGAAAAATCTGAAAAAATTACAGAAAATCAGAAATAATTAAAAACTCCGGGAGCCAGAAGGGAAGGTCCAGCAAGCCACAGAAGGGCCCACGCGGGTGCCATCCACGGCGCAGGTCGCCCGTGCCCCTCGAAAACGCCCCAGCCGTCAGTTGGACTACTTATTCGTCCCGTCGAGAAAACCCTAACCCGAAGTATTTTCCCAAAAATGCAACAGCTCTGCCGCCATCACCGAAAAGTTTCGGGGTCAGATTGTTCCTGTTCCGGCACCCTGCCGGGACGGGGATCGACCTCGCGGAAGCCATCTCCATCGACACCATTGCTTCCTGTGATGAGGAGGGATAGTCCTCCACCGGGGCTGAGGCTTGTACAAGTAGCTATGTGTTATCTCTCTCTCTCCCATGATGTGATCTTTGTTGTGATCATGACCTTTGTTGATATAGTTGAATACATGATGTTTCACCTTATGTAATGGATATGATTTTGCTCAAGTGGTGTCATGTAGTATAAGTTCAGGAGTCACCGTTGTGATCACGGTACCTCGGTGACAGGATGGGTGCTGTGTGTGACTCTATGATAATAGCTTAGAAATATCTTCATCATGAGTTTGTTCTTTATTATTGTTGGATTGAATGGATCATGAGGTTTTTGATGCTTGTGTTATTGAAGAAAGAGACTATTCAAGAGATAGGTTGTGGTGTTTGTTAGTACTATCTTTGGATGCGGATAGTGACTGCATGAAGTGTCCATAGATGTGGAATACAAACTTTAAGGTGTGCTTTTCGTAGCCCTACGCAATTCTCATCCTATTTGATCCACGAAAGAATGATCTCCGAGTAACCTCTACATTGCATGTGTTTTTTGGAACTATCATGTGTTTAATTATGTTAATGATGTTGACAGTAGTCATTAGTGAAAGTATGAATCCTAGGCCTTGTTTCCAACCATTGATAAACCATTTTAAGTCACTTTTGTCACTTGTTCGCTTGCTGCCATTTTTATTACAGAATTACAAAATCACCTTTTACCATCTGTATCACTTTTACTTTCTCTTCGCTGAACTAGTGCACATATACAATTAGCCATTGTATTAGGTGTGTTGGGGACATAAGAGACTTCTTGTATCTTAATTGCAGGATTGCTTGAGAGAGGATACATTCAACCTCTTCCTCCCATGGATTAGATAAACCTTGGGTTACTCACTTAACGGAAATTTGCTGTTGTCCAACAAACCTCTGCGCTTGGAGGCCCAACAGAGTCTACAAGAAGCGTGTAGTAGATATCAGCGGTTCCTGGGATTTTGACCAGACCCTAACGGTTGCGGTACTTCCACTGGTACCGCCCGCGGTGCCACCATAAGGTGCCTCTATTTCTCCTCATCGGTAGTACCGCTGCCTCTGGCGGCAGTACCGCTGTTGGGGCAAAGGAATCCTTCGCTGATCTTCCCTGGAGGTTGCGGTACCACCACTGGTACCGCCATAAGGTGCCTTTCTCTCTCCTAAGCGGCTGTACCGCCGCCTCTGGCGGCAGTACCGCTGCTGAGGGAAATGAGCCCTTCCCTGGAGGTAGCGGAACCACCATCGGTACTGCCAGTAGTGCCGCCAGAAGGGGCTTCTGTCTGACCACAGCGGTAGTACTACCGCCGTCTCTGGCGGCAGTACTACTACTGCAGGAAGGGTGCCCCTACCTAGCTTGACGAAGCGACTTGAAGAAAGGAGACAGCGGCACTACCGCCAGGGCGGGCGGTAGTATCGTCGTAGTGGAGCTACGCAGAGGCAACAACCACATTTTGACGGAAGGCTATTTATAGCTCTTCTTCCTCATTGAAGACTAAGGCTCTAGTTCTCTCTCTCCACCATTAATGAGCCCAAGCTTAATTGCCTAGATCTCCCCCTCCCTTGCCCCAATCTCATTGATCTCTTGCGGAGTGAAGTAGGAGACCTAGATCTAGCCTTCCGCCGAAGGAATTTAGAATAACCCCACTATTTGATTGTGGATTTTGGATCTTGTAAGCTCTTGGGAATTCCTTGGAACCCTAGTAGCAAGTGTGGGTTTCGGAGCTTCGCTGTGTTGTGAGAAGCTCCGGGACATTGTTGGGAGTCTCCAACTCATTATGGAGAGCCCTAACCTTGGTGTAAAGATTTGGTGAACACCTTCAAGTCAACCTCATAGTGGAAAGGGCTATTCCTTCTCGGGAGTAGCACACGGAGAACAGGGTGAGCACGGACGTGCTTGTAGGAGTGCCAAGGAGGCTCCACACCCCTCCAACGTAGACGTACTTCCCTTGGGAAGGGACTACGGGAAACAAATCTTCGTGTCAACTTCGGTGACCTCTATCCTTTACTTAGCATTGCGCATTTACTTGTACCTTGTCACCTAGGGTTGTTTCTTGTAGTTGCACATCTAGATAACTTTTCTTTAATTTATTAAAGTCTTAATTAATATAAAAGAATTAAATTGGTAGTCGCCTATTCACCCCCCTCTAGTCGACCATACGTACTTTCAGCCGTGTGTAACTCTATGGATAATAGATCAGAGGGATATTTATCATGAGTTTGTTCTTCTTGTTGGATTGAATAATTGAATTATGAGGTTTTTTGATGCTTGTGTTTAGAATAATCTCTATTGTGCCAAGGTGACAGTGCAGGTGTCGTAGATGTATTAGAAAGAGACTATTCAAGTGATGTTTTGTGGTGTTTGTTAGTACTATCTTTGGATGCTGAAAGTGACATCATGTAGTGTCCCTAGATGTGGAATACGAAGTTTAAGGTGTGATTTTGTCGCCCTACGAGATTCAAATCCTGTTTTGATCCACATTAGAATGATCTCCGAGTAACGTCTACCATGCATGCTTTTGTAGGAAATATCATGTGTTTAATTATGTTAATGATGTTGAGAGTAGTCACTAGTGAAAGTATGAAGCCTAGGCCTTGTTTCCAACCATTGAAACACCGTTTTTAGTCACTTTTGCCACTTGTTCGCTTGTTGCCATTTTTATTACAGAATTACAAAACCTTCTTTTACCATCCATATTTTCTGTATTTCGTCATCTCTTCGCCGAACTAGTGCACCTATACAACTGAAAATTGTATTAGGTGTGTTGGGGACACAAGAGACTTCTTGTATCTTGATTGCAGAATTGCTTGAGAGGGATACGTTTACCTTACACCTCACATGTGTTCGATAAACCTTTGGTCACTCACTTAAGGGAAATTTGCTGCTGTCCTACAAACCTCTGCGCTTGGAGGCCCAACTAAGTATACAAGAATAGAAGCATGTGTATTAGACATCGGCTCTTTCAAACAGGAAAATAGCGTACCAACTTTGAAATCTGGCTTTTGCATGTCCACTTCTGGATTGCATGCACTGAACTTGTACTTCAGCTCATGTTCTTGCTCTTTTGTCACATGCAAATATTCATGTTCAAGGCCTACATCATCCTCTTCTTCCACTATGTCAATCATTTAATTCCTTGTCAACATTTGCTACAAAAATATCATCATCACCATCCTCAGCATCAAAATCATTGTCATAGAATTATGTGTCTATCCCATCTTCTTCAGCTCCTTCCCAATTTTTATCATCTATTTAATTTTCTGGTGTAGATGTGCTAACTCTAGCTTTTTGTGATTTTTTAGGACCGATTATAGGGGGAAGTTCTGGCCCACCATTTACAATAACATCATCCCTCAACTCCTTGAGAAATTTTGTATGGTCCACTGATGCATGTAAAATTCATACATGAACTTTGCATTATAATACTCATATTTCAATCATATCTGTATCATATAAGGGGTATATCATTGTTTTATAATGATTTTGGGAAGATTTCACAGTTTTCCTATTTTTCTGGAATTAACCCTGCACTGGCAGAAAACCCTATTTTCTATATTTTGATGTTTCAAGGACCCAAACGACGTCCAAATGACCTGAAAATTTACGAGCATTAGTTTTTTTGGAAGGAACAAAGCGTAGGAGCGAAGGAAGCAAACAAACGGAGGCCCGAGGGCCAAGATAGGGTGGCCCATGCGGCCAGATTCCTTGGCCATGTGGGACCCACCATCTGGGGCCTCGAGGCTCCATTGCCGTCGATCATTTCTCCAGAACCTTCGTCTTGACCTAAAACCGACTATAAAAATAGTCCCCGACACCCTTCGGAGGAGAGGCGGCCGAAAACATAGAAACACCGAAATAGAGATTTGGAGCTGCAGATTGGAGGGGGAAAACTCTGGCATAGTGCTGCCGGCGTGGTCTCCATCTTCCCCAACGACATCTCCACCATCTCCATGCTGAAGAGGGAGTAGTCCACCCCTGGACTATGGGTTTGTGGAAGTAACTTATGTATCTCTCCTCTCTCTTGAGCTTCACTAATTAGCACCATATGAGCTGCCGAACATGATTACGGTCATCTATGTAATTCCTTTGTGGTGGATCTCTTTATGAGTTAATATATGTTTGAGATTCCAATTGTTTTGTTCAGTTATGAAAGTAAATGCATATTATGTACCCCGTTCTTGTCTACTTGTTTTGATCAAGCATGTTTATGATAGCGTGTGTGGGGGAACGTGTGCATTAGTTGGAGTAATGAGGGGGTGGCTAGTGCGGTGAAAGTGAGAGAAGTTCCGCAACCCACTTGGGTATTTTTACCATACTTTGTTGCCTCACTAGGGATAAAGAAAAATATCATGCTACCGAAGGTGTGGGTGTGACCATTGCCACTTCTCCATGACTAGATCTAGCATGCTCTTATTTTAACTTCATGTCATAAGACTTAAATCTATACTCTGATTTATCTTAATTACTGAGGTGCTAAGATTTAGTTCACATCTTGGAGTAAAAGAGATTATAATTAACAAAGATCTCTATGTTAAGATGTGATGCCCATATAATTAGTAACTTGTCATGAAACCTTTTTGTTGCAATCTCATATGTCAATTCTAGTGTTCCATTATCTACCACTTTATTAAAGAGAGAGTGCATTTGTGAAACCATGAACCCCGGTCCATTTTAATCATAAGAAACACCTTTCCAACAACTTATAAGCATTTTCCATTTTCTGCCATTTAAAAATCCGAAAATACAAAAATACTTTTATATCTTGCATTCACAATACAAAACCCCAAAATATCATCCATCATTGTTTCCACCATCCTTGCATATTTATTTATCATCATTGCATATTTATTTCTTGTTTTGCATTTGTTATATTTTCATATCATTCTCACACCTTGTGCTTGACAACCACTTGGTGAGGCTGAGGGCACAAAACAATTTACTTTGTTTTGCAGGTTTTCAAGAGAAGGATAAGAAGATAAATCTTTCACTACTGATTCCCCGAGAGTTCGATATTAAACCCTCGAGTCACCCCTCGTGGGGAAACCGTCTTTCCTATACTACACACTATGCGCTTGGAGTCTCAACCTAAGCTAAGTTCAAGGCCATCAAAGACGTTTTCTGGCGCCGTTGCCGGGAATCATTGCTGTAAATATTTGTCCAAAGGAGCATCTCACAACAAAGTCAACTTCATCACCAACTTGTGCAAACACCTAAGCTTGGGGAGGTTGCACCTACGTGAGCATCATCTTATCCATCTTTACCTTCAAAGCATTTTATTTTGTTTTGTTATTGTCTTGCATATCATATTTATATTTTGGTTTGCATATTTTATTTTCAGTTTTGCATTTCGTGTTGCATTTGTTATTTCGGTTTGCATTGTTTAGTGTCATTTTATTTTCAGTTTTGCATTTAAAAATTAAAAACACATAAAAACTTGCATAATGGAAAAGAGAACCTTTTGGCCATTTAGTGTTAAAAACTTTCCTCAAGATATGAATATCCCTGTTGAGAAATTTGAAGTAGATCATAATATCACTAAAATGATTTATGAACACCGTTTTTATGGGAAACCAAAAGAAGATCCTATACTTCATCTTAAGAAGTTTAATGATAGATGCAAAGAATTAAATTTGAACCATGCCAATGTTAACATGATTAAAGTTAAGCTTTTTCCCTACTCCCTAGCTGGAAAAGCCTTAGATTGGATATTAAGATGGCCACCTGGAAACTTTAGCACTTGGTTCAATTTAAAAGCTTCATTCATTGAAAGATTTTGTTCCACTGAAACTGTTTGTAACCTTAGACAAATAGTTATCACCTTTAAACAAGAAGAGAAAGATCTCAAAATAGCTTTGGATGCATTATTAAGAAAGAGAAATGAAAAAAAAGTTGAGGAAGTTAAAATGCTTATTGAAGTCAAGGAACCACTACTTGACTTAGATAATTGTAGCTTGCATGAATTAATATCTATCTTACAAAAAGTTGCAAGTGATCCTTCCATCAACTCCAACCAAGCAGGTTTTAGTTCTTATATTGCTAATCATGTTTTAAAAGAAAAGATTGCTAGGTACAACCAAGAAGCTATGATACCACCTAAGCTTGGGGATGTATGGATTCCCAAAGTACTAGTAACCATAGGAAAAGAGACACACCATGCTATATTAGATCTAGGATCTAGTGTCTCTGTTTTATCTAAAGAATTATATGAAGTTCTTGAATTAAAGAATCTTGAAAAATGCTTTATTGAACTTGCACTTGCTTATGATTCCATTAAACATGCTTTAGGAAAACTAAGTGATGTTATGGTAGAGTTGCATATGAAATTTGTACCTGTTGACTTTCTAATCATGGATATGGGGAATAAAACCTCTAGTCCAATTATTCTTGGAAGACCTTTTCTTCGTACCATAGGTGCTATCATTGATTCAAAAGAAGGGAATGTGAAGTTTTAGTTTCCACACAAGAAGTGCATGGAACACTTCTCAAGGAAGAGGGACACACCAAAGTTCAAGCTCCCTCATGAGCTTCGTCCATCAAAAATATCAAGTAAGAAGCCTAGCTATATGGCTATAAAGAAAGCGCTTTACGGGAGGCAACCAGGTTGTTTTTATTTTTGATTTTCTTTGTGTCCTCTTGCTGTAACAAGATTTTTAGTTTTGTATCTGGAATTTTTAATAAAGTACCAAGTTTTACCCATTTTGGTTTGAAAAAGTTGCTATTTGCATTCGGAGATTTTATTCCAGCACGAATCTGTGCATGGTTTGATTTTTAATTCCTATTCTATAACTCCGAATGAGCTGAAATTTTTACTGTAACTGCAACCTTTCATCCTCTATATGCATGAATTGTTTCAGAATTTTTCGACATTCTTAAGCTGGGTAGAAAATGCGTTTCACAGCTGCTGTTTTTCTGGACAGATTCTGTCCCATTTTGTTTGATGCATTCTTTGAACTTTTAACTTGAATCTTTTTGATCCAATTGAGTTTATAAGTAGGCATACAACATTATACACTTTCTAAACATTCATATGAATTTTTGTTTAAGGATTTTATGCAGCAAGCAATTCATTTGTCTATCACAACTAATGTCACCCCACAAAAAAAAAATGGGTGAAACAGTGTTTTGAAGTTTCTTCACAGGGATTAGAGGAGATGCACCAAGAGCTATCCAAGGATGGTGAATACCATAAGCTTGGGGATGTGAAGACAACTCCACTGGACCAACACACTCTCGGTTTTCACACGTCTAACTTCTGTTTTTCGATCAATGCACTTTATCGCATAAACTTGGAGCGTCTTTTATTTGCTTTTTATTTTGGTTTGATTTTTGTTTTGAGACCACCACTATCATTTTTAAATGAGAGAGCTACTGGAAATTTGGGTTGAATTAAGTTGGATTCTATTAAAAAGATTGGTAAATGGATGTTTGAGTTGATTTAAGATACATATAGTTGCATGATTCATGTGCTTTTTAATGAGTGTTAATTTGCAAGTGTTTTATCAAGAGCTATCTCTTATTCATGTTTTGATGCTGAATGTTACTTTACTTTGTTTAACATGGATTGGTTAGTTCTATGGACACTTGTGCATGCATTTAGATGGTCAACTTTCTCCCTTTTGCTAGCCCGAAAATTCCAACAAGTAAAAACTTGTTTTCCAACACCTTCAACCAAAGTTTTTCCAGTGAGTCCACCATATCTACCTATTAGCTTTATGCTATTCCGAGTATGTTTATCATGTTACTTTGTATTATCTATACCTCTGAATTTAAATGCTTATGTTATTGATTGTTACGGGGAAAGTTGGTTAAAAAGCTCTCACACCTTACTTTTATTGCACTTAATAAACATGAACCATTGTGATTAAAATTATGAAGCTGTGAGCTTGACAAGAGTCTTGGTTGGGGTTAGCCCATATGTGCTGTCACATGGCAAGCTTTCAACTTGTTCTTAATTATATTTAGTTGATATCATGTACTTTTTTTTATGGATGCCTATCATAGTGCCAAATAAATGTGGAAATTATGTAAGTTTAAGTAGTTTGTACAAATGGCTAGAGAGACACCTGGGCCGCTAATCTAAGCCATGCATCATTCATGGTGGAAATTTACTTACATGCTATTGTGAACCTTCAGTGATGCACCTCATAATAAAAAAGCTATATCAATAGTAAATAAAAAGGGTGTTGAGATTGTTCATTATGTTTGTTTGTCTTGTCATTTTGACATGGGATTGTTCCATGTCCTGGGACAAGAGGTACCCCAGTTGACCCTCTTGATGACGCTATTTTTACAATGACTTTAACTTGAACTTGCTTGGTAGCCCAAATTGAGTAACACCATGGTGTAGGTACTCGTATTCACGGGGCATGAAGCTTTCAACCCATACTTTGTCAAGCACACTACTCATATTTGCTTTCACTTTTAAACTTTAACCATTCAAGATGTTATGATGGGGGTAATGAGAGATTGACACCAATGAATACCACATTGCAAACATTAACTTAAGTAGAAGCATTTGGAAGTTAGATGAAACTTATTCGTGTTTTACCTCTACTCATTTATATATCTTTCCAAAGTGTCCACCTTTTATATTCAGATTTACAAGAGTACTCTATGACCATCATAGGATGTTTTTACTTTTCATTATGCATACATTTGGTACATAGTACTTTCTTCTATGTTGCACTTTGTGAATTATCATTGAACATCCTTACATTGAATATTTGATATCACTTCATAATCTATCTTGCATATTGCTACTCCTTTGAAGAATGAATCATTTGACTTTATGTACCAGTAGTAATCATCTTTGATATCCGTTGATAGTCTTAAAATGCAAAGTCCATGTTGGTTTTATCACCTTTATACTCAAGGACGAGTATAGGTTAAGCTTGGGGATGTTGATGCATGTAAAATGCATAAATAAACTTTGCATTATAATACTCATATTTCAATCATATTTGCATCATATAAGGGTTATATCATTGTTTTATAATGATTTTGGGAAGATTTCACAGTTTTCCTGTTTTTCTAGAATTAACCCTGCACTGGCAGAAAACCCTATTTTCTATATTTTGATGTTTCAGGGACCCAAACGACGTCCAAATGACCTGAAAATTTACGAGCATCAGTTTTTGGAAGGAACAAAGCGTAGGAGCGAAGGAAGCGAACAAACGGAGGCCCGAGGGCCAAGATAGGGTGGCCCACGCGGCCAGATTCCTTGGCCGCGTGGGACCCACCATCTGGGGCCTCGAGGCTCCGTTGCCGTCGATCTTTTCTCCAGAACCTTCGTCTTGACCTAAAACCGACTATAAAAATAGTCCCCGACGCCCTTCGGAGGAGAGGCGGCCGAAAACACAGAAACACCGAAACAGAGATCTGGAGCTGCAGATTGGAGGGGGAAAACTCCGGCAGAGCGCTGCCGGCATGGTCTCCATCTCCCCCAACGACATCTCCACCGTCTCCATGATGAAGAGGGAGTAGTCCACCCCTAGACTATGGGTTTGTGGAAGTAACTTATGTATCTCTCTTTTCTCTTGAGCTTCACTAGTTAGCACCGTATGAGCTGCCGAACATGATTACGGTCATCTATGTAATTCCTTTGTGGTGGATCTCTTTATGAGTTAATATATGTTTGAGATTGCAATTGTTTTGTTTCAGTTATGAAAGTAGATGCATATTATGTACCCCGTTCTTGTCTACTTGTTTGATCAAGCATGTTTATGAGAGCGTGTGTGGGGGAACGTGTGCATTAGTTGGAGTAATGAGGGGGTGGCTAATGCGGTGAAAGTGAGAGAAGTTCCGCGATCCACTTGGGTATTTTTACCTTACTTTGTTGCCTCACTAGGGATAAAGAAAAATACCATGCTACCGGAGGTGTGGGTGTGACCATTGCCACTTCTCCATGACTAGATCTAGCATGTTCTTATTTTAACTTCATGTCATAAGACTTAAATCTATACTCTGATTTATCTTAATTACTGAGGTGCTAAGATTTAGTTCACATCTTGGTGGAGTATAAGAGAGATTAATAAACAAAAGATCTCTATGTTAGGACGTGATGCCCATATAATTAGTAACTTGTCATGAAACCTTTTTGTTGCAATCTCATATGTCAATTCTAGTGTTCCATTATCTACCACTTTATTAAAGAGAGAGTGCATTTGTGAAACCATGAACCCCGGTCCATTTTTAATCATAAGAAACACCTTTCCAACAACTTATAAGCATTTTCCATTTTCTTCCATTTAAAAAGCCGAAAATACAAAAATACTTTTATATCTTGCATTCACAATACAAAACCCAAAAATATCATCCATCATTGTTTCTACCGTCCTTGCATATTTATTTATCATCATTGCATATTTATTTCTTGTTTTGCATTTGTTATATTTTCATATCATTCTCACACCTTGTGCTTGACAACCACTTGGTGAGGTTGAGGGCACAAAACAATTTACTTTGTTTTGCAGGTTTTCAAGAGAAGGATAAGAAGATAAATCTTTCAATACTGATTCCCCGAGAGTTCGATATTAAACCCTCGAGTCACCCCTCGTGGGGAACCGTCTTTCCTATACTACACACTCTGCGCTTGGAGTCTCAACCTAAGCTAAGTTCAAGGCCATCATCCACTCCCAAAGATAGTGTTTTGTGCTCCTTGGCAGCTTCAGTCATAACTGAATACATGATACGTGTCAAACGTATCTGTAAGTTTTGATTGTTCCATGCTTGCTTTATATCATTGTCACATGTTTCTAATATCTTATTATATCATTTTTAGGAATTTTCTTAGACTAACCTATTGACAAGATGCCCGGTGTCAATTCCCTGTTTTCTATTGTTTTGTATTTCAGAAAATTCTCTTCTGGAAAATTTCTCGGAATTGGACGAAAATCTACGGAGATTTTTTATACACCAATACAAAGACGGAGACCAAAGGGCAACACGAGAGGCGCACCACAGGCCAGGGGCGGCCTGTGGCCGCGGCCAGGGGTGGCCCGCGGGCCCACCCCGCCCCTGCGCCTGGTGCCCCCTATCGGCTGCCCTCGACGCCTCTAAAATTCTAATTATCCTAAAAACATCGAGGCGGCCATTATTTTCCACGAAACCTGTCCCGGAGCCACCGCCATCTACAACCCTAATCCGGGAGGGTTCTGAAGCTGTTCTTGGCACCCTGCCGGAGGGGAGATCGATCCCGGAGGGCTCTTGATCGCCATGCTTTCCACCGGGATGATGTGTGAGTAGTTCCACCTTGGACTACACTGGTCCATGGCAGTAGCTAGATGGTAGTCTCTCTCCCTTGCGCCTTTATGATTATGATCTTGTGAGCTGCCTAACATGATCAAGATTGACTATTGTAATGCTATATGATGTGTTTGCTGGGATCCGATGAATTGTGAAATTATGTTCAGATTGTGCATGGTTTTTATATGTTGATTTATGTTGTTGCATGCTCTCCGATGTGCGTACTTACTTTGGCCAAGTGATTGCTTGTATGTCCAAGTGAGAGTACTTATGCTAGATGTTAGGTTCATGCCCCCTTTTGTGCCTGCGCTTGAGTGACAAAAACTTGTAAGGACGAGGGTGTGCTGTTGCTACTAGGGGTAAAACAGCGGTGTTTATGTCTTTATGATTATAAATATTGCTTACATCATGTATTGTGCTTAATGTGATTATCTGTTGCTTGCAACTTAATACCGATGGGTGACATGCTGGATAGTGATCCCTAGGTGAATTATTTAGACAAAGATGCAGTTGGATAGATGTCTTTGTGTTTTTGACGTGATGCCTACATGAATATTACCATGAACTCTTTGTCATAGCTAGATTAAGTTTGTGTCACAATTTTGTCAATTGCCTAGATGTAATTTTTTTACCCGTCATATGAGTATTTTATCATATGGAAAGACACCACTAGTGAACCCATGGCCACCGGTCCATATTTTTCCATTGATCACCACACTGTTTAATTGCTTTTCACCATCACTTGTTCGCTGGTCCGTTTTTACACATTATTCTCTTCACCATATAATTTAACCGCTTTGTTTATAGCAGACCAGGGAGATTGGTAACCTTCCTGCCGTTGGGGGCAAAGTGAATTGTCGATTGTGTGTAGGTCCGAGGTTGGAAACGGTTCGCGCCACACCATTGTTGGGTACCTCGTTGTTGATTTCAAAATCCTAGTGGTTCGACAAACCTTGGTTCTTCACTGAGAGAAATTTGCCACTCGCTGCATCCTACACCTTCGCTTGGGCTAAACACCAATGAGTAAGTGAGCGCTGTGGTTCGTCCACTACGTCATCAAAGCAATTTCTGGCGCCATTACCGGAGACTTTGGAGCTGCAGCCATGGGAGTCGCATAGTCTCAATCTATTTACTTTGTTTTTGTCTTGCTTAGTTACCTTTTGTTTTATCTTGTTTTGCTTGTTTGCTCTCTTTAAAAAACAAAAACACAAAAAATTTGTATGTCTAGTTCTTTACTTGCAATCAATGGTTAACTTCTGTGAAACTAGATCTTATTTTTTAAGTGGGTTCACTTAGGATCAAAAAAAATATTATGAGGAACACCGTTTGTCTCAAAAAGGGGTACACTTATGGGCACAAATAAATAAATTGAATGGTTTT
Organism: Puccinellia tenuiflora; assembly: GCA_012064385.1. NCBI lineage: Eukaryota > Viridiplantae > Streptophyta > Magnoliopsida > Poales > Poaceae > Puccinellia > Puccinellia tenuiflora. Next base: position 296,018 of record QRDG01000705.1, read on the forward strand.
GCTAGAAACTTGTGCTCTACATACGATGTATCCTGGTACTTTAATGAATCTTGTTACCATAGGAGGTATAAAAACCTCCTTTTCCAATGTGATTATAATGATAATGAAACCTTGGCTTCTTATGCTAAGGGAACTTATGACTTTGATGATATTGAACAGATTGAATATTTTGTTGCTTTTAAGGGCGCTTATGAAATTGCTTCTTTGCTTGAGAATTGTCGTGGTATTGTCGAATCTGGCCGGGACGGGGTGCCATCCAGCTAGGTAGAAAGGTGGGTGTAGGAGATGTAGGTAATTCCGGTGATGGGATGAGCATGAGTTTACCCATCTTCGGATATCGCAATGGTGGCAAAACCCTACGTGCTGCTATAATTCACTATAAGGCAATATGAGCCGATTACAATGAAAGTTAGAGCGTGCCCTGAGGTGTCCCTTAGGCCGGCTTATAAAGGCGTCCGGTCCTAGGGCTTACAGGAAGCAACCTAACCGACTAAGTTACAGAGTTCTACTCTAATCCGGCTTGGGCCTTGCCTTGGGAGCTAAGTCAACTACAATGCAGGCCGCCTTGTGGAACCTTGCCTTAGCTGGGTGGGCCTCCTGCGCTTCATCGTACTGGGCCACCCGATAAGCCGGATTCGGCTTACCACCACTATGGGCCACCCTGGTACGCTGGCTTTTAGTCACTTCCGTGATGGTATCTGTTCGGCATATCCCCAACAGTAGCCCCCGGAAAGCTTCAAGTTCTTCAACGGTTGGCTTTCGTCTCCCGGCATTAAGTCATCTGGTAAATTCTTCATCCGTTGTTCAACTTGGAGCATTCCCAGAATCTTGTAGTCTTCAAGTCATGCCGAATAGCTTTGTCGATCCTTGTATGCCGGCTTCTAATGTTGGAAAAACACTTGAGTGCCTATTGACACACGTCCGGCGATTTGACAGGTCCGTCAAACTCGGCAGAACGAGTTGAATGGCATATTTGAATGCGGGGGCTAGTTTGCATTTTCCCGCATAAGAAATGAGGCGTCGGAGAGAAGGATTTTCCCATAACAACACGATCTCGTGACGCGGGGCGGAAATTGCGCTCCACAGCCGTTGCACAAATCTCGACGCTTTGCTATAAAAGCGGATCTCCTCGTCTTCGCCAAGGCCACCGTTTCCATTCGCCTGCAACCCTAGCTCTCTCGCCTCCAGATCTCATCTCCCAAGCTCCAAGTTCTTCCACAGCGCTCCCGAGCTCCATGGCCTCCAGCGCTCTGGGATCTCCTGCCCCGATCGACGTGGTGCCGCTCAACACCGCGTCGCCAATGGGAGGTGCGGCATCCTCAACCACCACCACCGCTGCTATGACCTCCACTGCCGCTACGCCGAGCACCTCTACCGCCGCAGTTACGAGCCACGATGAACTCGCCCTTGCTCAAGCTGTAGCAGAAGCCGCGGCTATGGTGGCATCGACTACTGCGGCCGCCGACGACGTCGCCGAAGAGGCCAAGGCCACTGAAGAAGAAGAGGAAGTCGGCGACAATGAAGGCGCCGCCAGCAACCCCACCCACAACTGGGTTTGCTCAGGAGTGGAGGAAGGCGAGCTGGGAGGAATGGCGGCAGATGGCGTCATTCCTCCGTCTTCTGAGACTGCGCCGACTTGGCGATCCGCCTTCGGCGACCTGTCCCCGACACCCATTAATGACAAACGGGTATTTCTTTCTTCCCACGTTGCCCGAGGGTTTTCTTTGCCGCCTTCGGCTTTCCTGATAGAGATCTTAGACCACTACGGCCTCCAGCTCCACAACATCACCCCCAATAGCCTCCTATACATCTCCGGCTTCGTAGCACTGTTCGAAGGATACTTAGGATTAGCTCCTAGGTTAGACTTCTTCCAACACTGCTTCGGGGTCAAGAGGCAGACTGTCAACAAGGAGCTGCTGGTTGCCGGCTCTATCAGCTTCAACATGCGCCGAGACATAGATTGGTACCCTCAGGTGCCGATCGTTGATTCGGATAAAGGGTGGGCGTCCACCTTCCTCTATTGCAAGGATGTGGCGCCTCCGAACAGACTACAGGGGCTCACCGCCTTTGAGGACAGAGCCGGCACGCCCCTGCCTTCATGGAAGAAGAAACCGGCAGCAAAGATGCCGGCTGACCTTGCCACCATTAAGGCAAGGATCACCGAGTTAACCTTTGGCTCTCCTCCCCTGACTAGGGAGGACACAATCATTTGCTGGATGAAATGACGAATCCAGCCCCTCCAGCACTGTGCCCGCCTTCTGTGCAAGTACACGGATCATAAGTCAGATCCGATGCGGACCAGCAAAGAAGACCTTCGGAAGACCTCTTTGAGGCGTGCTTCAATAGGTTGATCAAAGACCGGCCTAATGAAGGCCGACAATATGAAGAATCACGACCGATGTACATGGCCGCCAACCCTCCCCCAAAGGTACTTTTGTCCTAAGATGAATCAAAGTTCAATTCTCTGGGCTTTCGGCTTTATTTTGACAGACTAACATGCATTCTGCGATAGATTTCCGGAGTCTCCGCCGCTCGTCCCGCCACTACGCCGTCATCCAGCAAGGCGGCTAAATGGCCCATCTCCTTTTCTTCGGCGTCTGCAGAAGGCCAGAAGAGGAAGAGTCAATCAATCATGATTGGCGCCAAGTCGTCCGAAGACGATGACGCCCTTGCTGGGCTTAATATTCCCAGCAAGAAGTAAGTCGGCCAGACACTTCTCTTCTTTGCTTGCAGTCTTACCGGATTTTCCATTCTTACTCCTTTGAATTTGCAGGCTGAAGAAAGGCACACCTTTGAAACAAAAGGTGTTAGCCGTGCGGAAGAAACCTTCTCCCACTGTTCCTCCTCCAACTCCTTCGGCGACTAGGCCGATGCCAGCAGAGGAACACTCCTCCTATGCCATGCTAGGAGGTCCATCTCTTGGCAGAGCTGGAATTACATCTCCCGACAAATGGACGGAGATGACAGGAAAGGTGACCGAGCCTTCCCTTCCACCCAGGGCTAAACCTTCGGGTAATGATGCCCCAACTTTTCCTCCGATAAAGCCATAGGCCTTTGATGAAGAGGGCCACATTAAGCCGGAGTTCTTGATCCGGTTTATGCGAGATCCACGCCTACCCCGAAAGAAGGGGACGACTCTTCGGGATGACGAGCCAGTTGAAACTCCGGCCTATGACACATTTGATGTCATAGACATCCTTGAATATCAGCAAAATTACTTTGCTGAAAGCTTTGAAGCCGGCATCACCCTTCTCCGTGAGCACTACCAGGTAATTATCTTCTCCCAGTAGCCCCCGAGGAGTATGCCGGGTTTCGTTCTCTAACAAGCCGACATAGTGGTCCAAGTAACTGCGCGTGCAGTTTTTTAGCCCCCAAGCGATGAGACATCATCTTGTACATAGCCAACTTCAGTCTTCAATTTAGCTTTAGGCTTTTAGCACCTCCCTACGCAGATCCATCGCCGAATTGGTGCTGAAACCATCAATTTTTTGGGTGTGCGAAACCAGGAGGTACGCCGACTGAAGACCGAGCTGGCCACCAAGGATGCCATTATCACCGGCTTTGAGGCTGATCGCGTCACATACTAAGGTATGAATGCCGAACCTTTAGTCCTTTGTATCTGGCTTTTTTTATACTGCTGACATTTTGTCTGCCGCAGACGCCATCAACAAGGCAAAAGAGTTTGCCGAAAATGCGGGCAGCATCGACCGGCTCCGCGACGAAAACATTGAGCTTAATAAGCTAAACCAATCAATGTCGGCGGAACTCAAGACGGTCAAGGAGAGCCTAGCCAAAGCCGAGCAAGCCTTGGAGACGGAGAAACAAAAGCATAATGATGCTCTCCGTGAAGTCCAGGACCAGCTCGACAAACGGCTTGACGAGTCGGTGGCTATCGACGACCAGCTTCTGAGTAAGTTTTATTTAAAGACTCTGTACTCATTGCTTTCGCCTTAGCCATTTAAGATTGTAACTTTGTTCTTCGCTTTTGTCAGCTCCAGCAGGTTACGGCCATGAGCTGATAGCGGATAACCGGTTTGACCGGATTTTGGAGGTGGGAGAACTCCTCCCAAGGATCCTTTCTTCAGGCAGGAAGTTTGTCGAGAAGTTCTTTCCCGGCAACCCCGAGCCACTGGCCGACCTCGCAAGCCTGCCGGCTGAACTGGACGAAGCAACGTCGTCTACGGATGGCAATGGGTACCCGAAACCCGCTAACCCGATGAGTACCCGCGTTAAATGGGTAGGGTTTGGTAAAGAAAAAAACCCGTGGGGTTGTTTAGCGATAAAACAATAGACCCGTCGGGTCTAGCGGGGGCGGGTATGGGGGTGCCAAACCCATACCCGCAGACCCGCATATCCGGTTGTGACATGTAAACCCCACATGTAATTTTCCTATTTGTCCCACCTAGCCCTAATCCAAAAGGCCAAAACACGCATCACCTGAGCCCACGCACCACGCATCCCCACACCATGGGCCACACCACACGCACGCACCCATCACTCCATCAGCCCACGTGCAAGCCATCAGCCATTCAGCCCCATTGTCTTCGTCTCCCTCTCTCTCTCTCTCTCTCTCTCTCTCTCTCTCTCTCTCTCTCTCTCTCTCTCTCGCTAGCACGCGCTCCTCCCCATCGTCTCCCTCTCTCTCGCGTAAGCACGCTACACGCACGCCTCCCCAAATCCCGCCGCCGCCGCCTCCCCAGATCCCGCCGCCGCCGCCTCCCTTGGGCGCGCCGCTGCCTCCCTCCCTCGAGTGCCACGGCCGCTTCCCTTGGGCGGCCGCCACCTCCCTTGAGCGCCGCCGCCTCCCTCCCTCGGGCGTGCCGCCGCCACCGCCCTCGAGCACCGCCGCCTCCCTCCCTCGGCCACGGCCGCCACTTCCCTTGAGCACCGCCGTCGCCTCTCTCGGGCACGCCTCCACCACCTCGTCCCCAACCTCCCGATCTCGATCCCCTCTGCAGCTTTGCGGGTACCCGTCGGGTCCCCCGAACCCGGCCGGGTCGCGGGTCTGGTGGAGACCTAGACCCGACGGCGGGTATGGGGCAGGTGGCGGGGACGGGGAGGAGGGTCGGGTGCGGGTATGGGGGCAAACCCGGCCTCGAACCCGGCGGGTGCCATCCCTAACATCGTCCTTTGATGAACGGCTTCGATCCAGCACCCGGGGAGGCGCGAAGACAGCACTGGGCTTGATGATGGCGCACTATCCGGAGGCGGAAGCTTGGCGCGTCGCGGCCGGCTTTCCTCTTGAGAAAGAGGATGGCACTCATTTGGAGGAGAAGGACCGAAAGGCGATTCTCCATTCCGTCTCCGGGTATGCCAGCAAGGTCGCGAAGATGGTCTCCCTCACCACCATCTTTAAGGAAGTGTCGTGCCCGCCGACTCCCGTCCAGTCTGATGATGAAGGCGAAGAGGCGGAGAAAACCGCATGAGCCGAAATTGCTCTTTGAGCCGGCTATTCCTGAAAGATGTAATATATGCTGTTAAGTCATCCAAACAATATTTATGTTTGTAAAGCAACTAAGTCTTTTGCTGTAATTTGAATCAGCTTTTCAAATGCAAACTTGCAATTTTTTATGCCATGAGTTTTCTGGCTTTGACACCTTAGCCTTTAAGCGCCGGCAAACCTATGGCGGAACAACTTGCTGAGCAACAGGGTACGTAGGACCAATCTTTTTATACCCAGAACAAGCGTCGCCTTTCGATGCCGAAACGCTCTGAAGCAACCCGGCGCAAAAAGCTATGAGAAGAACACTTTTTAGGAAAAACTTTTTTTCATCACCTTAAGGCGGATTAAACATGAAAGATATAGTTTACCAACGAGCAACACAGAGAATTTTGGGTAAACATTATATAACTATAAGATCATTGGGAAATAAAGATGGTACAGATTCTCGAATTGCACATGAGAGGAACCAGTTTTCATTTCATGATCACATTGACATGGTTACAATAGAATTTGCTAAGTGTAACAGGGACGTAGCTGAGCGATATTCCACGGACGTTTTGTTTCATCTAAGTCATCGTCTACATGCCTTTTCCTCTTACGACTTTTCTTCCTGGAATCTTTCTTTGAATCCCTTAAGTCGAGGAGATAATATGACCTGTTTTTCAGTGCTTTGCTGATAACGAAAGGTCCTTCCCAAGGGGGGATAACTTGTGCTGCCGGCTTTGTACAAGCCGAAGTACTAAGTCGCCTTCTCGAAAAGATCGATTCCGCACTCTACGGCTTTGATAGCGCCGTAGATCTTGCTGATAGATGGCGGATCGTTGGAGAGCAAGCTCTCTTTCTTCTTCGAGGATATCTAAGCCGTCTTGACAAGCTTCTTCTGCGTCTTCTTCGACGTAGGCTGCGACTCGAGGTGAATCGTGTATCATGTCGGTTGGCGCGCAATACTGTTTCCGCTCCGTAAACAAGGAAGAATAGGGTGAAGCCGGTTGATCTGTTTGTGGTAGTACGAATACTCCATAAGATGGCCGTTAATTCTTCAACCCAAGTGTCGGATGCTCGATGCAAAGGGGTTTCAAGCCTCGGCTTAATACCTTGCACCATAATGACGTTAGTGCGTTCTACCTGTCCATTGGATTGCGGATGTGCCACCGATGCCACATCGAGCTGGATTTTCGACCGGCTGCAAAACTTGGATAGCTCACCGACGGCAAAATGCGTGCCATTGTCGATGATAATGCTATGTGGTATGCCAAACCGGGTTGTTATCTCGACTACGAACTTCGTAGCTGTAACTCCATCAAGTTTCTTGATGGGCTTTGCCACCACCCACTTTGTGAATTTGTCGACCGCCACCAGCAGATGAGTTAAGCCTCCTCTTGCGGTCATGAAAGTTCCCACCATGTCGAACCCCCAGACCGCGAACGACCAGGTTATAGGGACCGTCCGGAGCTCCTGCGCTGACAAATGAGCCTGCTTGGCGTAGCGCTGACAACCTTCACAGGTTTTTACGATGTTGATAGCATCCTCTTTAGCTGTCAGCCAGAAAAAACCATGCAGAAACGCCTTGGTGACCAGTGCTTTTGCTGCCACATGATGCCCACACTCGCTGGAGTGGATTTCCTGGAGGATCTGCCATCCTTCCTCTGGGGAGATGCATCGCTGAAAGATGTCAGATGTGCTTCGTTTGTAAAGTTGACCGTCAATGATCGTGTACGCCTTTGTTCGCCGCTCAATTTGACGGCTTAAAACTTCATCGTCTTTTGGCAGCTCTTTGTTCATCAGGAAATTGATGTAGGGCGTAGTCTAATCTGATGTTACCAGGCAGACATGGACTGATTCTACCGACCAGGGGTAGTCTTCGTCGCCGCCTTTAATGGACGGCTTAAACATATGATGGAGAAATACATCTGGAGGCACCTCCTCGTGTTTTGAGCCTATCCTGGCCAATGCGTCAGTGATGACCCACAAGTATAGGGGATCTATCGTAGTCCTTTCGATAAGTAAGAGTGTCGAATCCAACGAGGAGCAGAAGGTGTTGACAAGTGGTTTTCAGCAAGATTTCACTGCAAGCACTAAATGCGAAATGTTTTTGGATTTTTGATTTAATGAACAAATAAAGAACAAGTAAATAAAAGAGTGCTACGATAATTGCAGCAAATAGCCCAATCCTTTAAGCTCAAAGGACAGGCCGGTTGTGTTACTTTTCAAGATTAAAACGTTCTCGAGGACACATGGGAGTTTCGACCTAGCCAGTTTCATTGCATGCCTGTGATTAACCTTCAATGTTTTGATAAAGTGCTATGTGGGTGGACCTATGCTAATGCACCGCCCTTACTTGAACGAATACATACTTGTGATTAAATCCCTTGCAACCATCCGCAACTACAAGAAAGTAATTAAGATAAAAACCTAACCACAGCCTTAAACTCCGAGACCCTACACTCCCTAGTGCACCGGTTCATAAATTGGGGTTTAGGTTTCTGTCACTCCTGCAACCCTACCATAAGCAAACTAAATACACTATGCATTCCCCTAGGACCTTTGAAAGGTGAAGTATTATGTAGTCGACGTTCACATGATACCACTAGAGGAATAACACCACAACATAAATCAAACCATTAAATATTACTCAACATTATGCAATTACTAGCAACTAGGCTTTCCCCATGTCCTCAAGAACCAAACGAACTACTCACAAGACATCATATAGATCATGATCAGAGGTGATATGAATAAGGGCAACAATCTGATTGTAATGATAATTCACCGATAAAACTCTCAAACATCAACTACAAGTGGTAATCAACGCCCGGGATACGATTCCGATGAACTAATAGCAACACAATGATAATTGTTACAGCGAGATGAGATGGGATGACTGCGGTGATGATGGTGCTGATGGTGGAGATGATGTTGATGATGATCCTGATGATGCTTGGCATGATGGCGATAACGATGGCGGCGATTCCACCCTCCGGGAGGGAAATTCCCCCGACAGATTTCTCCCTGCCGGAGCCCTTCTTCTCTTTGTCTGGTTTCCGCCTCGTGGAGGCGGCGGAAAAATTCCTCGTCGATGCCCCCGATGTTTTTAGGTCAGGGGTGAGTAATACTCCGAAGGGGAGCCAGAGGGAGGCCACAGGGGCTAGGGGCGGGCCCCTGTTGCGGCCAAGGGTGGGCCCGCGGGTGCAGGCCGCCCCTGCCCCCTGGAGCTCCACTTCATGCCCCCTTTCGGCTCCATGACTTATTCTTCAAAATATTGACTTCATAATTTTTCTAGAATTTTCTGAGCTTCCTACATCAGGTATCTTGACAGGTACTTTTTCAGCCGATTTCCGGCTCCGGCAGATCCATCCCCAATAATTGCCAAACATGCAAAATAAGACAAAATAACATAAGTGTTGCATCATAATATGAAATATATCAATGAATAAAGATGAATTATGATGTAAAATAGTGATGCAAAATGCACGTATCAACTCCCCCAAGCTTAGACTCCGCTTGTCCCCAAGCGAAAACTGAACTCGGTAAACATGGCCACAGGTTTATAGAGTGAAGTGTCGATAAATAAAGAATACGAACATGAAGCATCCGTATTTACTCATCAAACATAAATATATCTTAAACAACAACCTTTCTCTCTTTAGGCTTCTCGAAGACAAGTAATGTAACTACAACATGTTAAGGTGAAAGAAGACATAAACTTATTAAGCAAAGGCAAAACGAGACTCCATTTAAGAAACAATTATACTTATCAGCTCATATTTCAAGAAAGATTCATTTAAATGCTTCAACTATCCGGTCATCTTCCCACGAGTTGCAAATTGTCAAAGCTATATCCTTGTAACAAACGAGTTAGAACTGACATAAGAAAAATGAATAACTATCATGAGACATAAAAGACATAATGTAGATACCATAATTGCTTAACATCAAAATTCAACTCTATGAGTTTGCTTGTAGAAGGGGGGAAATGACCTTGCTCGTCACAAGTTATATCTAGCTCTCCACTGCTCCCTCATGAGCTTAAAAACAGAGGCACAAAAAGGAGTATTTTGAATTTTTAAAGGTAGCACATGACAAATTTACTTGGAGTGGCAAGAAATACCATGCATAGGTAGATATGGTGGACTCAGCTGGCAAGAAAGTTTGGCTTTGGGGAATGGATGCACGAGTGAACCATACACTCAGTACAGGGCTTTAGGCTAGAGAGGCTTTAAAGCAAACAAACAGTGTTGAAAGATGTAAATCAACTATGCTATAAAAAACAATATGTCAAACATGCAACATAAAGCTTATCATCACTGTCAGAAATAAATCCAATACAGGTGTATGAGCTGGAAGCTTCACAAACATGTAAGACATACAAGATAGTGTATTTGCAATTAAATTCTTCTTCTCTACTCAAGCACCAAAGCAATTGTTGCAATTTAAACGAAGCCATGCTTATCAATACCGAATAAATTTCTACTCATGCACCCAATGTCAAATCATTACTTACCACAAGATCAGCAGATGAGAGAGATTGCCATAATAAAATATAAAGTGCAGAAGAATAGAAGATACTTCCCATTTATATTCCATTATAGAAAACCACACACCAACGGATACAAATCACGAGGAGTGACAAGACACAATGCAAAACCATACTACATAATAACTTCTCTACTCATGATACGACTCACAAGATAGCGAAAAATAAAAGACATAAGATAAAGATACCGGGGCACTGCCCCAAGCTTGGAACAAGCCAAGGGATTGCCGTTACCCAAAGTGCTCGAATTTTATTCCCGCGGTGGAGATGGGTCGATGATCCTTATGAGCCTCTCAATGGTTTCTTTTAACTCCTCAAGCTGATAGCCAAGATTGCGGATCATCTCCGTGTTACTCTCAATTCTGCTTCTTAGCGACCCGATAGGCGAGTCCCAATCATCTTGTGCTCTCCCCCAGCCATCCTCATTATCTGCGTTGGAGCTCCCACATCCTGCATGAGTACGATCTATATCCCAAGTAGAAGGTAACTCTCCAAACGGAACAGTTTCAAGCCGATGGTTATGGATTAAAGTATGAAAAGGATTTCTGGTTCGAGAAAAGGGAGACCTCCCAGCAGAGTTCCTACGAGGGCCTTTATCAGCCTTCTGTAGCCACTCCGTTTTTTCAAAAACAGAAGAATTCTTCGTCACCCCAATCCTTGCTACTGTGGCATAGGGATATTGGCGTTGGTCTTCTTCGAATCCTCTCCATCATCATGGGGCACGTTCTCGAACACGTCCTCCATTCCTTCAGTTCCTTCAAAGTCCATGCCTTGATCATCGATGCTGGTGTTATCGGGGTTGGAAAAGTATGCCATGATCTGAATCTTCGAGACCCTGACAGAAATAACCAGAGACAAAACACGACGAAAACACAGGATACGCTTCTCGAAAAATTCGGGGAAATATATAGCGAAAATTTTTGCAATAAAAGGAAGGCGACGGGACTAGGCGGAGTCGGAGGCGGTGTACAGAGGCCAGGGGCGGGTCCCCACCACGGCCTGGGGTGGGGCCGCGGTAGAGGGCCGCCTCTGCCTCCTGGACCCCATCTCGTACTCCGTCCAGTCTCCAAATTTTCCTAATTTTCGAAAAATAAATAATATAAATTTTCTGGAATTTTCCGAGACACTTTCCTTACCGAAATAGTTACCTATTCATTTGCTGATTCTGGAGTCTTCCGGTAGTTGGTTTCGATGAGTTCTTCCGGAGAAAACACTTCAATAACATCATCATCCTTTTCCAAGGGATTATCGGAGATGTACTGCTTAAGTCACTGACCATTCACCACTTGAGGTTTGTCCCCGTCAAGATTATTAATCTTTATAGCTTCGGAGCGATAGACTTCCTCAATGATGAATGGTCCCTCCCATTTTGATAGCAATTTTCCTTCAAAGAATCTGAGACGAGACCTATACGAAAGCACTTTATCACCAACATTGAATTCTCTTTTCAAAATTCTCTTATCATGCCATCTCTTTACTTTTTCCTTAAACAAACGAGCACTTTCATAAGCCTCGTTTCTCCACTCATCCAAGGAATTCAATTTAAGCAACCTAGTTTTACCGGCAAGATTAGGATCAAAATTAAGTTGTCTAACAGCCCAAAAAGCTTTATGTTCTAATTCAAGAGGCAAATGACATGCCTTCCCATAAACCATTTTATAAGGAGACATACCCATAGGATTTTTATAAGCAGTTCTATAGGCCCATAAAGCATCATTAAGTTTTTTAGACCAATTCTTCCTAGACTTGTTAACGGTCTTTTACAAGATCAGTTTAGTTTCTCTATTAGTTAATTCAACTTGCCCACTAGTTTGAGGATGATACAGAGAGAGACCCTATGATTAACATCGTACTTGGCTAAAACCTTTCTAAAAGCTCCATGAATAAAATGAGATCCTCCATCAGTCATAAGATATCTAGGCACACCAAACCTAGGAAAAATAACTTCTTTAAGCATTTTTAGGGAGGTCTTATGATCAGCACTTTTAGTTGGTATAGCTTCCACCCACTTAGTAACATAATCTACAGCAACAAGAATATGAGTATTACCATGAGAAGTGGGAAAAGGACCCATAAAGTCAAACCCCCAACAATCAAAAGGTTCAATAACAAGAGAATAATTCATAGGCATTTCATTACGTCTACTAATGTTACCGACCCTTTGACACTCATCACAAGATGAAACAAACTTTTTAGCATCCTTAAATAAAGTAGGCCAATAAAAACCTGATTGAAGAACCTTATGTGCAGTCCTTTCACATGCGTGATGTCCTCCATAATCACTATTGTAGAACTTCCTCAATACCTCCTCCTGTTCACGCTCAGGAATACATCTCCTTAAGATTCCATCAGCTCCCTCCTTGTATAAATGTGGGTCATCCCAAAAGTAATGCCTCAAGTCATAGAAGAATTTCTTTTTCTGTTGATAAGTAAAACTTGGAGGCAAAAATTTCGAGACAATAAAATTAGCATAATCAGCATACCAAGGAGCATCATGAGAAGTTACCTTAACGACGGCAAGTTGTTCGTCAGGGAAACTATCATTTACAGGGATGGGATCATGAGGAATATTTTCCATTCTAGACAAATTATCAGCTACAGGATTTTCTGCACCTTTTCTATCAACAATATGCAAATCAAACTCTTGCAGCAAAAGCACCCATCTAATAAGTCTAGGCTTAGCATCTTTATTCTCCATAAGGTACTTAATTGCAGCATGGTCAGTATGAATAGTTACTTTAGAGTCCACAATATATTGTCTAAATTTATCACAAGCAAAAATGACAGCTAAAAAGTCCTTTTCAGTGGTTGCATAATTTTTCTGTGCACTATCCAAAGTTTTACTAGCATAATGAATTACATTCAACTTCTTATCAATTCTTTGGCCAAGGACAGCCCCTACAGCATAATCACTAGCATCACACATAATTTCAAAGGGTAAATTCCAATCAGGCGGTTGAAGCTATAGGAGCGATGATTAAAGCCCTTTTTAGTACTCGAAGGCTTCCTTACAATCTTCATCAAAAACATATGGAACATCTTTTTGAAGAAGATTAGTGAGAGGCCGCGACGTCTTAGAAAAATCTGTAATAAACCTCCTATAAAAACCAGCATGACCAAGGAAACTACGAATACCTTTGATGTCTCTTGGATAGGGAATTTTCTCAATTGCTTCAATTTTGGCTTTATCGACTTCAATCCCCCTTTCAGAAATTTTATGTCCAAGCACTATGCCTTCATTTACCATGAAATGACACTTCTCCCAATTGAGAACAAGATTGGTCTCCTCACATCTCTGCAAAACTTTGTTAAGATTATAGAGCAATTGTCGAAAGAAGTTCCATAGACGGAGAAATCGTCCATGAAGACTTCCACAATTTCCTCACAAAAACCATGAAAAATAGCAGACATGCATCTTTGAAAAGTAGCAGGTGCATTACACAAACCAAAAGGCATACGTCTATAGGCATAAGTTCCATAAGGACAAGTAAAAATAGTTTTTTCTTGATCTTCAAATTTAACAGCAATTTGAGAGAAACCAGAATAACCATCAAGGAAACAAAAGTGAGAATTCTTAGACAGTCTTTCAAGCATTTGATCAATAAAAGGCAAAGGATAATGATCTTTTCGAGTAGCCTTATTAAGTTTCCTATAATCAATGCACATTCTATACCCTACAACTGTTCTTTGAGGAATGAGTTCATTATTATCATTAGCAACAACAGTCATACCTCCTTTTTTGGGAACACAGTGAACAGGACTAACCCATCTACTATCAGCAATAGGATAGATTATACCTGCATCGAGAAGCTTGAGTATCTCATTCCTTACCACATCCTTCATCTTTGGATTCAATCTTCGTTGATGATCAACAACGGGCTTCGCATCAGGCTCAAGATTAATTGCATGTTGACAAATAGATGGAGAAATCCCCTGAAGATCATCAAGAGTATATCCCAATGCAGCTCGATGTTTCCTAAGGACCTCCAATAATCGCTCCTCCTCTTTCACTGAAAGGTTAGAATTGATAATAACAGGATATATTTTCTTCTCATCCAAATATGTATATTTGAGAGTGTCTGGAAGAGCTTTTAATTCAAAAACTGGATCTCCCTTTGGAGGTGTCTGGGTCCCCAGAGACTCCACAGGTAGATCATGCTTTAGAATAGCCGGCTGTCTGAAGAAGACTTCATCAATTTCCTCTCTTTCCTGCATAAACATATCATTCTCGTGTTCCTCCATATATTGCTGCAAAGGATCATTAGGAGGCACGGCAATAGAAGCAATTCTTTCAATAATAAGATCCTCATTAGGTAATTCTTTATCATAACGATGTCTAGCAAATTTGGAAAAATTAAATTCATACGGTTCTCCAGCGAATTGAACAGAGACCTTTTCTTTCTTAAAATCTATAACAGCACTACAAGTATTTAAGAAAGGTCTACCAAATATGATAGGACAAAATTTATCTTTAACCGACCCCAAGACAAGGAAATCAGTTGGATATTTTACCTTACCACATAAAACTTCAACGTCTCTGACAATTCCCACCGGGTGGATGACATCTCTATTAGCCAATTTAATCTCCAAATCAATATCTTCAAGCTCACATGGTGCAATTTCGTGCATTATTTCTTGATAAAGTGTATAAGGAATAGCACTTGCACTTGCACCCATATCACATAATCCATAATAGCAATGATCACCTATCTTGACAGAGACCACAGGAGTACCAACCACTTTTGCACTTTTATCCTGTCTAACAATGTTAGTAGCAGCTTCACAAAAATAAATAGAACTTCCATCGACGTTCTCAGTTACAAGATCTTTAACCAAAGCTACTGGAGAGGCAATTTCAAGTTGTTCATCAGGTTCATAAGCTTTCCTTTCACTTTTATTAACCACACTAGCCACGATTGAGTGTTCTTTAATTTTTATAGGAAAGGGTGGTTTTTCAAAGTAAACAGCAGGTAAAACAGATTCAACTGTTTGGACAGGCACATCATCACTAGCAAGCACATCCGTTTTACAAACATCTTTAAATGGTTCATGATACTTATCCCACTTTTCTTTTGGAATATTAATATGGTCAGCAAAGGATTTACAAAGATCAACAACAATTTGAGAATCGAGCCCAAACTTAGCACTAAGCATATTAAAACGTTCAGTTTCCATGAAAGATTTAATGCAGTCATACTCATAATTTATACCTGATTCTTTACCTTTGTCGATCTCCCAATCTTCCGCATTGCGATAAATCCTTTCAATTAAATCCCATTTAGCATTAACTTCTTTGTTTGTAAAGGATCCAAGAGAAGAGGCATCAAGCATATCCTTATCATTGCGAGGCAGCCTCGCATAGAAATTGTTAACAATTATATCATTAGGAAGCTTATGATTAGGGCATTTAAGCATTAAAGATTTCAACCTCCCCCAAGCTTGAGCGATGCTTTCTCCTTCATGTGGCCAAAAGTTATAAATATAATTTCTATCTTGATGAATTTCATGAAGAGGATAAAATTTAGAATAAAAGAGAGACATAAGCTCTTTCCAATCCATCAAATGAGAATTATCCAGAAGCATATACCAATCCATAGCTTTATCCTTTAGTGATATTGAGAATAATTTCCTCATGATTACCTCTTTTGACATACCTGCAATCTTAAATAGCTCACACAGATCTTTAATATAAAGCAAATGATAACCTGGATGGATGGTTCCATCCCCTGCATAACGGTTACTCATAACATGATCAATAATTCCCATGGGTATTTTAAATGGATCAATTTCAGAGAGCGGAGGACTCTTATCCACCACAGGTGCGGTGGCAGAGTCACTCCCAAACAGCATATTAAGTGAAGAGTGCTCCATAACGAAGCAAAGTAACAAGCAAAAATAAAAACAACACTTACAATAAAAGAGTTTCTTACCAATTCCACTTACCAATAGCGCTACACTCCCCGGCAACGGCGCCAGAAAAGAGTCTTGATGACCCACAAGTATAGGGGATCTATCATAGTCCTTTCGATAAGTAAGAGTGTCGAACCCAACGAGGAGCAGAAGGTGTTGACAAGTGGTTTTCAGCAAGGTTTCACTGCAAGCACTAAAAGAGAAATGTTTTTGGATTTTTGATTTAATGAACAAATAAAGAACAAGTAAATAAAAGAGTGCTACGATAATTGCAGCAAATAGCCCAATCCTTTTAAGCTCAAAGGACAGGCCGGTTGTGTTACTTATGAAGATTAAAACGTTCTCGAGGACACATGGGAGTTTCTGCCTAGCCAGTTTCATTGCACGCCGGTGATTAACCTTCAATGTTTTGATAAAGTGCTGTGTGGGTGGACCTATGCTAATGCACCGCCCTTACTTGGACAAATACATACTTGTGATTAAACCCCTTGCAAGCATCCGCAACTACAAGAAAGTAATTAAGATAAAAACCTAACCACAAGCCTTAAACTCCGAGACCCTACACTCCCTAGTGCACTAGTTCACAAATTGGGGTTTAGGTTTCTGTCACTCCTGCAACCCTACCATAAGCAAACTAAATACACTATGCATTCCCCTAGGCCCTTTGAAAGGTGAAGTATCATGTAGTCGACGTTCACACGATACCACTAGAGGAATAACACCACAACATAAATCAAACCATTAAATATTACTCAACATTATGCAATTACTAGCAACTAGGCTTTCCCCATGTCCTCAAGAACCAAACGAACTACTCACAAGACATCATATAGATCATGATCAGAGGTGATATGAATAAGGGCAACAATCTGATTGTAATGATAATTCACCGATAAAACTCTCAAACATCAACTACAAGTGGTAATCAACGCCCGGGATACGATTCCGATGAACTAATAGCAACACAATGATAATTGTTACAGCGAGATGAGATGGGATGACGGCGGTGATGATGGTGCTGATGGTGGAGATGATGTTGATGATGATCCCGATGATGCTTGGCGTGATGGCGATGACGATGGCAGCGATTCCCCCCCTCCGGGAGGGAAATTCCCCGGCAGATTTCTCCCTGCCGGAGCCCTTCTTCTCTCTGTCTGGTTTCCGCCTCGTGGAGGCGGCGGAAAAATTCCTCGTCGATGCCCCCGATGTTTTTAGGTCAGGGGTGAGTAATATGCCGAAGGGGAGCCGGAGGGGGGCCACAGGGGCCAGGGGCGGGCCCCTGCCGCGGCCAAGGGTGGGCCCGCGGGTGCAGGCCGCCCCTGCCCCCTGGAGCTCCACTTCGTGCCCCTTTCGGCTCCGTGACTTATTCTTCAAAATATTGACTTCATAATTTTTCTGGAATTTTCTGAGCTTCCTACGTCAGGTATCTTGACAGGTACTTTTTCAGCTGATTTCCGGCTCCGGCAGATCCATCCCCAATAATTGCCAAACATGCAAAATAAGACAAATAACATAAGTATTGCATCATAATATGAAATATATCAATGAATGAAGATAAATTATGATGTAAAATAGTGATGCAAAATGGACGTATCAAACATCCTATGCAAAAACGCCCTGCAATACGGGTACGAACATAATTCACAAACTATAAGTCGCACCAGGGCACTCGGATAAAAGTTGAGTCCCTGCCAGACTCCTTGGAGTCTACCAGGTCCTCGGGGGCTACTGACGTGGATGTACCCTTCGGGTATACCACGGTCGGGATACCTGGTGCATAAACAAGCTAGCCTATACCGAAGGGAACAGTCCAAGAAGCAAGGAGCTTTACGTCGGTTGTAGCTTTCCTAAACTGTAAACCTAGTCGGTAGCGAATTCCCGAGACCCAACCCCACTACATAAGGGCTGGGAGGGCCGCCGACCTAGGGTACGCTCATACTCACCACCGAGAACCCTAGCGAGATCGCATCTAACGATCTCGCCATTGTAGCTCCTTTGTAACTCCGTCAATGAATACCAGACAAGCAGGACGTAGGGCTTTTACCTTCGGGGGCCTGAACCTGGGTAAATCTTGCTTGTCAGCCGACGGATCTACCAGTACCACCATCTTCTTCCTCTCTTCATGAAACTCAAGGATGTCCTCCGAGGGATTTGGCGTGGTAACCCCACGTCAGTATCCCAGTATCATATTGATGCATTATAACCGAGGGGAATAATGCTCCCTGAAGGTTGACATGTGTTTACAGAGCTGCTCAAGTTTCTTAGCGTTTTAAGACGTGGGATGTCATATCAGGTCATCGTCTTCCTTACCCTAGATGTGCATAGGTGACTTTAGTGAGTTTCTTATCAACACGAACATAACGGTGATGGTGGACGTCTGCGAATTGGTGGACCTTGGTTATGAGGAACATAGCTGGACTTACGAGAAGCGGGTTGCCGGGGGCTCCTTTTTTAGGGTATGCTTGCACAAAGCTCTAGCTACCACATCATGGAGTGATTGATTTCCTTCGGCCACGCTTCGGCACCTAGCGGGTGCCACATCGGATCACTGCCCAATCTTCTTACGCTGGCGAGAGTCCTCGAGGCAGCGGAGAAGTATCGAAGACAAGATCTTTAGGTATGAATTTATGTGGGAGTCACATGACAAATTTAAACCCTTTCTTGTTGATGCTTGGCAGGAAGGAGGGAAGTAGCGACCATGGCACAGCTACATGAGAAGCTCACTCATGTGTCGGGCTCCTTATCAAGCTAGAGCAAAAATACCTTTGGTAACGTTCAAAGGGAGATCATGCAACCGAATGACTGATTGAACATCTTGAGGTTGGATTCACTGTGGCAGAACCCGTCATACGAGGAAATGGCGCCAGCGATCTAGAGTACGATGGCTCGCGGAGGGCGACAATAATACTCGCTTTTTTCACCTAAGAGCGACTCAGAGAAAGAAAAGGGAACCAGATTAGCGGGCTCGAGCTACCAGACGGAGCCTTTACTGAGGATGAGCAAGACATGGCAAGCTTGATGAGGTTTTTTTACGAAAACATGTGCCTCTCTGGAGGGGTGGCAAATATGGATGAAGTGATCAACGTGATTCTGGTTAAAGTAAGAACGCAGATGAATGAGAAGCAGTTACAACATTTTTATGGAGCTAGAGGTGAAGTCTGCACTTTTCCAAATGTTTCTGACAAAGGTCCCAGGGCCGGATGGGTTCCCGGCTCATTTTTTTTCAGAGAGAAAGTTACGTTGGCAGTACGTTGTGTGCTCCACGGGGATGATGATATGTCTGATATAATTCAAACCTTCATTGTGCCAGTGGCAGAGCCAGAGAAAAATAGGAGCCTGGGTGGACCGTAAGCTAACTAAAAAAATCGAGTATCGCAATCGGATAATTTAAGTTCGTGATAGATTGGAAGAACATAATACATAACTAAAAATATGAAAAATATAACTCACTAGACAATATGAGTCACAAACAGAAAACGAGATATTTTGAAATGTGGCTCTTGTACTCGCTGC
This sequence comes from Puccinellia tenuiflora, assembly GCA_012064385.1. Taxonomy (NCBI): domain Eukaryota; kingdom Viridiplantae; phylum Streptophyta; class Magnoliopsida; order Poales; family Poaceae; genus Puccinellia; species Puccinellia tenuiflora. Next base: position 315,418 of record QRDG01000705.1, read on the forward strand.
GTAACATTTGCATTCCCATTCCTTGCTGTGGGGACCAAAAATCTCCTCATATCTGATATTTTGAAATAACTGAGATTAAAATTTGATGATTTGGAATGCAATGATCAGTTAGAAGAATCTCCAAACAAACAATACTTTTGGACAGTGAAATAAATTTCTTGAATCAATCTGCTCAAAATCGCCTAATTCAATTCTCCGTAACACAGCAGTTCAAAGTGCAAAATAATTATCAATATCCTAAAACCAAGTACCCATGTATCAGAGAAAATCCAATGGGGACAATGATTGTGCTAATTCTCAAGGTGGTGAGTCCCGAGGAGCTAGGATAGCTTTGACCATCAGCCTATGTAATGTCATCTACAAGATCTCTTCAGAAGTCCTTGCTAACATATTAAAGGTGTGTTCACCGGAGTTTTTTTTTTGCGAATGAACTTGTATTACTCAAAAATATAGGAATTACCAAGAGTCGAGCAAGTGCTTTGTAGGCCCTCTGGACACGAGCCTAGCCACACTGCCATTCGAGCACTAGTTCTAACAAAATTTGCCATGAAATGGGCACTAGAGTTCTGCATATTTTTTATATGAGTAATTCAAGATTGGCGAACCTTCAGTAAGCCCTTTATTTCCTCTACAATTGTCATGTAGACTAAACAATCCACTTCTTCATTTTCCAGAAGCTTCACCATCTCTAAACAATCCAACTCAATAATTAACGGTTGAGTACTACACCAATGTAATGCCAGTGAGATTATTGTTGAGGAGCAATGGGCTTCGTTTGGAGAAGGTAGATTACAGACAACAATATTACTTCTTATGAATGCATTCATTTTATGAAGCGGAATAAAGCGAAGAAGCATCCTTTTTGTGCTCTTAAGCTTGATATGCGTAAGGATTATGACAAGTTAGAGTGAAACTATCTTGAAGTTGTCATGATCAAGCTGGGTTTCCATCGGTTATGGGCGAGGATGGTGATGAGGCTTGTCACCACGGTGTCCTTCCAGGTCATGTTGAATGGAGGGAAGTTGCAGCAATTCAGGCCCTCGTGGGGTGCGTCAGGCCGATCACATTTCTCCAATTCTCCCTATCTCTTCTTGTTAGCAGCAGTAGAAGGCCTATCGACTATCGTGCCTTTTAAAACACCACATTTTATCATCTACTCCATCGGCCCCGGCCGTGGACGGCAGTCCAAATGCACACTAGCTCAGCTCAGCATTCTGTTCCCGGGATGCGTCCTTTTTCTGCGAACGGCAGGCCGGTCTGAAACAGATGCCGGGGCCGACGGAGCACATGAGAACAGGAGAGCGGAGAGGGACGTCGATCGTGCGGCCACCTAGCGGCAGCGCTGGCGCGCCGGGGAACCGCGAGTCACGGGGAGCGCAAAAAAAGAACCACCGGTGCGGTGCCGGCTCCGATCGCGCGTGTGAGCTGGTGATGGCAGTGGCAAGAATGTAGCAGGCAAATTATTCTCCCTCTCGTGCTCACATGGAGCCATGGCGGCATGGCGCGCGACGGCCGGCGGCCCACACCGGCCACACGCGGTCACGGGCGGCTCTCTAGGGGAGATCCTGAGCAGAGCACGCAACGGCCGGGCGGTGCAGCTGGGACCAGGGCTGCGCCGGCCAGTACGTGCGTCTTGCCTGATCCAGCAAAAGGTTAAGCTGCTGTGCCTGTTGGTGGTGGGGGTCACGTCGGGTTTGTGGCGAGGTCGCCGGAGAGATCACGTGAATGCTTATAGAGAGTTCCACCCCACCCCAACGTTGACGGGTATGGTAGGGTCGTAGGAATTTGTGAACTTAATTTGGGTTACGAGTTTTATATATATTCCAATGAAGTTCTTGCTTGGCGTATTCATAAACTCAGGAGATTCAGCCCGTTGCGGACGTCATTGACGATGACGCGGAGGCCGCTGCGCTCACCGCTTTGCGCACTGTCGCGGATCTGTTTAGCCTGCCGGCTATACTGTTGTTGCCCACGCCTCCTCCGTCGTTGCCACGAGCTACTACGGCCCCGCTCGCCTCGTCCCGTCGTAGCATCAGGCTCGCGATGAAGCCACGCCTCCCAACGGTCGACAAAGCGAGGCGGGTACTCCACAAGAAGATGGGGCTCGACTTCGGTGATATGTCTCTGGTGCAGGCTATGAACGAATTCGCGAACACCCTCAAGACTCCACTCTCTAATTCGGGAGTCGACGGTTTGTCGACACTCTTCAGGCTTAACTTGCCGTCCATGACGGCAGCGGATGAAGCTTTGATTGCCCTTGCTGGCTCTGGGGGCAGTGATTTCCCTCCACCGACGGCGCTGGACTCCGTCTGATCTACTACTTGGTTCCCAGGCCGCATCACCTCGTTGCATGGTCTTGCCGCTTCGACCCGTCGTTCCATAAGCTGAGGAAATGACGATCTATCTTTCAGATAGGTTGGACGGAGTAGGTTGATCTAGACCACTAGTTTTCTAGCACTGTTTTTTCTTTTTGGCCTCGGTCGTACCATGTTTGCTTCTTCTATATCAATATAAAAGGCAAAGTTTTTGCCTCGTTTCAAAAAATAAAAAACTCAGGATATATCAACTTATTTTAGCAAAACAGATCCAAATGGGTGGGGCAACTCCATCTCAATCTCAACAGCTCAACTGTTGCTAGCAAACTGGTCAGTACAATCTTATGGCAAACCAACCATTCACCAGCAGCTGGTTAATTTGTTTATAAGAATGATGATATAGATGCTCATATCAGATGGATCCAGACCCCTCACTTACTCACTTACTTGACATGGTTTCTATAAGTTTTACCCCGACACCTATTGGCGGTAAGAATAACTACCTTTTTTTACTCTCGCATCTTTGCCATGTCATCTATTTTGTCTCTTCTCGCAGCTGAAATTAAAACAACAAGTTTCTCCTAATCTATATTTCAACGTAAGCTGAAATTTCACCTAATTGGTCACCGTATTATGCTGATTTACTTGTGTATTAAAAAAATCATGCAGTTTGAAATTCGAAACCAAATTTGAAGTTGAAAATAAAAAAATTGCATGTCAATTTTACTTAAAGTTTACTAGGTTAGCCACTAAAGTTATGGTCGACTACTCAATTTTTCTTTCAAGATTTTCTGTAGTTTGAATTTGAACCAAATTCTTGAAATTGACATTAAACAAGTTTATAACAATAAGTGAGTAATTTTTACTAGAGTGCTGAGCTGGCATATATGAGAGATAAATCGTTGATGTTGCAACAAAGACAAGAGTCAAACAATCAAACTGGTTAATTGAGAAGGAGGGGCTATTACGGCTGGTTTGCAGATTTAGACAAGTTCATGGGGATAAATTGGACCTCTCTCTTGTTTTCCGTACCGAGGGATACGATTTCTCTAAACCAATAACACATTTATGTGCCATTGTAGTGTGAAGTATAAGTGTCGTTATATGTATTAGCTTCACTTATGTGTTTCCTTGTTAGGAAAAGTTATGTCGTCACTTTATGGGCCATCATACAATTTAAGACATCAACATTTAGCCTAAGTAGGGCTCTTCTATGATCATCAATTCCGTGTTATAGAGTACATTGATGGATTAAGATGGGATCTCTTCCGTGTTCCGGTGCGAAACTTTAGCAACATAATATGGTATGTAGATGTAATGGGTGGTTGATGTGAGTAACTTAGCATGTGCCTACTGCACTTGGAGTATGTGATTCCCAATTTGCAGGGAGTCGGCATATCCCTGATATCGAAATGTCATCTAATTAGTTCTTGGGATATATAGTATGTGATTCCCAATTTGCAGGGAGCCGTCATCTCCCTCATTTCGAAATGTCATCTAATTAGTTCTTGGGATATATATTATGAGTTTGCTTAATTAGTTCTTGCCTTATTCAAACTTTCTAATGCTAGATCTTAATTAAACTCTAGTTGCGATGAAATATTTTCCTCCTCTAACCACACTTAATATTTCTTGCCCATGACAAGAAAATTCCGGTTCTCTTGAAGTCAAACCGGGACAAAGTATTGTCCATGATGTTTGAATCTTTTTATACGGCATATCTACTCTTTCGTTCATTCTATCTTTCTTTCTCTGGAACTGGTTTTACAATTTCTTATTAAGGTTTAATTTTGACCAAATATTCGGTAAATTAACAAATTGTGCAATTAATTACATAAAACATCATTGCTTGCAATTTCTTGCTTTTAATTAAGGCACATAAAGTATAGATGGAATCAACTGCAAAATAGTACTACAACACGCCTTCGAGTATGTACTACAACACCACACGATATGGCTAGACACACCAATTGCAAATATAGCTCAATTAATAAGAATAAAACCATTGCACACTTTGCATAAGAAACTCAAATTCTCCACAAGCAAATGATCAGATGGCTGGGAACAATAAGAAGCGAAACAAGCACAACAATTGGCACACCATATACATCAGTTCTACATTCAGAACCAATAGAATAATCGGAGAAGGATATTGATGAACCGAACATGCATGCAGTCACGAAATGAACGCCCTGTTCATGTTTGCGTGCTGCATGCAACTAGAAAACGAACTACGCATGCATGCAGCTTATAATCAAGCGCAAATGAAGCCACTCGGGAGGTTCTTGCCGCAGTAGTTGACGAGGAGGCTGAGCTTGACGGGGATGTCGAGGCTGATGCCGAGCACGTTGGCCTTGATGGCGGTGCAGAGGCAGACGGCCGCCTCGAGGTCGGCGAGGCCGCCGAGGATGCTGCAGCACGGCTCGGACGGCGGCTGGCCGACCTCGGCGCTGACGAGGCCCAGCACGTTGGCGCACGCGGCGAGCTTGAGCGCGTTCTTGGGGCACTTGCTATAGGACGGCGTGGGCGTCGGGCAGCTGGTGCCGCATGCGTTGGCCACGGTGAAGACGAGGACCAGGTTGAGGGCCACGAGGAGGAAGGCCTTCGGTGCCATGGCTGCCAAGAACCCGATGGTGCAGAGAAGCTGGGCGCTGGCACACAGGGATGGCTAGGAGAATGCTTGTGCAAGTGTGGACGTGACTGAAGAGCCGATAGTGCGTGGGTATTTGTAGGGGAGAACTTGGCAACAGACCTTGGTGGGGAAACCCCTAGCTAGCCTGGGCTCATTTTCTTAGAGCGCTCCCTCTAACAAGCTACGTACAGTATAATTTTAGATACCTCCCTCGGCCTAAAATCTCAAGTAATAATTCGGAGCTGGGTCCTGTGCAGTACGCCAGTACTCCTGTGAGTCCGTGAGACAATTGGCCAAGCTTGAGGTATGGCTAGATCGAGCGCAGAGGATCATCTTCGTATCGTTGCTCGCTGAAATGCGCAGATGACATGTCGGCCGGATTGGTGGCTAGATAGCCGGGCACAGGAACCCATGCGGAGGCCAGGCAGTGGCGGAGCCAGCATACAACAATTGGGCTCACATGAGCCCAATGAACTTTGCCATTCTTCATTAAATTATTCTTATTATTGACTTTTAGGGATAGATTATATAATAAGTAATAGAGATGAACCCAATAATCTGCTGCTCTAGCTTCGCCACTGAGGCCAGGTGGCCGTGGAGCTGGCAAGATTGAATGGCAGTGACAAGGCTCCAAGATCACGGCTTGTCAGCTTGCTCTGCTCGTGGGCCGGGTGGTCAATGCTGTGCTGCCCAATGCACCATCTCCTCTCACCCTCTGCCATGCATGTATGTCTAACTAGCTAGCTCGATCTGCCCTGCCAATCTGCCATGGCATCAACCTCAGCGTCATATGATCGTGTCGCTTCAGAATTCGATTCACATGTCACACAGCTCAAATGCCAGCGCGTGTGAGGAGACCGGCCAGTAGATCGTCCCATAGATACAGGGTTTTGGCAAGATGTGTGATGTGATTGGCTCCGCCTGTTGATCTGGTCTCAAGAACACGTACACGATCGAGGCATTGAAGCAGTTGAGAGCATCTCCAGTCGTGGCCCCAATAAAGCGTCCGGATTAGCGTTCGGATGAACTCTATATCTTGACGCCACGCGGACAAAATTGTGTCTATTGGCTATTGGCACTGTCGCTCCCCAGTCGCGATGTCAATAGGAAGAATCAAACATTTTTAATTTAGATATATTTCGTCCAAATTTTAGGAAATTTTACATATTTGAACGAAATTCAAAAACTACTTCAATGTAAACCTAAATCTAGCAGCGGTAGCGGTCGAAGACGGTGAAGTCCAGCGGCTCGTCCTTGACCACCGCGCCGCCGTCGGCCTCCTGCTTCACCTCCTCCTCCTCCTCGCCCTTGACGCGGTTGGGACCCACCTCGCGGTCGTCGGCGGTGAGGTCGAGGTACGGCGCCCCGGTGATCTCTGCGTGGTCCCGTAGTGACCACGCGCAGACCGCACACTCGTCCAGCGGCAGGACATCCTTGAGCGACTCCTGCAGCACGGCGGCGAGCCCGAGGCAATTGTTGTCGTCGGCGTCGGGGTCGAAGAGGCTCTCCTAGGCGGCGATGATGTGCTCGTACTCCGTCTTCACCTTCTTCAGCGGCGGCGGAGGTAGAAGAGGGCGTCGGCCGCCGCTGCTGCCGCGCTGTCCGGTCGGGGCGTCGCAGATGATGATCCCGCCCCCGCTCCGCCCGGCACGCCTCGCCGGGGTGCGCATCTCCTCCTTCACCTCCGGCTTTGGGGTGAGGAGTGCCGACGTGCCGCAGGAGGAGGAGGACCCCGAGTCGGACGACGACGACGCCGTCCTCCTCGCCGCCCAGCGGTGGGGAGGAGGAGGTGCCGGTGCCGTGAAGGAGGCCGACGGAGTGTACAGGGGTGTGCCATTGGCGACAGACCCCAGCACATACTCCATCGGGCGCCCCGGCTCGCTCCAGAAGACCCACCGGCCGGAGGAGTTCTTGTCGCGCGGTGGGGGCGGCGGTCCTTCGCCGATCCAGGTCGTCATCTCCTTGTGGTGGAGCTGGCGTAACGCGGCCTCGTAGCGGCCGTAGTTCGCCAGCCACGGCTCCCACTGCGGGTCGTTCCGCTCCTACGTGGTGGCGCGCCCCAGTAGTGGCGGAGCATAGACTCCCGCCAATGACGACTCATCAGCGTGGGGGCGTCCCGCACGGGAATGCCTTTGATGCTGAGCGCCCAGCCGTGGGGCGCTCACATATCCGGCGGCGCGGGGCAGTTGGCGCTGTGGAGCGCCTCCGCCTCCTCCCTGAGGAGCGTGTGCAGGCGCCATCCGTTGGCGGCGGCTGCTGGGTTGCGCTTGTCCGGCGGCTAAGATTTTGGGAGGCGAGCGGAGAGAGGGGCTGCAGCGTGAGATTGGATCAGGGGAGGCGCGGGTTTTATCGCCGGAGAGAAGCGGTGGGCGGCGGCTTCAAAAGGTGCGCCGCATTGACGCCAACTCGCCAGGGAGCCAGTGAGCGACGGGACGCCTCGCTGCCGCGCCATGAGTGCGTTTGACCGCGGCGATTGGCGCGGCGACTGCGGCGGTTTAGCGTCTTGTGTCAGTGACAGCGGGGCCTGTCCGTCAGTTTCGCGCGCTCAGTTTCGTCTGGCCGCCCAAGCGGCTCCCGCCGCGGAGGGTGTGGGCTGGGTGTGCCGGACGAGCTATTGGGACTCGCCGGACGAAACCGGGCTTTTGTCGCCGCGACTGGGCGCCAAATTTCGTCTGGCGCGCCCAAAAAAAACTATTGGCGGCCCTATTGACGCCCCGACTGGAGATACTCTGAGCGAGCCTGCAAGAGTTTCCTTGCTCTGAAGTCATGAACCAGCCACCAAAGTTGTTACATCGTTTACCTTTGATCACATTAGTACAGAGCTACCTACTAATAATGGTGTGGTAAAAACACCACTAGTAGCGTGGAGATGGCTCGTCACTGCTCCACTACTAGTATTTGTTAGTAATGGTGTGTTATCCCCACGCTACTAGTAACGTAGGTATACCATAGATAAAATAATATTAGTGGTGTGACCATTTATTTGCACACCACTAGACACTTGTTTGCCGGGATGAAGGTAGAGGACAAGTAACCGGTTGCCACGCTATAGAAGACGGTGCCACGAGAGGGGGGAAATTGCTTTTCACACTGCACATGTGGTGAAAGTTTTACTTGACAAACAAAAAAAGTGTGTAGCTCGTATCCACTGCACTCCCGTGGACACACGTGGATGTGCCCCTGCTTGTTTATATGCCACTAGTATTTCAGATAGTACTGACGTGACGTGCCATCAAGTTGGCACGCCACTAATATGTTTTTCTATTTTTTTGCAAAGTATAGGCACCACTAATATGATTTATATTTATGAAACTCCTTTTGGAAACATACATGAGGGTGTATGCTGAGTAGCTAATGGAAGATTGAATTTTTTAATAAAGTTTTTGTATTTTTTTTCGAAAAGGAGGTGCGGTTCCCTGGCCTCTGTATTTTTATAAAGTTTTTATATAAACTAAAAAATCATACCAAGATGATATAAGCAAGAGAATTCACACTCGGCCTCTATATAACAAGACGAAAAACTTAATTAGGAAGTGTGTTCACGGTTGTCTTCTGGTTTGTCGGGCGGTTGCATATGGTTCCTTTTTTTTTACAATCACTACCATATATATTTACAGCAGCAAATAGTACATGGTAGAGATGCGGTTGCATATGATTCCTCTTTATAGAGAGCACACGCATATTTAACCTCATACTGACATCATTACATTAATTGCTAAATCTGAAAGTTTAAAATGATTTATCTTTTAAACCATAAATCCGACTATCAACTCGTTAACACTGTTGAGTTCATCCCAATGAGGCTGCAAAAATATATCATATATTGCTATATATGCTTCGAAGAATTCGCACAAGTTGCTAGAGTATTGTACCATGGTTACCATATTAGTATCAAGACAATTCACATAGTTACCATATAACATTTTACATTTTTCAGGCATCGTAATGATACGCAAAGGTAGGGAGCAGATCTTAAAATGTTTTCCAATATATGATAGAAGGTATCATTTTACAAAAAGTAGTTTCATGCAACCTTACATCGATTTATAATTATATGGAGGGAACTCAAAACCAAGTTATTTAGTCTGACAACTTAGTAGTGCATAAACTTGCAAGTATGAGACGACAAGCAATTACCGACAAAAACAATAATTGCCAAAACATGTCAACATAGATCTAATTTCATATATCTCGTCGTGACTAAGTCAACGCTAAAACAAAGCGTCAAACAAATTAGTGGTTTGATAGATTTTTTAAGTTGTAAATATGAATGGGAATTTCAGTAATGTGACCAACTATGTCATCGCATGCATACTTGTTTAGAGAGAATGAACGAGATGCAACACCAGAACCCCTTCCATGCGGCGCAACATTGTAGTTTTGACCATAAGAAGATGCACACAACCTTTAACATCTAAAAATAAAGGGAAACACTGATTATCATCCGGGGGATCACGAGCTACGCATCCTCCGCATCATTCTCGTGACACACCACACCAACCTCCCACCGCACCTTATCCCTTCCGAACCACACACACCGTGATCCTTCCTCCTTCCCTTTTTCCCCATTACTCCATTAGCAACCATGGAGACGGAAAGGTCAGGCACTGCTGCCGTAGCGCGCCGCGACCCTGCCATGGCGTTCCGCGCCGCTCGCCGCATGACCGCCACCGGCATCCCACCGCGCCTCCTCACATAGGGCCCCATCCTCCCCTACTACGACGCGGGCGACATCGTGCTTAGCAAGGTCGAGGCGTCGAGCTCGAGGGAGCTGAGCTTCCCAGGTGGATGGCGCCAAGGGGACCTTGGTGGAGGGCAAGGGCTGTCGCCGCCGGCAAGGGCGGTCGCGGCCGCCGTCGCGGATGCGAGCCTGGGTCGCGTTGCCCTCCGTTGCAGAGTCACGAGCCTGCGGTCGCGCGCTCTACTCAGCCTCCACCGCTCCCGACGTCCGTGCACTCTGCCAAGTTCGAGCCCGCCGCCTCCTCATCCTCCGTCGCGCCCCCAACCTCGAGCAGGACGACCTCACGGGTGCTTCAATAGAAGGATGGCGGTGCTCCCGTGGCATATCGGCGGTACATCCGAAGGAGCGCGGCGGTGCTTCCATGGGTGTGGGAAGCGGTGATGCTGTCGAAGGAGCGCAACGATGCTCTCATAGAAGGGTTGTTGTGCTCCCATAGAAGGGCGGCGGTGCTCCATGGGAGAACGGCGGTGCTCCCACGGGAGGCGGTGATGCTGCCAAAGGAGTGCGGCGATGCTCTCATAGAAGGGTGGTTGTGCTCCCATAGAAGGGCGACGGCGCTCCCACGGGAAGACGGTGATGCTGCTGAAGGAATGCGGCGGTGCTCTCCTAGAAGGCCGGCGGCGATGCTATGTCCGACCGACGATGGTGCTGCCAAAGGCTAGCGACATGCTACCGTGGGAGGACGGCAGTGCTACCATGGGAGGGTGCCGGTGCTACCATGGGAGGGCGATGGTGCTCTGCCGAAGAAGAGCGGCGGTGCTACCATGGGGGAGCGCGGTGCTACCATGGGAGGGCGACAACGTCCTCTCCGACACCGGCGCCTTCTCCGGCAACGGGGACAGGATGCGCTCCGAGGCGCGTGGCAATAGGCGTCTATTGTGGGGAGTAATATTTCGTTTTTTTTTTTGGTGCGGGTATAAAAAGTCAGAGGTGCAGGCCGGTTATTGCTTGTTTGACCGCGTCAAAGGGACACATGTCGCCTCGTCGACCTGGGGGATCCGAGGGAATTATCCCCCGGGGGACGCTCAGTGCTGCCCAGAAATTAATGATTCAACGTCTAATCTAATGAGACCACGCACGTACCCTTGCGTTTGAGTGCTGCAGATTTCCAATGGGGTTTCCCTTAATAGAGAGCACATGCATGCATGTCATCTTGTGTTGACATCATCGTCAAATACTTAAAATAATTTATCTCCTAGGCCGTTAATCCCGATTACTATCCGTTTACACCGTTGATTTGTCCTAATGAGGGATTCAAGACTAGATCTCATGTTGCTATGGTTCGATGATTTTTTCCATTGTTCCAGTTGTCAGAGTACGGTACTATAGTTGACATGTTAGCATCAACCCACGAATAATTTTTCATAGTTACCGAATGACTTTTCTAACATATTTTTGGACATTGTAATTATATGCACAATTTAGAGATGATTCCTAGAAGTGTTTCCAATATGTAAGCAACCTATGTTCCACCTAAAATCATCCGATGGAGCATCCTGTAACACTACTTACATGAAATTATTCTTTTTTTTCGAAATGGAGGGTGTGCCCCCAGCCTCTGCATTCAAAGGATGCACACAGCCGAGTTTTATTAATATGGAAAAACAGTAAGCACTAGGCTTTACAAAGAATTACATCGATCAACCAGAAGATCCATCGTCCAGGCGAAAACTCGCTACACCTACAAGCTTGATGAGGGGGTGGACTAATCAGAGCCAATGCGCTGACCTCACGCACCTACGCACATCATCTAAAACCGTAGGCTTCAACCAGGTCGCCCATCGGCGCGCCGGAAGCACAAACCGATCCAGTCGATCCTCAGTGCATGCCGCATAAGCACAACAGAAGTCGCTGCCACCATCTTCCACCATCCCATCTTCAGGAGCGATCAACGTGAAGACCTTGCAAGGCCTGCCATCAGCATCACCACAACGCCAGACAACACCACCATCCTGCGCGAGTCCATCGTCATACGCTCGTCGCCGAGGCCCCCGCGGCGCCATGCCACCGAGACTCACCGCCGTCAACGTGGTAGATGTACACCGCTCCACTTCTTGCATCCTCCGTCCGACAACTGCTCCAAAGACAATGCCCCCAAGAGGGAGAGCGACACTGACAGCGCCGCCATCGTCCGACCCGAGGAACCCGGGATCTAGGGTTTCCCCCGGAGCAGCGCGAGTGGGTAGACGGTAGCTACAACAGCGATGCCTTCAACAAGGTAACGGCGTGTAAGCGCCGCCATCGCCAGTCCTGACCGTAGTCAGAGCTCGGTTTTCACCGGCAGCCACGCCTCCCCAACTCGCCGCCGGGCTAACCGTGGCATCGAGGGATCACCATAGTCAGCCGGCCGACCACCTCCGACGAAGAAGGAGGCCACCACCACCACGGCCAAGGCCGGAGCCCCCGACTTCCTCGTGTTGCGGGACTAGCCCAGATGTGTACGTCATTGACGCAACGGAGGGGGGGCAGTTACAGCCCGCCAGGACTCATCTGGGCCCAGATCGAACCGTCGTCGTCCTCTCGTCCGCCGCTGCCGCCGCACACCACCCTGCCGCCGCCAGCCTGCACCACTGCTGAAGATCGGACCGGAGCAGGGCGCCGCCCCGCCGATCCAGATCGTGGCCGAGGAAGGCCGCCGCCGCCGCCGCGAGCACGCCACAGGGGATGCGACGCACCTAGCGACGGCGGCGGGAGGGGAGATGCGCGAGGGGCGGTCGGGCCGGCCGGCAGGGAGCACCCCGGTGTGGCGCGGCGTCGCCACACGGGGGTGGGAGAGGAGCGGGGGATATAACCCATTCATGGAGTTTAGAACCACATACCAATTCAGCCATCTCTATCTTCAGAGCATGAGCGAAGATATAATAACCAATATAATTTCCTGAATGTTTTATCAATCTAGTCCTAGATCATCCGATTTTCCACAATCCTAAACTGCTTGTTGACAAAGTTTCGCGACATCATAATAGACCGAAACGGAACAAGCCGTCCATCCATAGGTCATTGCGGTTTTAGAAAGAATCACATAGAAGCAAGATATTGGCTGATATATGATGCAGTAGAGAAGAATTACTCGATAGCATAATATTCACATGAAGTGCGGGCACGCACATACGCATAGAACTAACTAAACATGGATAGCAACAATAAATCGCCACTATTTATTTGGTCACGGACACCACTAGTTCATGATGATACATTGGTATCAAGGGCTATCACCTCGTTTGAGCTCTTCGTTGATTCCCTCTCCAATATGCGCCTTCGAATTACGCTTCAGTCTGGGCTATCACCTCGTTTGAGCTCTTCGTTGATTCCCTCTCCAATATGCGCCTTCGAATTACGCTTCAGTCTGACCGTTCATGACGTTTCTGATGTTCGTGTCACTACCGATCCAACTACTGGGATGTTAGACTTAGAGTATATCACAGACATGTTAAATTTGGTAGTATTAAGATTTGTAATATGTACGTGGTTTATCTCTCCATGAGGCTTTTTGCCCTACAAGTATTGTACTCTATATAAGCAGCTCACGAGGATCAATACAATCAATCAATGTTTCCACCACGTCCTATCGTCCATCATGTATAAAGTCAACGACATTGCTACTCAATTCGAAGAGCCTATGTTCTTTTTTCTAGGAAGGAGAGAACTTTCAATTGGTCGGTTAGCCAAGTTTAGTTACCAAAGGATTAAACCGAACAACTACTAGTGTCATTGTTCTTCCAATGGTAAGCCGCATGTTCTTCAATGTCGACACTCAACAGGAAGGCGCTTGTGGTCTTTCAAGCACCATGCATTGTCTAAGTATGTTTTTGATGTGCACGTATTGTACCTGGTGATATTGAATCCGGTGCATGCCAACAAGTCACTGTTCTCCCGATAATTTTTTTAAAAAAATAGGTCACTGGTGTCAGTTCAGCTGGTTGTACTGGTGACTCGTCTAAGTGTTTTTCTTTTCCTGAGTCTATTTACCGAGTTCAGAGGCTTAACTGGGCGTTCGATGGGCTTAACCAATCTGGTACTGCCTAATAGGCTTTTTTAGGGTGTTGCCTGCATCTGCGCTTAATAAACGGGCTGTCCTTGTCTAACTAAACGGGCTGTCCTTGTCTAAAAAAAAGGAAAATGGGCTGTTCTGACGAACTTGGTAGCCATGGTTACTACTTACTCCATACCATAATATAATTGGCATCTTTAATTCACAGGATTCTAGAAACTCAGAAATAGGAAAAAAAACACATGATTGCGTCATGTCCACTTCAAGGACAGACCCAAATGCACAAAGGCTCACACACAAGGTGGGGTATGAGGAGGAATTATAGAAACATAGTTTTACCCCTGCAAAGTGCAATCCAGGGAGGCTGGTTCGAACCCAGGACCTCTTGGCACAAGTGGGGAGGACCTCAGCACTGCACCAAGGCCTGCCCTCGTGTCATGTCCACTCCAATTAACAAAAATTATATGCACCAAAATATGTTTGATTGTATCATAGAAAAAACAAAGGATTTTGAATAGGAGGTTTGAATAGATGTTAGATTTTCTATGAAATCTAGTATAAAGGTTCTTTAGAGAAAACCATATGAGATTTAATCCTACAAATCAAACAACCGCCACAGAAAAAAATTCTAAAGGATTTGAATCCGTCAAAGTTTCTATGCAAATTGCAGAGGGCCAAAGACAATTTACAAACTCAACTGAAAAAGACAATGACCCTTAGCGGTCACGGCGTCACGCCATATGCAGCTTGGAAACAGGAAGCAGGTTCACAAGGTGAAACAAGAAACAATGCAGATCTGATTCGAATCTTAATCAAAGGTGAAACAAGAGACATGTATAACGTCAAATCCAGGAAATCCTTTCTATACAGTGTAGACTATTCTAAAAAGGAACAAAGAGACAAAGCATCCAAAATGAAGGGTAGCAGAGGCATAAGCCAAGCCGCAAAATGAATCGTGTGTATGTAGCCGCTATTTGCAGCTAAACCTTCCGACCTGTCATCAAGTATCCAACAAGGACAAATAACAGGAAGACGAAGAGCACAAACGTAGGTGAGAAACCCCCAAGAGACTGGCTTCTTCTCCTAAGCAATTCCTGAAAATGAAGCAGCGTTGACTATATCAGGAACTAAAGTCAGAATGGCTAACAGAGTTTGGTTCAGAAAAGCAAAGAAGTTGACATCTTTTCATATTGTATTGTTATGATAGTTGGAGATGATATTGTTGTCTTTGGCTGAACTCCCATTGACTTTTGATATTTTCATATCGTATTATGATAGTTCTGAGATAATATTCAGTTTGGCAGAACTCCCAGAGTGCTCAGGTTAATTTCTTGCTGATTTTAGTATTTTGTGCAGTACAACTGTACAAGCAATATACTACAGCAAGATTTGCCCAGTTTCTCTGCATAATTGAGATGATAAATTGATCTCTTTCATTTTTTTTCTTGAAATAATTAACAAACATGTTTGAAGGATATAAATCTTACGAATCCATAAAAGTAGCAGAACAACAAAATGGTTATGCGGAAATAATATAAATACAGCAGGCAGAAAATAGTTGATTTCTTCTAAGAAGAAAGCCGTACCATCTCTTGCTGAAGCTTCTTGTTTTCATCTACATATTTAACAATTTCTGATTTAACCATAGAGACCTCCTACAGAATCACAGAATGTCACAAACATAGAGTTGTCAGCAACTTTCAAGATGATGTAAAGAAAAAGGAAATATTAATATCTTGAACGAGCATTAATAAACATATAGACCATTCTGACATACTGACATCAGCCAGAGAGGGGAATTCTTTAAAAAAAAATGAGATTAGCTATTACTATGAACTCTAAAATCTAGTTCATGTGTTCTTTTAAAAAAATCCAATCCACTCGATAGGTTGCAGCAACAATCTGTAGCATACAAGCATATGATGGTGCTAGGAGGACAGACCCAATGCACGAGGCTCCCACACAAGGTGGGGTCTGGGGAGGGATTATAGGACCTAGTCTTACCCCTGCAAAGTGCACTGCAGAGAGGCTGGTTCGAACCCAGAACCTCTTGGCACAAGTGAGGAGGACCTCACCACTGCACCAAGGCCTAGACTAGAGCTAATTTTCTTCATTGGACGTACATGTTTTCATAAAGTATAATTTGATGAAATAAGCCACCAACAACACAAAACAGAATAATCAGCAAAGCACATTTGATGGTGTTACGTGCAATGATTGATTACGAGTCACCTCATCATATGAAGGTTGTGATCCAGATGTGTGCTCTTGCCTAGATGCCTGAAAAGGATGAGGGCAAAACAATCATTATTAGGAACAAAGGTGACAATTATTTCTTACAGCATCAAGCAGCAATGCCACTACTTACAGCATGGATCATAGATTGTCTGAACACTTCATGGTCCACCTCCGTATCTGCAATCTCTTCCTCATCCTCCTCAGGCACTGGTGAGGGGGGATTTGCAGGGATGTAGATCACTCGCAGCTTGAACTCCTCCACCACCCTATCACTATCAGGCGTTCTACTGAACTACAGCACATAAAAGTAATTTGAAATCAGAATACAAGACATGACACAATCAATCAACCTCCAGAGAGTTGTTTTTTATGGGCGAGTGGCGACCTCCACAGTCCCCAATCAATCAACCTCCATGTTTTGCTATCTAGTGTTGCAAGAACTTACCATCTCAGGGACAATATCCTTGTGCGTTATCCCCTCCTGCACTACGACGCTCTGAACGAGAAACTTGTCCTTGCAGTGGTAATCCTGAGGGATCTCCTTGGGCGCCTGCATCGTAACTAGACAGAGCAACAATGCCAGGTGAGTCAATCAAAATCGAGCAGTAGCAATAAGGCATCTGATGCAAGTTAGTAACGCGGACGCACTGGTGATGCCGCAGGATCCCCCTGGCGGCACGATGCCGGAGGTCGGCCGCACCGCGTACTTCCTCGGGTTGGTTGTTTTCACCTGCACATTGAGCCAGCGCGCATCAGGAACCCGTCAGCCTGATCCCGACCTGCGCATCGGATTGCGGCTTTCAACAACAAAGAGAGACAACGAGAATCCTGACCTTGAAAGCTACGCGCTGATCGGTCTTGTTGATGAGCTCGATGCATCCTGAATTCGCCTTCTTGAGCTCGACTGTTCAGAACATCGAAACGGCAACGATCTGGTCAGAGTCCCCCCAACAGACCAATACGCATCAAGAAACAGTCTAGTACGGGTGGTCGTGGGAGGGGAGCAACTCACATGGTAGCTTGAGCTCGGAAGGGTAGATTCGAAGCAGCGTATTGCTCATGGCGCCGACCAAGGGGGAACAGCGATGACTCTAGTCGACCCCAAGAAAAAAACAATGCTTTTTACCCTTCTCTTGCCCTGCTCGCAAGAAACGATCCAAGAACGGCGCCGGCAAAGGATCGAACAGTCAGAGGGAGGCTATCCGGTAGCTATGAAGGAGGAAGCGGGGGAAGGCGGGGTCTGTTGATGGTGGGAGAAGACGAATCGGAGGAGGCGGAGGGGGGGCAGGACTCCGGAGACCGGAGGGTGGAAGGAATTGGGGTCGGCTTAAACTAAAGGATTGATTGCGAGAGATGGATTAGACGGTATCGGTTCGGTTGGGGAACACTGGTGATTGATTGGGAGGTTGCGTCGTGGGTAATCAGGGCTTTGTTGGTTTTCGTTTGTGCGCGCGCGTTCGTTGAAGCTTGGGTGGATTTGGGCAACGGCGGGCGGCGGCGGAGTTGCCAGTTGGGACGGATTGGGGCTGGATACGGCTCCCACGTCGCCGCGAGCCTGGGAAAAGATCCTATATTCCTATCTCCGGAACCCTTTCCCTTTTTGTCCTCTTCGACTCCGACCGACGCCGCGTCGACATTTTCGCTGCGATTTCTCCTGTACCGATCTGCGACCAACTTTGGTTACCGTGACATGTCCTGCGTTGTTAGTCCGTGACATGTCTAAGCTAATTAATTTCTTAACATATCAGTGAAACCTTTTTTTCATCCCAGCATCTTTTCTTTAAACCTAGTCCAAAATAAAAACACCCTCACAAACCAAACTATCAGTCATATTCTTAGCACCAGCTTTCATCCAGTTTCTGCTCTCATCCTTAATCTTCTAAATCAGCATCAACGGCAAGGTTGACATGTTATTGAAGCCACGGGCGTTTCTTTCCTTTCAAAGTTTTCAGGAAATCACAGAACTTCGGACTTGATGATGGGGGGTCTCATTTTTTTCGCTTTTTTTCTTGACTTGAATGATTTGCCCTCCATTACTTTATATTATGACGTGAGGCAAAAAAAAAAAAGGGTTCCCTCTTGATACGCCTCGTGTAAATATACACGACGCATTCACCTCATGCAAACTCAGAGCGAGACCACTCCAAAAAAAAATATCAGAACAAGAGCAACTGCCCTAGTAGCTCGATTTCCCATTTGGAGCCATTGAAGGACTGCCTCAGGTCATCGTCGCCAACTGTCCATTTTTTATATTTTTATCATGGAGAGTGAGTTGTAGATATGTTGTTAGTCTAGAAGAGTGGACTCGAGGCAAAATACACATCCCAACAGAGTTGCCTTACACTCCAACACATTGCGTCGAACAAAGGAGAACGCAAACTAATTTAACAATATTGAACGTGTATTATCCAAATTATCCATCAGCACATCATACATTATACTTGAAAAATTATACAATCAAATTAGATATAGGATACGATGGTGCAAGAGTCATCACCACCGCCGCTGGGTCTAGGGGAGAAATCTTGCGACATCCAACCATGCACTCTTCAATCGTTAAATAGAACTTGTCATTCACTATATAAATGGAAGATGCACTCCACTAGGTCGTCGCAGCCACGACTACGGATACACAAGCCATTTGGTAAATTGACCCTAACGCTTTTTGCGCCTTCCAATAGTCTGGCTGTGGAATAGATCGAAAATCAATTCATATTCATATTAGTCTCTATTTATAAACTAAGTAGTTCATAGTTCATACAACAAACCAACTTATACATAATCACTCGGAAAAACCGTAAACACTTGTCAGTAACATGGGTAGCGAAGCACGTGAGAAGAAGCGCCGACATGATGACCGGTGCAAGGAAACGGTTCCTATACTTGTCCATGGAGAAATTGCTAGGTGGGCTTGTTTGCCTCTCGTCTATAGCAGAGAAGGTTTTCTGAGTGAGAAACAATGACATGTATCTTCGTTGGGTGTCCTATTTACATACCCAACAATCAACATGAGGTACATGTTGGAAAGAAGTAGAAGCGTGATCGCTAAAATCACGGCTCTTTCTATTTTGCAAAGATATCGTCGCGGCTAATATTTGTATTTATGTGATACTATATACGATTCGAAATCCCTTATAATCTGTGTAGTCAGGTGCTAACAATTAGCACCGCAACTCGACTGCACAACCAATTACTCCAAATTAGCTGGAGGCCCCTTGGTGAAGTTTTGGCGGCTCGCTCACTGCTCACTGGTTGGTGTTCGTCACGTGTGCTGCGGCGAGGGTCCTTGCCCATGGTGGTGGCCAGCTCCTATTGCTACTCGGCATCGTGCTCATCTGAGCATCATTAGCTTAAGTCAGGACCGTACACATGATCGGCTGTTCTTGTAGAAGATCTACAGTATTAACATCACAAACCATTCTGAGGTTCAGTTCCAGCATGCTTATTACATCGTTACACAACTCACATGGAAATCTGGTGAGTGAGTTAACAAAATGATGTTTCAAGTTTGATGTCTATTTACTTTGTTTTCCGCTAAATGCATCTGTTGGTCGTTTCTAGTTTGATATCATATATTGACAATACCGCGTTAGTGTATCCAAGTAGGGAAGAGGTTTCACCTGCAGCTAATTACACCCATGATTCCAGGATATATACTACTAGCTGATGATCCAGTTGTTGCTAAAATATCAAAGGTCATGCTGCAAAACAGCAGTACTGAATTTCAGAAGACTCCTTGTATTCTCAGCCATCATTGTCGCCAGTGATGTAGACAATTGGAAAGTTCGACTCCTGCTACTGTACATCCCACTCGCCTTCAATATTTCGAAACAGCACAAGACATTAATTACTTTTATGTAGCACAGGTATATCCTAGTTATGTACTTCTGTGTTAATTTCATATTGATGGAGAGAAACAAGCTGAATTCCAGACGTTATAAAATGATGGTGCTGATTTTCATCAACGAATAGGAAGAAGACAGTTACGGGAACATATAAACATGAGGAAGAAGAATAAGAGGGTTCATGCGTTGCTGGTTGCCGCTAAAACACACACAACTAGACAGCCACCCAAAAAGGCATTCATGGTGCCCTTACATGAGATGAATGGTCCATATTAACATGACCACCTGCAGCTGATAACACTTCTTAAACCTCTCGAGTTAAACCTGACAAATCAAATCGTCGTGGAATATCTATCAATGCTACGGTAGCATATCCATTGTGCACAAACTATGAACATCCACTCAGGAAGAGCTTTCTCAAGACGGGCGTAAGAACACCTGAAATCTGAAATCATCGTCTCCAATGCACCGACCATAAGTAGTGTAAATCTAACCTACCACCTGTAAATCTCATGATGAAAAGAGAGCAATCATGTTAGATCATCAATACTACTAGCAGTTGTCAATTTCATTTCCAATGATCAAAATGTGAAGAAACCGCCATCTTGCAACAATTGTATTTGTACGATATAAGACTGCTCAGAAAGAAGCAGCTGCGTTCTGTATCTCCATCAGGTCATACTCATCGATTCAGAGAACTTTACGTGGAAATGGAAAGAGACATCAGACATGATGGTATGGTTAATAGCTACCCACCGAGAACGTATCCAGTGAAACTGTGCACCCGTGCACCCAACCCCAAAATCAACCCCCTAAAATGTTTCAAAAAATACGAAAAAAAAGTTTGGAAATACATTATGCTCATATCTAATATGTCACAAAATTTTGGCTTCAAATTCGTAACAGAACTCAAGAAAAAAAAAAACAAAGTATAGCATGAATAGTGTTCAGATCACTATTCACATATGGCTTTGTCATTTTGTTTCTTGAGTTCTGTTACGAATTTGAAGCCAAATTTTTGTGACATATTAGATATGATCATAATGTATTTCCAAACTTTTTTTCGTATTTTTTGAAACATTTTAGGGGGTCGATTTTGGGGTTGGGTGCACGGTTTCACTGGATACGTCCTCGCTACCCACCTGTGAGCTGCCAGGTAAGCATCATCAGGACATTGAGGAGAAATGATGCCGGCGTTAGGTTATAAAGTTTATTATCACTCAGAGCTGAAGCTTCTACACCAGAAACTAGCCTCTTTAAGCTATCGTCGCACACTTTCTCAAGGACATGTCACAATCAAACATTATCAGGATATATACTAGTTGATTATGCAGTTGTTATTGAAGTACCAATGGTCTTGCCGCAAAACAGTAGAACTAAATTCCTCGACCACTCCTCATTTTCTCATCCACGATTGTTGCCATTGCCAGTGATACAGGCGGTTCCGATATCCTGAATCTGACTCACTCTCAACATTTGGAAACAACACCTGACATTAGTTACTTTCTGTATGATCTCTCGGGCACATATAAAATATCTTCCCACAAGCAGCCTGAACGATATCCTTCTTTTTTATGGCACACTGAACAATATCCTAGTTCTGTACTTCTATGTTAATTTCATACTATTGATCGAGAAAAACAGGCTGAGTTTCAGACGTTATAACATGATATAGGTGCCCTTACAAGATATGAGATGCTAATCAATGTTTTTAAACATGACTTCCTGCAGCTGATAACAGATCAAATTACCATTGAATATCTATCAAAACTATGGTACCATAATGTACACCAATCTATTGTAGCATAAGCACATAAGCTATGAACATTCACTGAAGAAAAACACCTGAAATCTGAAACCGTTTCCAATGCACTGAGCATAAGCAGTTTAAATCTAGCCTACAACCTGTAAATGTCATGATGAAGAAAGAATAATCATGTTAGAACATCAATATCACAAGTAGTTGTCAATTGGCATTTGCAATGATCATATAGTGAAGAAACCACCACCAACGATAATTGTACCATATACATTGCTCATAATGAAGCAAGAGGATTCGACTTCCTTTTCACGCATACTCAAAACTCAATTCAAGTACGAAAAACAACCCGGGTGCTCGCAATCTTGAACTGCTCCCAAGAATTTTTTTTTGACGAAAGCTCCCAAGAAATTGTACTTCTGTGCAGCAATTCAACACCCAATCGTGCAAGAACGAGAGTTAGCATACAAGAAAGCTGCCGAGGTTGCACAAATAACTCAAGATGAGGTTGCTGAGCCAGGCCTCCAGAACGCCAAGCCAAGCCCCGGCGACGACATCGAGAACGTAGTGCCGGCCAAGAAGCACCCTTGACGCCGAAGTAGCGGCCGCCCAGAGGTACAGTACCTCGCGGGGGAGACCGCTGCCGGCGAGGAAGGCGGCAACGAGGAAAGCCCGGGAGGAGTGGCCGCTGGGAAAGGACCAGTGGTCTACGGCGACGGCGACGTACATGTCCGCGGCGTTGTATGCCGGGCGCGGGCGGCGGAAGATGACCTTGGCGAGGCCGACAAAGGCGATGTCGAGCACCAGGCCCACGACGAGGCCGACGAGGAGAGGGGAGACCTCGGAGGAGGTGGTGGTGGAGATCAGGAGCAGGGAGATGGGGACGGGGAGCCAGATGCGGCCATCACCGGCGACCTCGAGGGCCTTGAGGAGGAGGCGGGGCACCGGGAGGAACAGGGCGTGGAGGCGGAGGGAAACGGCTGCATCCAGATCCCCCACGCCGCCCAGCACTGTGGACTTAGCGAGGGGCTGTGGTGCGTGGGCGTTAGCCGCCGGCGAGGTGGATGCGGGAGCCATGCGTGCCGGCAGAGGCAAGGACCAGCCGAGATATGGTTTAGCTTGCCAGATTCGGAAACCCGAATGGATGATCTGAACTTAATCACATAGTGCCATGATGATTTTGCTGTTGCCATCTGATCAGAAATTCAGATATTTTTTTTAGCAATTTACGGAATAATTTAATTAATCGACTGGATGGAATATAGACAAAATATAGAATTATAGATACATCGGATCTGATCGAAGAAATAGACACTATCATGGATAACAAAGATCTTGATGAGCTTCAACCTTCTGCATCTCGACATTTAGTTGTGTCTTCTGTGGTGAAACAGCGTAAAACAAAGATCTTGCCTAACTTCTCTAACTTCATTTTCTACATCTCGACAGCCATTTGCGTTTGGAGGAACAATGTTGTATAAACTGAACTAACCTCAAATGTTTTGAAAAGGATAACGGTTAGCATTATACACAATTTAGCTCATTGCGGAAACTAGGTGGGAGATGATATTTAGTAACATGGCTTAGCGGTTCGCGCCTACATCCGCAGGGCAAGTTTAACGGCAATTCTTCCCGTATACTAGCCATAGTACAATCGATAAGGTCAACAGAGGCATCATGATCACGAACACCATGCCATGGGTGTCAGCCGTCCGTCAATGTAATCTTGTGTCTAACCTATCAGATTGCGTCTAATCTAATTTGACTACTCATTGTGCCTTTTCATAATACACACCTAGGTTACAGCGTTTGATTGTAACACCTAAACTACATCATAATCCAAATTTAACGGTAGATTATACACATATTTGACACAAAATCTAACAAACTTCACCTTGCCGAATATGCCACCAAATTGAAATTGTCATCTTCACGTGAACTATGAATGTTGGACTTGGTTAGTGTAGCGACCCACACCTGCCACCACTTGTGTGGCAAGTGCACCTCTATGGCTTAACGTAGGTAAAGCATAACTTCACCAACATCTCGCCCATCAGAGTAACATAACAGAAACATGGCAGTGGATTCGATAAATTACCAAATATGAATCATCTCTTACAAGCATTTACAAGGATAATGGCCTAGTGTTACAATCTTCAGATAGACACCAATTGGATTGCTCGTTGACGTCCAAGTAATAGTCGACTTCTCCTTCTTCTTCGGTTGCCCGCATCTCGAACTCCTCCGCGACATCCACGATCGGGTAGTCCACTCCAGCGTTTACCGGCTCACAACCTAAGCAGGGGAGGGGTTTACATAGGGATGAGTACACGGAGGTACTCAACAAGTCCAGGATAACAAAACAGTGTTTCATGCACTATCATCTACTAGAACCCCAACGGTCCCAAAACTTTTATGATTTTCGAAAACATTTCTGAGAAAGCGTCAAGTTTTAATTCAGAAATCTATGATCTTCTTGTCTCGCGAGCTGCTAGAATCCCCTATGGATTCCTTTCTCGCCACGTTCGCAGTTCCTTCCCGGAACAGGGAGTGACAATGCCACAATTTGATATGTGGGCGAGGTAGCTAGCCCCATTCACACACCCATGGACACAAAACCTTTTCACCCATCTTGTTTGACATATCTTGCATCGTAGCTGGCAGAACCAGCTACCTGTCCATAACATGGCTACAGTAGAGCCCTTCAACAGTTGGTCGCCTACAGTAGAGGTCACACCCCAAACTGCCATCCCTGGAAGATATGCCGTATAAGATGGAATTACTTCGGCTCAGCCCGGCCCATAAGGGTCATGTGGTCAACGCGGTCACTACGGTGCTTGAGCACAAGAAGGCAGTTGTTATTTAACCTAATGGTTATATCCACTGTAGTCGAACCCACTTCCAATGGCTTAACAGCCTCCACACAAGGGTTCGAACTACCCACCATAATAGTTCTCCGACTGCTCCATCAGTCGATCAATAAGATCTATGTCATATTAATTGTAACATATATTTTCCTTTGATGCAGATGATATCATAGTAGTTTGCAAATACTTTGGTAAAAATAATCAGTAAGACATGAGAACTGGACTTGCCTGAGATACCCGGAAGATCAAGCATAACTCAACAAATATTCAACTCATCAAGAAGAATTCCCTGGCAGATCCAAAACTGGAATAATACCAATGTAGTTCAATCAAGACTAAGCCGTAGTGCACATCACAGTATCATGCATGCATGCTTTATATGTCTACTTGGCTGACAACAAAGTATTGCTGATTTACTCAGTTCATACTTGGTTAACGATTTTCCTTTTACATGATATGTTGCATCAGACAAGAAATAAACCTAACATGAGTTACTTCTGATAATATTGCACACATATAGTTTGATCATGGATGATATTTACATCATAAAACATAGGATGATATGACATCAGGTAGATATTTATTATTCGACATTATGATATTCAATCTCAAGTCAGTTGTGTAACTATGGACACTAAAGGAATGGAAAATAATGGACTTTTAGATTTATTTGTAAGGGTAATACAAATGATCACAATTCTGCATATTTAGTTCACTCATATTTTATTTTAGTTCACGTACAGATTTTAGCTCACATTGTTAGCAAAATAAATGGTTAAGTGAGTTCCAGTCTTCTACCTATCTTTCTGTGAGAAAAGGAAATAATTGGAGAACAGATCACATGAGTTATTCTACTGGTCCAACCGAATGAATTTCATCCGCCTCATGTACTGGAGTGGCAAGGGCTGGTATTTGGTTATTTAACTGGTCACCTAGATGTTACTGTTAGTAGAGAGAAGCACCTAATACCCAGCTCCAGCAAGAGTACACGTTCTATGGTTCATGGTGAAGTGTTACTTTGCTGTTCCAGAACTACACATATCAGCAATGGTGTGAACTGGTAAAATGTAGCTACCTATGCTAATACTGGCTAGTAGAAACCCAATCGTTTTGGTGCAGCAACAATGTTTTATTTCAATAGCATGAGCTACTAGATGATAATCTGAAGCTACAAGTACAAGTACATGATGGTATGTTACTTCCGATGCCTCACTGAGGACTTGCGACACTCCTGATATTTGACCATTGCCACAACAATTAATTCTGAAGCAATGTCAATATTAGATGATGGTCATTTAAATTCAGTGGAACGGTCCCGTCTAAACTAGATCAGGTATAAGTTAGTTCATGCCAACATCTGTGACTAGCGTGTTAAAATAGAGTCGAACGACTACTTCAACTCAACCTAGTCTGAAGGTTTCATGGAACCAAATTTCTTTGTCGAAAACTGAATATATGCTACAATGTTACACCTCCGAAAATGAATGGCCAAAGGCATGATTGATCCAGAGAAGTTTGTTTCCTTATGGTCATACGAACTGCCATATTTAATTAGACAATCATGCTAGCAAAAGATTTATAACAGATCAATAACATAGTAGTTTTCAGTTTCAGGCCATAATTATAATATAGCAGTTTTCAGTTTCATGTATACTAATCAATGGATTTCCTATTCTTTTACTATAATTATTATATGATTACTAAGATCTTTAACTTTGTCTTCATTCTAATTAGAATATACCACTACTCTGGTATATCTCCTGCGTGTGATGACACTGAAACCCAAAGACCTTATGTGTGTGTTAATGCATATTTGTATACACGGAATCTCAACTCTAAATCTGATCAGTATCGATGTGAAAGTATGCTTAGCCTTAATTATTCAGCCAAACTGATGTTCCCTTTCCTATCTATATCCCTGTTTTATACTCACACAACCATGTATCAGCTCGTCACACAAGCAAGCTAGACATGCATCAATTTGATTCAGATTTTTGGTGTCGTCAGTGCAAAATATTACCTGACTGGTTGGGAATTTGGGGACCTCTCAAACTGATTGGGGATGGACCTGGCCTGCTATGCAATTTATCCTCCCAGCGTCACTATGGTCATCGGGTGCTGACGGCCCGACTTGCTTCAGGGACGACGACCGTCGAAGCACCTCCTGCTGCTCACATCCCTCACCTCCACCAGCGCTACTTGCTGCTCGCCTCCACCGATGGATGCCATGGAATTGCCGCCACAGTAAATCCGCCACTGCAGCCGCCACCGGTGGATATCCGTGGAGTCGACCGCCGCCAATCTTGAGCTGTGATTCTCCTCCAGGAAATCTGTCCGCCCTCCTCCCTGTGACCTGGTGCTTGGCCTTCTAGCCTTCAAGGTCACAACCATGGCTTCGAAGCTCTGGTTCTTGAGGTGAGATTTCTGATTCAGACTTTTAGGTTTGGTCTTCGGTGGGGATTTCTACAGACATAAGAGGAAGAGACCTTGTAGCAATCTACACAGGAGACGGCTTAGGGTGCGTTCGGTTCTGGAACCGGAGGGGACGGGACGGAATGGTTCCCTTCTATTCCATTCCACTCCATTCCGTTCTACTTCATCCTTGCGTTCGGTTGAGCTGGAAAGGAGGGAATGGAACCAGATGTAGTTAATTTAAACATGCAATTAATTAGACCCTAATTTAATCTAGCAATCAATTAATCCCTAATTAGACCTAATCAGATCAGAGGTCACCGCCGCCGTCCCTGCTTCGCCGCCGCCTGCTGGCCACCGCCGCCGTCCCTGCTTCGCCGCCGCCGTCCCTGCTTCGCGCCTCGCGCCTCGGGCCGCCCGGCCCCGCCTCCGCCACCGCGTGGACGCCGCGCCGCCTGCCGGCTGCCTCCGCTGCCTGCTGGTCATGAGGGGACGTCTGGCACCGCCTCGCACCGCCCGCGTGGCCGTCCCTGCTCCGCCGTCGCCTGGCCGCCGCGTGGACGCCCCGCCTCCGCTCCGTCCGGCCCCGCCGTCGTCGAGCTGGCCCCCCCTGTCGCCATGGCCGTCGCTAGGGGAGCACGGGGAGGTTGGGCCGAGGCCGACGAGCTCGGCCGTCGCCGCCTCCGCTCCGTCCGGCCCGCCGCCGTCGCCTGGCTGTCGCCACCAGCCGCCCGCGCCCTCGAGCTGGCCTCCCCGTCGCCCGAGTTGGTCAAGAGAGAGGAGAGGATTTTAGCGAGAGGTGAGAGAGAGAGGAGGACGCTAATCGCACGCGTTCCACCAGGTCCGGCCGATTCGGCCGGATGACCTCGTTCCGCATCTTCAGCGAATATACCATTCTGGGGGACTACTCGGTTCCGTCCTTTCGCTCCAACTGAACACAGGAACGGGTGCTAGGGACGGTTCCGTCCCGTCCCATTCCTCCTAATTCCAGAACCGAACGCACCCTTAATCGATCCCCTCGCTCCTGATCTATACGGAGAGGTGAGGTGCCTTGGTTGTGTTACCGTGGCTGCTCCTCAGCTTGCCAGCTCCTAAGGTAAATTTCTAAAACGGTGGGGATTGACTCAGTTGAAAGGTGAAAGACTACCAGTTTGTACCAACGTTTTTTTGTCCAGAAGCAATACATGATAACCAGGTAACCATCCTGAATCTTTTGATTTAACAACAACAATTTCTCCTTGTATTGTTGATGCTGTGCTTGACACACCAACACCTACAATCTCAACACCTATATAATCGGATAGCAAGATCACCTGCTTGCGGCTGAGCTACCGAGGCCGTGGCGAACATCGTGTCCAGAGGAAACTTGAGGAAGCTGGAGTCGAGCTTGCGGTAGATGACGTCGCTGCTGCCAGTCGAGCTTGAGAAGCACCGAGGCAGAGTTGGACGGAAGACGATCCGGAAAAAGGCGAGATGGTCGCTGCCGCCGCAACTCAACCAGCCGCCACCACCGCAACTCAACCAGCCGAAGCCACCGCTACAACTCAACTAGCTGTCGCCGCCTTCGCTCAATGCGGAGGATTTCTTTAGGTCGAGTTGTGGAGGAGTGATGTTGCTGTTGACTGCGTGAGAGGATGTGGATTTTTTAGTTGGGTTTGGGCCGAGTCGCTATTTCCAGGATTTTTTTAGCGTCGCTATAACGTTATCACTTTTAGCGTCATTTAGCGCGTAAAAAACATCTGTAGCGCTGTAGCGTCAACTTTTGGCTAAATATAGCGTCGGACCTCCAAATACGCCATAGCGTGCTAATAACCGCGAAATAGCGCGCTATTTTTTTTGTTGGTTTGTACTGCACAAGTGCATGGTAAGTATAGCTGGCCAACCGGGCCGGCCTGGCCCGGCCTGGCCCGATAGCGGCACGGCCCGTTAGGCACCATTAGTAATCGTGCCGTGCCGTGCCGGGCCGACCCGTGTGTCGCGGCGTGAGCTCCAGCACGGCCTGACTGACACGTTCGACCTAGTTTCAGGCATGGCCCAACGGCACGAATATGGCTTATTAGCACGAATACGGTCCAAAATTAATAAAAATATGAAAAATAATAATAATAAAAAACTAATCGTGCCGTGCGGGCTGGCCCGCGTGCCTCAAATCGGAGGCCGGCCCGATTAGTACCATGCCGGGCCATGCTCGTGCCGGGTCGAAAAAGCCGTGACTTGGGCCGGCCCATTTGGCACGGCCCATTTGAACAGCTATAATGGTAAGACAACATGATATGTTGATGCCATGGAGGGAACTCGCACGTGCACATAACAAGACATTTCATCTGCTAAGTACATTTCCATCGATCGTATAAATATTTTAACACTACTGAAATGTGCATAGATAACAAACAAATATTTCACTAGGAAGTTAAGCTGATTCCTTAAGAGGATAAGTTATTTTATATAAGTTTTGAAAAATTAGTTATTCCGTTTCCACATTCGGCATATATTTTCCCTCGCGACGATTTTCGAGAGTTAGATGGAATAATACCGGCAGATCTCTTTTATCGGAAATAAATTTTCTTGAAAATATTATTATATCGGAACTAGAATTTTCCGGAACCGAGCGGCACCAACATCCAAAGTAACTTTCCTTTTATTTCAACAAGTAGTAATTCCAAACGTTCAATACACAAGCAACACAAGTGATCATCAACTAGTGGCATTTTATTCACTTGTGTTCTTATCTTATTATATTTGTTTCATAGTGTAATGATTTTCGGATTTACTTGAGTTCAAATTTCTTATGCATGTATGAAATGCATGCAATTCATGACAATCAATAGTTCACATATATGGTTATAGCCATCACCGGGGTTTGACCAACACTGCTCCCGAGCCGGTGTGATCTCACCAGTCGTATAGATAAACCTAGCACAATATAAATCTCGCTTAAGTATAATATCGACGAAATTTTCTGGTCCGCATTTTACTAAACTAATTATAACATGAGTACTTAGCTTAGTGTAAATCTGGGATCTCACAGTTAGTTTTTCTCACTCGCATAAGCTAGCATTTGAATCCTCATCTGACTCAGCTTCCCCGACTGAACATGTCGCCGCGTCTTGCTCCTCTTTAGCACCACCTGACATGATGGTCCTACTGCTCTTCATCATCAGCTTATTGTCCTTTCTTGACCCTCATGGTTAACGTGTCCATGTCCACACGGTAGAGATAACCTTTACCATGAATTTATCCAAGTGATATTAGATTTCTTTGAACTCTTGGCACATATCTAGCACCATGTGGAGCACCTGTTGATCACCCTCTTCAATCTTGATCTCTATGTCTCAAATGCCCATAATGCGTTCAAGACTCACCATCGACTTCATAAACAACTCCAAAATCACCAGGCTGGTAGGTCTAAAACTACTCCTTATTAGACATCACATGATAAGAGCTTCATGTATCCAATACACACTTCATCGAACAATTCGCTGACTAAGGCAAGAAGTTCACTATCTTCATCAATTGTAGAGTTCACAATACTTACGGCTCCATCAGTCTTCTTTCACGTTGGATAATGCTTACTTATGTGACCCCACTTATTACATTGAAAACATTGCGGTCTTTTTTTCCCTTGCTCCTCCACTTGTCATATTCCCCACTAGCCCATTGTGATTTTTTTCTAACCATCCACTGCACCGGTAGAAGCAGCTTTCTTAGAAATTTTATTTTCTCTTTGACCATAAGTTAATAGTGTCGTAGTAACCTCTCTTGCAGTGATCGTCTTTCCATGTGTCAGAGTAAAAACCAAGGACTTGTAGGATTTCTGCAACGAAGTAAGCATAATAATAGCCTTGTCCTCGTCCTACACCTTATCTCAATTTGTTCTTTTAGAAAATATTTATCTATTACAAAAAATAAAAATAAAAGCGAATTAAGAAAAAGGGAAACATGAATAAAAATAGATATAAAAGGAAAAGAGAAAAAACTAAAAAAGAAACAACATAAAGCGCACATGCGCCGAGCTGGGCCGGCCCATAACGGGAGTGGGGGTGCGCGTCACTTCCCTGACTTGTGTTTATATTTGGGTGTTTCCTATTCTACGCTAGCTGTGCGGATTAGCGCGGAAACGCGTACCCCTCCAGCACTGATTCGGGTGTTAGTTGGCCGGCCCAGGTATGTGATGTTTACTGTTTTTTCAAGTTTTGGGAAGCTTCTAGAAGATTTTGACCGGGTGAAAGAACAAACGATGTCGCCTAGAGGGGGGGGGTGAATAGGCGATTAAAATTTTTCCGGTTTAAGGCTTGATAATTGCGGAATAAAACTAGGTGTTTAAATTAACAAGCCAACAACCTAATATACTAGGTTCACCTATGTGCACCAACAACTTATGCTAAGCAATATAACAACAAGATGATAGCAATATATATGACATCAAGCACAAAGGCTATCACAATGTAAATTACATAAGTAAAGAGCTCGGGTATAGAAATAACCGAGGCACGCGGAGACGAGGATGTATTCCCGAATTCCTCCTTATTAAGGGAGTATGTCTCGTTGGAGGGGTGTGAGCTCGTCACAAGAGGCCTACTCAAGACGCCACAAAGGTCTCACCTTATTCTCCGATGAACCTCACCCCTAGGGTTAGGTTCACCTTCCACTATCGGAATCCTTCAAGGCGGAATCCGGAGCCTTTACAACGATCTTTGGGCACACACCCACAACTCAATCGGGGGCTCCCAAACCTTGCCCGAAGCTTCACAACTCGAAGTCTTCGTGGCACCACCAACCGTATAGGGTACACAATGCACCCAAGAGGCACAAGCTCTTGGGAACATGATGCACCCAAAAGTAACAAGCTTCTTGAACTTCAATCCCACGAGTCAAATCCTTCTCTCCGAAATCCTTCTCTCCCAAGAGCATAAACCGATGCACCAAATGCAATGGCAAGAACACACTAAGTGGTCAAATCCTTCTCTCCGAAATCCAACCAAAGCAACTAATGCTATGGAGGGATTTAAGAGAAAGAACAAAGAGGAGAAACACCAAGAACTCCAAAGATCTAGATCCAACGAGTTCCCCTCACTTAGAGGAGATTTGGTTTGGTGGAATAGTGGATCTAGATCTCCTCTCTCTTTTCCTCTAATTTGGGACAAGAATCATGGAGGAATCAAGCTCTCAAAATATGCAAGCAATGGAGGAGAGAGAGCAAGAAAAACTTGGGGGAAAAATGGGGAAGAAGCCCCTTTTATAGGGGGCCACGAAATGTGGCCGTTGGGGCAAAACGTGTGCAGCCCGACCCCCCGGCCTGGGGCCGGCCTGCACCCCGGCCAGGCCGGCCGGGAATCTTCCCAGCGAATGCAAGCATCGAAGCAGCGCAGCAGGCACGCCGGCCTGGCAGCCCGGCCTGGGCTGGCCTGTGTGCAGCTGGGCCGGGCAGGCGCCCGAGGCCGCCGGCCTACCCCTGGCCTAGGCCAGCCAGGCAGAGCGCGCGCGGGCCGGGAGGCCACCCGAGGCTTCCGGCCTCGTCCCAGCTTGGGCCCGGCCAGGCTGCCTTTTTTTTCTTATCTTTTCTAATTTTCTGTCTAAAAAAGACCGATGGTATAAACGCAATAACTTTTACCCACGAACTCCGTTTTTGGTAATCTTGGACTCGTTGGAATCGTCACAACGAGCACACAAGATTATGTAGAGAAATATCATAGTCCAAAAATATATTATAAAAACAAATGGGGAAAGGTTAAACCTTTATTTCGCAAACCGGAAATGTTATATCTTTTGCAAATGAAGTCCGAATGATGTGAAACTAATTTTGTTAGAAAGAGGATGACAAATGCTACCCTTGGAAATGTAGCAAACAAGCAATGAAGATTTTGCAAAGAAATAGAAGAGAGAAACCTTCTGCACGGATGAACAAGCAAAATCTCCAATATCGAAAACGCAATAGAAGACGCAAATGAAAACTGTTTTCGGTGAACTTAGCCTTATCATGACAAGCACGACAAGCACCAAGACCACATCACGATAAGAGCCAAATAAGAACTAATAAAGATGATTGCAAGGATGTAAAGGTTTGAGCTCTCCACGAACGATACGATCAAGATACTCGGTCGAGAGCCCTCTTGATAGAATGGCTATCTATCCTATAACCCGGTCTCTCAACTAACATCATGAGACCAGGTAAAATAGAAAGCCTATCTAAATCATACCTTTGCCTTGCGCATAATCCACTTCCGCTTCGCTCGGTGAAGACTCGCAAAATTGCTCCCCCATACACCAATATGGGAGAGGCACTGTTCGACATATCTTCACTTGGACTTGAGTGTTGATCAACTCGCACTTAGCCTTGATCAACAAATACACTTCTTCCCTTAGCCTTGACTCCAACAAATGGAGATCAAGCAAAGCAAATGGACACACCTACAAGTAGCTCAATAAAAATATTAGTCCATAGAGATTGTCATTAATTACCAAAACCACACATGGGGGCAACCATGCACTTTCACCGGGTTTTCTGCTTTCTTATGTTTTTGTTTATTTTGTGCTTGTTTTTCTGGGTTTTATTTAAAAAATATACAAATTAAAAAAGATTTCGAAAATATTCAGATTAAAAAACTATTCAGATTTAAAAAATATTCAGATTTGAAAAAATGTTCACGGACCATTTTTCAAATTCATGAGTATTTTTTCATGAAACATTTTCAAATTTATGAACCATTTTCAAATTCATGAAAATGGTTTAGATTGAAAATGGTTCATATTTTGAAAAACGTTTAGATTTGAAAGACTTTCAAATTTTTAGTAATTTGTGAACATTTTTTTATTTTACCAAAACAATCATAATTACGAGGTTTTATCTGAACCAACAGCAAAAAAAAAAGCCGGAATGAAAAAAACGTAGCTATGAAAGGGAGTGCATGCGAGTAGACTGTGTCGGCCCACAGGAGCGCCAAGCGAGCGTCAGGTTACGAACCGACGCTTGAAGCGCTGACTAGGAGCTCCCTTATATTTGATACGGGGATTTTTAGTTTACATTTGATATTGGGCCCTTCTGTTTACATTGTATTCAGGGCTTCGATGCTTGCCCAGGTTCCTTATGAAAACAAAGATGTTTGCACCGGCCGGTGGATATCAACAAAAAAAAAACTTGCACCGGTGGTTTTCTGCGTAAGTAAGTGTTGATTGGCTGCTCAAAACTCCTAATATTCGACTTAGTTTTTACCAATGTACCACGGTCCCAGCTAGGTAAACACCACGAGTCCACCACGGGAGGCAAAGCGGAGGTGCAGCACACAGCAGGAGGATATGGCACTCCGTCTGCAAGAAACGGCCAACGGTGCAGCACATCGGAGGCAGACTAGCTTGACGAGCCAGAATTTCATCAGTCCAGGACCAGGTTGCGCTACAGTATATAGTCGCTAGACGTTGGCTCGGATCGAGGCCTCCCTCCTCAAACCCCTCTCCTCCTCTCGTATCGGGCAGTGGGCGCAAGCGAAGGGTGGCCCCTGTATTAGACTGTCAACTGCTTCTGAACTAATCTCCCCACCGGCCCCGTTCAAAACTTCAAATCGACTTCGAACTTGGCCTGGGGATAGTGGAATATCTTTACTGCGGCATCAGGCTTCCGGATTTCGATGCTATCGCATGCCTTCGATCCTCGATGTTGTTGTCGATGGCTTCTTAACCCGACTGTTTAACTTGGTTTGAACTTCGAAAGTTAAACTCACTACACAGCAGCTACTAGTAGTCTAGTACTTTAGTGTTAGTGTGTGCCGGCTTATGTCTATCCTAGCTGAAGCTCTACGGCAGGAAGGAACGAGACGTCAGAGGCTCAGAGCGCATGCACGCGTACATAACGCACCTTTGATCCTGCATAACGCACCTTTAAAAAGACGCGGGAGCCCGATCCTGCAGCGAGGAAGAGAAAGGCCTTTTGCAACTTAATTAAGTGGCCGACTGCGAAGGTTCTTAGCACCTACATGGTACAGTTTTTTTAAAACCCTAGACCGCCCCGCTCGTCCCCGCGGGCGACGGCGGCGGCTCCCTGCTCCTCCCTCGCCTCAGCCCCCCTCCCCCTTCCTGTCCCCGCCGCCGCCGAACGGCGTCGCCGGCCGAAGGCTGGGCGCTGGCGGCGACGGGGCTCTCCGCTTCCTCGCATGGTCCTCTTGGCGCGGGCCGAGGGCGCCGGCCTGGGCGCCGCGCTGGGCTTGGGGCGCGGCGGCGCATCTGCTCCGGCGGAGGCGTGGCTACCTACGGCGATGCGGCTGGCGGCGGGGGTGACCCCGATGGCTGCGGATCCGGCGTCTTCGGCGGCGCGGGCGCGTTTGGTGGTGGCCGACAAGTCTTCCGCGCCTATCCCTCCCGGCGGCTCACGGGCCTCCTTCGGTTGGGGGTGGCAGGGGACGACTCGTCGACGGGTCTGTGGCTGGTGGCGGCCTCCTCTTCCGCCGGGGAGGGCGTCTGGCGGACGGCTCGGCTGGTCTTCGAGTTCCAAACAATCGATCTGCTACATGTGCTTCTAAAAGTGCATGGTTGCCCCCATGTATGGTTTTGATAATTAATGACAATCTCTATTGACTAATATTTGCATTGAGCTATATTTGTAGGTGTCCATTAGCTTGCTTGTCTCCATTTGTTAGAGTCAAGGTCTTGCTTGTTCTCCATGTGTTGGAGTCGAGGTTAAGGGAAAAAGATCATTTGTTGATCAAGTCCAAGGTGTTCGTCATCAAGATAAATGCCAAGTGAAGATATGTCGATGGGAGAGCCACATGTGAATCTTCACCAAGCGAAGCGCAATCAAGAAGATGGTGCGTCTTGAGGAGTTGAAGATCGTCTTCATCGACCTCAAGTGGATTATTGCGCAAGGCAAAGATTGTTGGAAATATGCCCTAGAGGCAATAATAAAATGGTTTATTAAGCATATTCACGTTTATGATAATGGTTTATTATCCATGCTATAATTGTATTAAATGGAAACATAATACATGTGTGGAATATAAACACCCGGAGTCCCTAGTGAGCCTCTACATGACTAGTTCGTTGATCAAGAGATAGTTAGAGTTTCCTAACTATGGACTTGTTATAGTCACTTGATAACGGAGTCATATCATTAAGAGTAATGGTGTGATGGACATGACCCAAATAAAGAGTTGCAATTAATCGTGTCACAAAAGTTTTGTTGTCAACACTTTTAATATGCCAAATATAGTTTCCTTAGACCATGAGATTATATCACTCCCGTTCACCGGAGGAATACTTTGTGGACATCAAACGTCACTTCGTAACTGGGTGATTATAAAGGTGGCTTTCAGGTATCTCCGATGGTGGGTTGTTGGGTGATATGAATCAAGAGTGGAATTTGTCCCTCCATGTGACGGAGAAGATATCTCCAGGCCTTCTCGGTAATATAGCATCAAGAGTCTGCAGACAAGTGATTAAGTTGTAATCACCGGGATCCTATATTATGGACGAGTAAAGAGAACTTGCCGGTAACGAGATTAAACTAGACATGGGGATGTCAACGATTATATCTCGAGCAAGTAAAATATCGTGAGACAAAGGGAATCGTATATGAGATTAATTGAATCTCCGGCATCGTGGTTCAATCGAGAAAAGGTTTTCATTGAGTGTATAGGAATTAATATGGACATCCCGGTCCCGCTATTAATTATTGATATGATCATGTCTATGCATTCTCGAACCCGTAGGGTCACACACTTAACGTTCCGATGAAATTAGGTTTTGCGATGAATTAAATGATGAAGTGAACGAATGGTGATTCGGAGTCTCGGATGGGATCCCGGACATCACGAGGAGTTCCGGAGGAGTCCGGAGAATAAGATTCATATATGGAAAGTGGTTTCCGGAGGTTTCGGAAAAGTTCCGGAAATTATTTAAAGGGTACCGGAAGGTTCCGGAATGTTCTAGAAGGGTCTAGAAGTGGGACCGCATAATTTGTATGGGGCCCACATGGTGCAAAGGGGTGCTGCCACCACTTGGTGGGGCGCACCACCTAAGCCCATGGGCTGGTGCGGCACAAGGTGGGAGTCCCACTCCTAGTTGGACTAGGAGGTGGGCTCTCCACCCCTTTAGGAAAGGGGCCCAAGGAGGAGTCCTTGTTGGACTCCAACTTGGGGGGCAAGCAAGGAGGGGCCGGCCGGCCCCCTCCCCTTGACCTAGCCGCCACCTATATAAGGAGGGGAAGGGGGGGGCGCACCACACACCTTGGAGGCTGCCGCACCCCCCCATAGCCGCACCCCCTCTCTCCCATCTACCCTAGCCGCACCCCTCCTTCCCGGAGGGCTGCCGCCATCCACCTCTCCACCATAGCCGCACCACCCCTATGCCCTAGGGCTGCTGCGCCGCCTTGTCCTCTCCCTCTCCTCTTGCTTGGCTTGGCGAAGCCCTGCTCGCGGAGATCGTCATCGTCACCGGCACTACCGTCGTGCTGCTGAGATCATCAAGGCCACGTCCTCTCGCTTGCGGGATCAAGGAGTCGACGTCTTCATCGAGCTGTACGTGTGGACGCCGCGGAGGTGCTGCCCGTTGCTGCACTTCACCGGATTGGATCTCGAGGATAATACATCTCCTCGCGACTAGACGAGTCTAGTTGCGGGGATCGACTAGCCAACCCCTGCACCGACAAAACGCGTTTGTTGATCTTCGAGGGTAAGAGATTGGATCTCATCTTCGCTATCTTCATCTCGTAGATCTAGATCCTTGGGGTTTATTCCGCTTTGCCGCGTAGAAAATTTTTGTTTTCCATGCTGCGACCCCATCAGTGGTATCAGAGCCTAGATCTATTCGTAGGTGTTGATGCGATTAGAACACAAGGAGTTGTGGGCGTTGATATTTTATGTTGCTACCTTCTCGCGTGCACTTTGCATCTTTGCGGTATTGTGAGATTGAAGCGGCCCGGACCAACCTTACTCGTCCACGCACGAGAGACCGGTTCCACGACTGACATGCAACTTGTTTTTGCATAAGTGGCTGGCGGGTGTTTGTTTCTCTTGCTTTAAGTGAGGATGCAATTTTCAATGGAAGGCCTTTCAAAAGGATGAGTAAATAAGCAACTATTATATCACCGTTGTGGTTTTGCGTAGATTAGAACGGTTCTATCTCGTTGACCCAAGCCACGTAAAATTTGCATAAACAAAGTAGAGGCGTCTAACTTGTTTTTGCAGAGGGGGTCAAGTGATGTGATATGGCCAATGTGATTTGTGATAATGTATGCAATGATCATGTTTGTAATATTTCGCGACTTGCATGTCGACGAGTACGGCAACCGGCAGGAGCCATATGGTTGTCTATTATTTTATGTGACCTGCGTGTCAATGAAATCACCATGTAATTTGCTTTACTTTATTGCTAAGAGTAGCATTAGTTGTAGTTGCAATAGTTGGTGGACAACCATGGTGATGGCGCCAAGATGATGGAAATCATGCCGGAGATGGAGATCTTGCCGGTGCTTTGAAGATGGAGATCTAAGAGCATATGAAGAAAGGCCATATCATATCACAATTATGAATTGCATGTGATGTTAATCCCTTTTATGCACCTTATTGTTATGCTTTGATGTGATCGCGACGGTAGCATGATAAGGTGATCTCTCATGTTAATATCAAGATAATTAAGTGTTCTCCCCTAGTATGCGCCGTTGCGAAAGTTCGTCGTCTCGAAGCATCACGTGATGATCGGGTGTGATAGATTCAACGTTCACATACAACGGGTGCAAGCCAGTTTGCACAAGCAGAAATACTACGGTTGTCTTGACGAGCCTAGCATGTACAGACATGGCCTCGGGAACACGGAACCGAAAGGTTAAACACGAGTCATATAAATGATATGATCAACACTGAGTTGTTCACCATTGAAACTACATCATCTCACGTGATGATCGGTGGTGGTGTAGTGGATTTGGATCGTGTGTCACTAATCAACCGGAGAGATGTTGAGTTGAGTGGGAGTTCATTAATTTGATTAAATTGAACTAAAATTGTCATAAACAAGTGTCCTAAAGATGTCTTTGCAAAATCCTTGTAGATCATGGGAGACTACAGTAGTATGTTTCTTGCTGAGGAGCTACGTCTCGATGGGTCAAACTTTGCTGAGTGGTACATGCGTCTGAGAGAAGCCCTATTCGCCAATGATGAGCTCTACGTGATAGATGAAGCTTTAGAAAAACGCCCTGATGTTACTGTTGACTATGAAGGGTATATGGAGTGGTACGATCAAAAGACCACCTACTTGAGAGTCGAGTGGCTGATATGCACCTTCATGGATTCTAACCTTGGTAGGCAATTTGGAAACTTGAGCGCAATGGAGATTGTCGATGAGCTGAAACAAAGGTTCATAGCACAAGTTAGAGTTGCAAGGTTTGAATGCCTGGATGAATTTCTTTCAACTAAGATGGAAGAAAACACTTGCTTGGAACAGCACCTAAGAAAAATGCACCGGCTGTATTATACTATGGTGGATGTTTGGAACCATGAAATAACTGACGAGATGGCAATAGATGGGGTGCTGCGCTCGCTTCCCCCCAGCTATAAGGATTATGTCAGGGAGTATGTCATGGGAAGGGATTCGATCACTTTCTGTGAGTTTATTTCCCAGCTGCATCAAGTTAAAGTGGAACCCATAGCAGGAGAGGTAGTCAACGCAGAAGGTATATTTTGATATACTAGTTATAAATGTTTAAATGTCCCATTTACACTTATGGTGAGCTAAGTATTTGATACTTGTGCTGTTTTATGAAAACAGGGCCTACCGTTTGAGAAGTGCATGGAGGGACTGAGTGGATTTCGCGGGAAGATGGCAATCAAGGAGTTGATGCTGGCGATGTTCCACTTCTACATTTATCGTTTTAAATTAGAGGATTTGAATGGGTTTTGTAATCGAATTAAGTGTGATCTTAAATTAGTGTGTCTCGGTTTGTGAGACGGTCATTCATGTTAAAGACAAGTGGTTGTTCTATTTTCATGAGTAATCCTTTTTGGAGATCACGTTTCGATTATGAGATTATTGTCCTTTGCTAGATTTAAACGATAATTAGTTAAACACTTATAAAATAAAGACATGCTAAAATATCCAATACTTAATGATGAGAATTGTTTTAATTGTACTATTAGTGCTGAAGAGCATGTTGATGCGCATCACTAAGTAGTGTGATTAAAAATGCCATTTTCTGAAAATGCCATGAGTTGCTGAAAATAAACACAAGTGTTGGTTGTATTTTTCAGTAAATAAAAGACATCATTATTTTATCATGGATGAGTGAATAGGAGTATTTATTCATGTCATGATGAGATTTTGGAAGTAGAGTATACTAAGTTAACAAGATAATTTGAGTCTTTTCGATTTGATCAAAAGAGACAAAATATTTGAGTTATTGTTTTAGTATGGTGACTTGTGACAAGTGTTATCACAAATTACAATGTTTAGAGATTATTCAAAAGGTGTTTTGATAAACCTAAAGTATTGTAGTCACATTATATTTGATATTATGTGGTCATAAAAGAAGGGTCTTAGGTTTTAAGGTTTCATTAGTATCATTTAGATTTATTTTGATAACACTCCTGTTTTAAATAAAGGATCTATTTAATGATTTGCATTTCGCATATGAGTTATGTGAAATAGTGGTTTCAATAATTATGAGATAATTAAAAGCCAAAGCAAATAAAGTTTTGTATAATGTTCATATGAGATTATGAATAGAGATTCCACAATGTGAGACTAAAAGGGACAAACCAATGTGTTTGGTTGTGTTGTGTATTTTAGTGGTTTTATCGTGAAATGGTTTCATGGATAAAAGATTTGTTGGAATAAAGTTTAGAAAAGCTTAAACCTTGCATGTCTATGTATCAAGTGGCACATATGAAAAGTGCTATGTTGGTTAAAACTTGACACATAAAAGGTTTTGATGATGGTGATCATTGAATTATGGTTTAGCTTGTCTAAAGAGAAGTAGGATTCAAGAATATGAATTTTGTCAAAAGTTGCAAAATAATATTCATGATTTACTTGTCGTGTTGGGAAACAAGACTTACCTGCAAAACTACAAAAGAAGAAATAGAAACTTTAAATACGAAAGTGACTGAGAGTCATTCTACTTTAAGTTTAAATCATAAAGTAATTGTTACTTGATTTTGTGAAAAGAATGTTTCACATATTTATTTGGCAAAAGAGTTTGCGTGGAATAAATAAAACTTGGAGCTAGCAAAGTGCTGGTGTTTCGTATATGAGTTCTCGAATCTTAAGAGTTAAGAGTTTTGGAGGAGTCCAAAGTGTCGAGAAAGTGCATAAGAAACTGAGTGAGATCTAATTAAGATATGTGGTGACATATATTAAGTTAGAGCAGAAATTAATTTCCATAATCAAAATATGTGGTGACATATGTTTGAGTGGGAGCTAATTAATCATGGTCAAATATAAAGATAACATATTTCTGAGTGGGAGCCAAAGTGGTTTCACAATTTAATATGTGTATGAGGTATATTTGAGTGGGAGTTTACAACATCGTGTTTGAATGAAATGGAGATTTCATAAATGTTGTAAATGTTGTCATGGACCAATGCATAACTTATGAAGTTAGTTTGAACGTCAAATTTTCATGTAGATGAATGTATCTATGGAGGATAGATAAGTTTGATAAACATTAAAGTCAGGGTGTTTTACCTATACAAGTTTTTGAAGGAGTTCAAAATGAAACAAGAGAAGAATGGTTCATCTCATTGTGATATATAGGTGAAGCATTGAGTTAGAGAACTCAGTACAAAATTGATGGTTGGAGGATATGTTGGAATTCAATATGAATTGTTCATAGGTCTCAACATATAAGAACCATATGTTTGTATATGACGATATGTGACCCAAGTTCTTAATTGTAAGAACATGTTGAATGAGGAGTCATTTTTCATGAGATTGAGATAAATTTAGAAAGTGGTGGACTTGGTTGAAGTCATAAAGCCAGACTAAATTAGGGATCTCTTAATATCAGAGTAGCACAGCGAAAGCATGATCGGAAATATCAGAGTGACAAGGTTCACTGTTGATTTGTTAAGTCAACAACATATAGGAGTATATGATTAATTCAAGGATTGAAATAAGATATAATATTTTGGTTTGAGAAAGTTGTTTCAAGATTGAGTGAGTTCCAGATGCATGTGTTATGAGAAAGTCCTTTTTGACTAATCATACATATGGGCATGAAAGGATATGATTATCTCACTCTATAACCAAACATATTATATGCATTATATGATAATGGTTTTATCATGGGATGATAGGAAGTTTATCATATGATGATAAAGTAATGTCAATTTAGGTGACAGTTACAATTTTGCAAAGGACATAAAGAGCTGTAAAGTACAGAGCACGGACAGAACCTCTTCCACAAGCAAACATGATCAGCACTGAGACTTCATGAGTGAGACTCCATGGGTGTTGAATCGCGGAAATGTAAACTAGATTATTGACTCTAGTGCAAGTGGGAGACTGTTGGGAATATGCCCTAGAGGCAATAATAAAATGGTTTATTAAGCATATTCACGTTTATGATAATGGTTTATTATCCATGCTATAATTGTATTAAATGGAAACATAATACATGTGTGGAATATAAACACCCGGAGTCCCTAGTGAGCCTCTACATGACTAGTTCGTTGATCAAGAGATAGTTAGAGTTTCCTAACTATGGACTTGTTATAGTCACTTGATAACGGAGTCATATCATTAAGAGTAATGGTGTGATGGACATGACCCAAATAAAGAGTTGCAATTAATCGTGTCACAAAAGTTTTGTTGTCAACACTTTTAATATGCCAAATATAGTTTCCTTAGACCATGAGATTATATCACTCCCGTTCACCGGAGGAATACTTTGTGGACATCAAACGTCACTTCGTAACTGGGTGATTATAAAGGTGGCTTTCAGGTATCTCCGATGGTGGGTTGTTGGGTGATATGAATCAAGAGTGAAATTTGTCCCTCCATGTGACGGAGAAGATATCTCCAGGCCTTCTCGGTAATATAGCATCAAGAGTCTGCAGACAAGTGATTAAGTTGTAATCACCGGGATCCTATATTATGGACGAGTAAAGAGAACTTGCCGGTAACGAGATTAAACTAGACATGGGGATGTCAACGATTATATCTCGGGCAAGTAAAATATCGTGAGACAAAGGGAATCGTATATGAGATTAATTGAATCTCCGGCATCGTGGTTCAATCGAGAAAAGGTTTTCGTTGAGTGTATAGGAATTAATATGGACATCCCGGTCCCGCTATTAATTATTGATATGATCATGTCTATGCATTCTCGAACCCGTAGGGTCACACACTTAACGTTCCGATGAAATTAGGTTTTGCGATGAATTAAATGATGAAGTGAACGAATGGTGATTCGGAGTCTCGGATGAGATCCCGGACATCACGAGGAATTCCGGAGGAGTCCGGAGAATAAGATTCATATATGGAAAGTGGTTTCCGGAGGTTTCGGAAAAGTTCCGGAAATTATCTAAAGGGTACCGGAAGGTTCCGGAATGTTCTAGAAGGGTCTAGAAGTGGGACCGCATAATTTGTATGGGGCCCACATGGTGCAAAGGGGTGCTGCCACCACTTGGTGGGGCGCACCACCTAAGCCCATGGGCTGGTGCGGCACAAGGTGGGAGTCCCACTCCTAGTTGGACTAGGAGGTGGGCTCTCCACCCCTTTAGGAAAGGGGCCCAAGGAGGAGTCCTTGTTGGACTCCAACTTGGGGGGCAAGCAAGGAGGGGCCGGCCGGCCCCCTCCCCTTGACCTAGCCGCCACCTATATAAGGAGGGGAAGGGGGGGGGG
Source organism: Puccinellia tenuiflora (assembly GCA_012064385.1). Classification (NCBI taxonomy): domain Eukaryota; kingdom Viridiplantae; phylum Streptophyta; class Magnoliopsida; order Poales; family Poaceae; genus Puccinellia; species Puccinellia tenuiflora. The sequence continues at coordinate 359,039 of QRDG01000705.1, forward strand.
CGCACCACACACCTTGGAGGCTGCCGCACCCCCCCATAGCCGCACCCCCTCTCTCCCATCTACCCTAGCCGCACCCCTCCTTCCCGGAGGGCTGCCGCCATCCACCTCTCCACCATAGCCGCACCACCCCTATGCCCTAGGGCTGCTGCGCCGCCTTGTCCTCTCCCTCTCCTCTTGCTTGGCTTGGCGAAGCCCTGCTCGCGGAGATCGTCATCGTCACCGGCACTACCGTCGTGCTGCTGAGATCATCAAGGCCACGTCCTCTCGCTTGCGGGATCAAGGAGTCGACGTCTTCATCGAGCTGTACGTGTGGACGCCGCGGAGGTGCTGCCCGTTGCTGCACTTCACCGGATTGGATCTCGAGGATAATACATCTCCTCGCGACTAGACGAGTCTAGTTGCGGGGATCGACTAGCCAACCCCTGCACCGACAAAACGCGTTTGTTGATCTTCGAGGGTAAGAGATTGGATCTCATCTTCGCTATCTTCATCTCGTAGATCTAGATCCTTGGGGTTTATTCCGCTTTGCCGCGTAGAAAATTTTTGTTTTCCATGCTGCGACCCCATCAAAGATATGATCTTGATAAGGTTTCTATTTTACCGGTCTCATGTTGTTTAGTGAGAGACCGGATTATAGAATAGATAGCCGTACTATCAAGAGGGGCTCTCGACCGAGTATCGTGATCGTATCGTCGTAGAGAGCACAAACCTTTGCATCCATGCAATCATCTCTATTTGTTCTTATTTGCCTCTTATCGTGGTGTGATCTTGGTGCTTGTCGTGCTCGTCATGACAAGGCTAAGTTCACCGAAAACGGTTTTCATATGCGTCTTCTATTGCGTTTTCGGTATTGGAGATTTTGCCGGTTCATCCGTGCGGAAGATTTATCTCTTCCATTTCTTTGCAAAATCTCCATTGCTTATTTGCCATTTACAAAGGTTGCATTTGTCTTCCTCTTTCCAACAAAATTGGTTTCATGTTATTTGGACTTCAATTGCAAAAGATACGGCATTTCCGGTTTTCAAAAAGTAGGTTTTTCCGGCGTGTCCTTTTTAGAGAGGTCAAACTCTCTCTCCTTTCGACCTCCTCCTCACATGATGGACAGTGATGTTTCTCTACATGATCTTGTATAGATTTTCGTTGCGAGTCCAACGAGCCCAAGATCATCGAAAACGGAGTCCGGATGCAAAAGATATGCCCGTTTTCGTTATGCTCATTCTGCAGTTTATCTGAGTGGCGGAAATTCCGGCCCCCCGGAAGTTCCGGCCTGTACCCCAGAATATCCGGCCCTATTTTTCCATCCGAGGTTTTTGGCTAAGTCTTTTTCGCGTTTCTCTTGGAGGGGTTCCGGAAATTTGCTCCGGAAGTTTCCTCGGAAATTTCCAGGGGTCCGGAAATTCCGGTCCTTGGTCCGGAATATCCGGCCCAAGGAAAATTTGGCTAAATCTTTTGCGCTTTTCTCTCAGTTGGGGGGTCCGAAATTTTGCACCGGAAGTTTGCTCCGGAAATTTCCGGGACACCGGAAGTTCCGGTGTAAGCCCCGGAATATCCGGCCCCGGCCGGAAGTTTCGGCCCTTAAACCCGGAATATCCGGCCCCATATTTTTCCAACGGCTAGTTTTTGGGGGAGCCTATAAATAGCCCCCTTCTTCCCCAAGAGCTGGTTGTTCAATTTTGCTCAGCTCTCACTCTCTCTCTTTCATTGTTGCAAACTTGTGAGCTTGATTCCTCTCAATCCCTTCGATGATTCTTGTCCAAATTTAGGGATTCAAGAGAGGAGATCTAGATCTACCATTCCACCAATCAAAATTTACTCTAAGTGAGGGGAACCTAGTGGATCTAGATTTTGGGTTGCTTTATGTCCATCCCCTTTATTCTTCCTCTCTTATTCCCTCCATAGCATTAGTTGCTTTGATTGGAATTTGGGAGTGAAGAATTTGACCACTTTGTGTGCTTTTGCCTTTTGCATTAGTTGCATCGGGTTGCTCTTTCCACGGTGATACGTGAAGTTGAAGGTTGAGAAACTTGTTACTCTTGGGTGCATTGTGTTCCCAAGAGCTTGTTGCCTCTTGGGTGCATCGTGTACCCTACACGGTTTGGAGGTGCCGCGAAGACTTCGGTTGTGAAGCTTCGGCACGAATTTGGGAGCCCCGAATTGAGTTGTGGGTGTGTACCCCAAGAAAAGTTGTAAAAGGGCTCCGGAATCCTCCTCGAAGGATTCCGATAGTGGAAGGTGAACCAATCCCTTGGGTGAGGTTCATCGGAGAATAGGGTGACGCCTTTGTGGCATCTTGAGTAGGGCTCTTGTGGCGAGCTCACACCCCTCCAATGAGACGTACTCACTTAACAAGGAGGAACTCGGGAATACATCCTCGTCTCCGCGTGCCTCGGTTATTTCTATAGCTGAGCTTTTACTTATGCAATTTACATTGTGATAGCCATCATGCTTGAAGTTCTTATCTAGCTATCACCTTGTCGCTTAAATTGCTTAGCATAAGTTGTTGGTGTACATAGGTGAGCCTAGTAATTAGGTTGTTCGCTTGTTAATTTAAACACATAGTTTTATTCCGCAATTACCTAGCTCCTAATTAGAAAAAGTGTTAATCGCCTATTCCGCAATTGCCAATTACCTAGCCCCTATAGTTTAAAAACATAGTTTAAACACATATTAATATATTCCCTTTATAAAAAAAAAAGTGGCCGACTGCCTTTGGTTCAAAATTCAAACATCAAGGCACGTGTAAGTAGTCTAATTGATTAATCGGAAATCTAAGTGATGCGGTATGCCCCATCTGGATTAGAAACAGTGAAACACATTGTCGATTTGGGTGAAGATATATGACTTTGACCATGCGACTACAATGCTTTGTGACGTTGCACCAATGTAATTACCAAGTCAACACTCTAGAGTTACTATTGGCCATGTCGGGGCACGATCAGCCTGACCACGAAAATGTAGTCCATGCAAACAATCAAAGAACAATCGAGAATTATGTGGTTTACAATCTGGATATTGTAAATATAGTTAAATTACATGAAAGATTAGGGTTACATAATGGTCTTGGCCTCCCCAAGTATACGAATTACAAATACATGAATTTTTAACTAAACAAAATCCAAAAGTAAGAGACATTTAATAATATAGAACATCAATCGATGCAGAGGCCGGGACGTCCCCTTTTCAAAAAAAAGTAAAAAAATAGAAAAGAGAGATTTCGTCCAAAGGTTGGCCGAACCCTACTCCATGTGGATTTCCTCCCAACATATGGACTAATTTTTTTACTTGATTTAAACCGAAATTACATGAGCTTAGCGATGAAGGTGGCGCATAAACTGTCCACAGATACATCCGAAATTATGAACTATAAAATTATATATACATCCCGTCTATGCAACATAATCGTGGCTTCAAAGCGCTCAAATCCCCTTTTGACGTTTTGTCTTATTTTATTGCGTGTTTTAGATCCATCATTTCCGAGTAATACAAACACGTAGGCCAACATCATATAGAAAGAGTGCCTAAAACCGAAGTGTCTAATAATTGGGCTGACATGCACACGCTCTAGTCAGTGCTCATTGTACTTGTGGAAGTTCATGTGTAGGTGAAGGACTGGTGATGTAATTGTAGTAGGATGTCCTCATCTCAACATCATCGAATTCGAACGTTCTGAGGGCAGATGCTTCGCAATAGTGTGGAAGAAGTACAACAACTTAGGTGGTTATTAATGATTAAGAAATTATTTTAATGTGGCGACTAGGTGGTGCAGAATCTGACAAATATGTAACAACAATCTGGCACGATAATAACATTATTTTTAATCCGGTAACTAAATAGTGCATAATCCGTCAAGTATGTGACGACAATCTGATAATTCCTGATGAACTCTTTTGTTGAAATATACAAACATGGGATTTAGCTTCGAATATTTCGTCGCGAGAAAGCCAAAGGTGAAACCAGATCAATCAGAGATAAAACATTAAACAGTTTGAAATCAAAAGAATCGTTGATGATGTCATACTTACTTATTTGTACATCCAGCGATGTCGGATATCACAACCCTTTTATTTTGGTGATGCTTAATAGCATCTCCACCGGCAGCCCCATTCATATATCTAGAGCGCCCAACCCATAAAATATTTCCCGGTATGGGGGCGTCCGTACACTTGTCAGGCCCTATGAGGACAGCTGTCCCAGCGGCATTTTGACTATTTTCTAATATTGGCTATAATAAACACACAATTAATAGCCACAAATCAAAATCTCGGTCACCAAGTTCGGCAACCAAAATGTCACTAAATCCGGCCACATCAAATTACTTTAGGAAGATGCCACCAAAATGCATATAAATTATAGTCTCGACCACGAAATCCGGCAACCAAATATTCTTGTTGCAACTTTGGACATCGAAAGAGGATCTTACAACTAATAAAAAAAGTCACATGCCAATATATGTGAATTTGGTTATTCAAATCGAACATAATATAGAACTCAAATGATTGTTTTGGGTCTTCCCGCTCTTATTCCTTTGAAAAAAATGAATACATGGTATTTGTTGCAACCTCTTGTATATGGGCTAAAAAACACCTACATGACATGCCAGCCTCATTTCGGATCATTGCCACTTTGTTATATGGATGATATTGTTTCCACTCATCGAATTCAACTTTTGATCCTCTGCCAACATGTTTCACGAATTTGTTTAGCGTCGGTAATTTCTTCTGGGCTTGTTGCCATCTAAGATTTGGTCTTGACATTCCGGTCTCGACATCTATGATATCTTGTTCCTCTTCTTCCCTTGTTCATCTTGGTGGCCTCGGAAGCGGCACCACCACGAATAATGGACATCATGGCGTCATTAATCTTTATTTCTCCGCTCAGGAATAGCCAACACAGGAAATCTGACGGCCACCGATGCACCTCTCTTTCCCGTGTCCGGCCGGGGGGGGGGGGGAATCCCGGTAGTACTCTTGCACGACGATTCCATGGGAGAGATCAAGGAAGACCCCGATCGAACTGCTGCGACGTTGACCCCAAAGTTTAGAGCAACCCCAGCCGTTGAACCCCCCAAGAGCACCACCGAACCGAAAAAGTTGGTGTCTTGGGGGGGGGGGGGGGGGGCAAATGCTTCATCCGGCTAAAATATGAGCTCATGAGGAGGGCACCTTCCCAGCCACACCCCACCCCAACCAAAAGTGTGTGAGACAAATGATTGTGTGGGCCAAGAAAAAGGACACGTGGGGAGACGTGATTTGCCAAACCTTCCGCCGGCGCCCCCCAAGAGCCCCCCAGCGCGCTGGGTTTCGTCTGGGTTTGCCGGCGCTATTTTGACGTCCTGGGGGCATTGGGGGTGTGGCTGGAAAATTTTCAGCGAAAAGGGTCGTCGAGGCTAAAACCGAACCTAAAAACTAAAAAGTTGTCCTAGGGCGTCCGGGCGGGCGGCTGGAGTTGCTCTTATGCGCGATGGATCGATCGCGGAGCATCTGGATCGGCCTCGCTCGAGTGCCATGACATGATCGATCTAGCTAGCTATGACACACACAACAGTTGCGCCGTTGGACGTACGCCCGTGTCGTCTCACACGCCACTTCCGTGGCCTCGCTTTTGAGTTGTCCGATTTGTCCTACGTTGTCCACCATGCGGGCATAGCAATGGCATGGCGTGGGGCTCGCGCGCGGAATCCTACCAGAACCTAGCTACGTGCTATAGCAAACGGCGCTTGCCTCTCTGTGACAATAATGCTCGTCGTGATCCTTGTCTGCGTGTCCAGTGATTCAAATCAAAAGGGTTCGAGCTAATGACGGTCACCCCTTAGCATGGTAAATCCACGCACGGTAATTCTCCTCTTATATCATGCTGGTCACTGACTAGTCAGCACAGACTTGCTGCGCTACCTGGCCAGTTGGCAGCAGCATCTCATCAGTCTCGACATCGGCAGGCAGCAAAGTTTACAAATTGCCGAGCGACAGGAAACACTACCACAATAGGCATTCGCCTCCTCCTACTTCATTACCACCCCCGGTCCTCCTCCGAGCGAGCTGCCACACCACGTCCTTGGTGAGAGATACCGGCAGGCCGAGTCATGCCGGAGAAGCCCGCGCCGCTCCGGCCTCGCCGTCCGATGGCGGCGGGGAGCTCCTGGGTCCGGTCCCTCCACTGCAAGTCCACGGCCGCCGAGGACGTCGCCGCGGCCGCACTGCCCAAGAAGTCGTCCCACCTCCTCCCCCTCCGGTCCAGCTGCGCCAGCTCCCGCGACATCCACGGTAGGAACAAGCAGCTCTCCTCGTGTAAGCCCATCCCCCTCCGGTCCAGCTGCGCCAGCTCCGGCGACATCCACGGGAACAACAAGCAGCTCTCCTCGTGCAAACCCAAGCCCAAGCTCAAGCCGAGTTCCAAGACGCCCAAGGCCAAGGCGGCCGCCGTCCCGCAGTCGCCTCCACCAGCCGGCCCGCTCGGCCCGCTGCCGGCGCTGACCGAGCTCCCCGCGGGCCACTCCTCCCGGCAGGTGGTCGAGATCATCTTCCTCTCCTCGTGGTCTCCGCTCCCGCAGACGGCCGCGTTCACGGGGGAGGTGGAGATGCTGTTCCGCGTCCACAACCAGGCGCGCGCCGTGGCGCGCTTCGAGGAGTACCGCGCCGCCGTGCGCGCGCGGGCCGGCGCCGGCGCGGCGCGCAGCGCCGCGGACGGCAACGAGATGATGCGGTTCTCCCCAGCGCCGCCGCACGGGCGCCCCTCGGAGGACAGCGTGGGACTGCAGCGCGTCGTCCGGACCTTCGACGGCAGCGGCGGCGCGCACGCGAGCGGGAGCGGGGCCGAGACGGGGAGACGGGCCATGTTCCTGTGCAGGGTGATCGCCGGGCGGGTGGCGGAGGGAAAGGCTGCTCCGAGGCCGAGGTTGGCAGGGAGGGGTACGACTCCGTGCGGTGCGGCAAGGGCGAGCTGGTGGTGCTCGACCGGCGGGCCGTGCTCCCTTGCTTCCTCATCATCTACAAGCTGTAAAGTAAAAAAAATAAGAAACAATGCCCAGTAACCCTGCCGCTAATGTTAATTTTGGTGCTTAATTACTCATGTGTTGAACCATCAATTTGCATACTAGCAATCGCTAATTCCTTTGTGAGAGATCCTCGTCTGATGATCACACACACACACACACAGCTCGTCGCGCCCGTGCATGATCACGAATTCAGGCATGTACATACAGTCGCTTCTTGTACTGTACATGTGTGTATGCTCCTGGCGCGGGTACGTACAGTCCAGAGCTGTCGTTTATTCCCGGGAGTTGTCGTGTTCGATGGGGGAGCGAGAGGATTTTCAGGCTTTCGTGTGGGGGTAAGACAAAGGGAATGGAACGTATCGTAGGAGCATCAGTCGTCAGTGTGTTCGGGAGCTGGGCCGCTGAACGCCTACTGCGCGCTGTGTGTGAGCCAGGCGCGTTAACGGGGAGGCGGAGGCGTTTGCGCTTGGCACTGCTCGTACGTCTTGTCTTCAAGGGTCTCTGTTCGGCACGTGATAAGCTATACTGAATTACTGATCACTCCTACTACTACAGGGACTGGGATCCAGTGCCTTGCTCATAGCAAGGCACGGTGTACCTTGCCCCAACTCGAACTTCAAATATTTTTTAAATTTTTTGAAAAAATTTCAGTAGGCTGTACATGATTCCTTGTCTATTCTCTGAAAATTTCGTGTCAACTGTATCACTCATTTATGATTTAATAGCTTTTTAAGGTTAAAATATGAAAAGCTATTTAACGATAAACCACTTACTAAAATAAAGTGAAAAAATTTATTATTACACATCGGACCATATACAATCTGCTGAAATTTTTTTAATTTTTTTAAAAATGTTTATAGTTCAATTTTACATTTTTAGATGAAATCTCATCCGTTGGATGGAATATGAATGGTGGATGGAAGGGGGCAAGGTACACCGTGCCTTGCTCTGGATCCCAGTCCCTACTACAGTACATGCGTGAATGCTTGCATGGAGTAGCCAAGCTACAAGCTAGCACAACAACTTTTCAGGTCTTGGTTGGTTGCGGTGGAAAGGATGAGCAAGTGCTGCGTTTTCTAGCACGGTCTACATATACAGTATCTTTTTTCAAAATTTTGAAACGGCATTTTAAAGTTAAAAAAAAACTGTTTTTTTAATGTAGGCAATGATGTAGTCTATCAGTGTGGAAATTTTTGACTCTAAATACATTCTATTCTAGGCTGTGTAAAATCTGAAGTAGCTTCCCCGTTTCATCATAATATAAGATGTTTTAGTTTTCTGGGCATTCATAGGTATCTGCACATGTTTTATTGTGGAGGTTCATTCATTCTATTCCGTATATAGACCATATTGAATTAGGTGGGCTGGGCCGCTGAACCATCGAGGAGGAGGAGGCGGCGTTTGCGCTTGGCACTGCTCGTACGTCTTGTCTTCAAGGGTCTCTGTTCGCCACGTGATATGCTATACTGAATTACTACAGTACATGCGTGAATGCTAAAAACTCTTCAGGTCTGGCCATCCGGGTCACGGTAAAAGGGATGGTTTTGTGTCTTTTCGGGAAGAACTACCCGGTTGTCGGGTTGGTATGCAGTACTTTGGCTATTTGTAGCAAAAATACATAATTTTTTTTTCAACCGCGCTAACCCTCTTTTCATTAATTTTTTAACAGAAATACATAGTAGTTTTGGCACCAACATAATCCGAGGTTTTACTCATACAACTAGCATCCATACTGATAACCAAACAGAAGGAAAAAACTAGGTTCACATCCAACAGAGTACAACCATGGCTCTGCATTCAGCCGCGTCACTTCTTTTTTTGAAATCAACCATCGGTGATCAACATCATCGGAGCAGATTCAGATGAACGGTGAATTTTGGTGATACATGTAGCACGTTAGGGCTAAGAATGCAGAAATAAGAAAAGGCACATGATTGCAATGTCAAGCTTCTTTCCTTCCTACATAATTTCATATGCACAAAACTTTGTTTCGTTCCATCATGGGAAAATCAAGGATCTCTACAATTAGGTTTCAGTAGATATTACATTTTCCTATAAAATCATTCATTAGGGAAAAAAGTCCTATAGAATTTAATCGAGAACTAGATTAGCGCTATGTCTAACCCAAATAGCGAGATAGGAGACGTAGCCCTGAGTCAGCGACGACTACGACGATGACGACGAAGAGGAAACAGAGGTGGTGGAGACGAGCAAAAAAAAAATCTATTGACCGACCGAGCCCTAGGCGGGTCCATATTCTAATGTTTGGACTCTCCAAACATGTGAGAATCATTTGAATAAAAAATGCCTTTAATCAGATATAGGTGAGTACCTACAGAATGGCTCGGTCCCGTTCTAGATACTAGCAGGAGCCTGGAGCCACATTAATTTGCACGACGTTTGGACAGTATAATCAGAGATGAACTGGAGCCGGATCCATACATATACAGGTCCTGTCAGACTCGTATTCTATCAGAAGCAGCTATATTCAGAGACACAGAACGCAGCACATCGTCTTCGTCCGATTTAATATTTGCACTACCAGCGCCCGGGCGATTGAACAATGAGTATATGCTCCGCATGCTTATTGCTCGATCAATTACCTTTGGCGGCCTTTCACCACCAGCTTCTCGTTTTTCCATGAACTGAAAAGAAAAATATACTTACTCCCTCCGTCCCAAAAAGGATGTCACAACTTTTTCCATCAACGAGTGTATCTAGACGTGTTTTACATATAGATACATTCATGAATGGAAAAATCTGTGACATCCTTTTCGGGACGGAGGAAGTACATATATCGGGCACTGATCACTTCGGTTCTTGCTTCATGCTACTGATCACTCCATCTTATCACGGCCGCTGGTGCTGTACTATCGCCATCATCACCACCGTAGCTTTCTCGCGAACTCGCGGCCATGCACGATAGCCTTTTTTGCTTCCCCGAAGATGTTTGAACGGAAGAGTTCACTCTGAAACTCCGTGTACCATCCATGCCGTTGAATGAGCTAGGGCACCCGCTCAAAACTCAGCTTAGTTCCCATTATTATATCAAAGCCATTCTTCTTATTTGCGCGATCGACTAGCATAATCCCTGCATGAACAGAAGGTAAACCGTGCACAGACTTTCTTTTCAGGCATCACATTCTAAAGTTTCAATCCATCGTCCCAAAAATAACGCTAGCTCTTTCAGCTTTCAGATACGGATTTTGTTCGCTTTTAATTTAGTCCGACTGAATCTGCCCAAGTAAAGGGAATCAATGTATAAAGCACTCCTGCACGAGTTACTTGAAAAGCTCAAACTTCTAAAGGCCTCAAAAGGCAGGAAACCCAAATGAGTGGTAGTAGCAAAACTCAAGGTGCCATGACTCAAGTTTGAATCAGTTCGTCTCAAAGGTACATTCAAACGCTCGATCAGTTCTGGGCCTCTGGGGGCCACAGGTTCTTTATGGGTCGGAGAGTCCATAATACAGTGAAGGATACATTTGAAATGTCAAGTCTTAATTAAACGTTTAAGGTGAATTCAAATGTACAGTACTCCTCCTCTGGCCCCTTCATTACGGCTGTTGATGCTGGAACATGCATTATCAATAATATTTTACTTGCAACAGATGCTATCTTATACTTATAATATGCAGAGAAGACTCACAGAATCATAGGCTGATTAATTAATCGGAAGGCGTGGGCAACTGGGCTGCAATGGAAGAATTTGCAATTTGTTTAACCCCGGAGGTAAGAGAGAATACACCATGCATCACCAGTTCAGTACATGAGTGGCCATTAAGTCCAAGCTGTATCCTAGTATTTCTGACCTAGAAGAAGAGAACACATGATGGTCATAAATCCATCACATGGTTATAGTAACTCCTCTCCTTGATGTGCACCCTTTTTATCCTGCATGAAAAACTGAACTAATTAGTACAGTAGCTGGCTACTGACAAGAAAATGATTTCCGGAATTGAATGGTCTCTCCTCCCTTGTCAACTGCAACCCCAGCAAACCAGAAGCCACCTCATTTATTGGCAGCTATAATTGTGATCTATCTACTTGTTTGTCTACTGACAGGGTCATGGTACAACACCCGTCGACGAGCTATGTGTTTTCACAGCTGTGGACGAGCTACTTTATGTAAATATAAAACATGGGAACAAGTGACAGTGCATTTCTAAACTGATGGCACTTCACGTACCAATAAGCAAAATTTCATCGTTTACTGCTAACACATCCAAATTTCAGAACATAAAGTAACATGTGTTGGGCAGGCCATTAACTTTTGCTTGGCATTGGAGGAACAGGAAAGGATCAAGACTTGCAAACGAAAGCAAGAGCCCTCCTTTAAGCAAGGAACAAGCATGATTACTTGAGTTGGGCGGCGACTGTCTTATCAGACACTGCTCCCATCCCAGTAGAGATCAAAGGGTGAAAGAAAGAATCGGAAAGTTATTTTGACTCCGAGCTTCAGTGATCCCACAATTTTGAAAAATTTTAAAAATATATTTAAAAGTCTTAAAAAAATCTGAAAAAATCATGCACGTTCACAATGGTATATACTATAACCGTGCAAAATTTCAATGCAAAATACTATGGTTTTTGAGCTACAATAAAATGACAAAAGCTGGAGATTTGAAACTATACACTGTTTACTATACTTAGATCTGTACATTTCTCATTTTTGTGCAGCTCAAACCGCAAAGTATTTTGTACTGAAAATTTGCACGGTTGTAGTACATATCATTGAGAATGTGCATGATTTTTTCAGATTTGTTTGAAACTTTTAAGTATGTTTTTTAATTTTTCAAAATTATGAGAGCTCGGGAGCACGAAATCTCCACTCAGGAAGAATGCCCTTGTGTACTTCTACAATATCACCTTTTGCGTGTTCTCTCCGGTCGTTTGAGATGAAGCCTCTCTTGCTCGTGCGATCGTAAACAAGCTCGTCTTCTGGATGGGCCAGGGGCCGATGGCTATGAGCACTATGATGGCGTATCGTTTCGCAGTGCGCGTTCAGAGGAGCAGATCCTGTCCTAGGTTTTTATGATCCAACTGCTCTGTACTCCCTGGTTAATGGCACACCTGCTTTGCCTCTTTCACTCGGTCTGACAGCGAAAATTAAAATCAGATTTGTGTACATATAGCAGTCTGACAGAAGAGGAAATTGGCGTGGGTGCCTGATTCGTAGAAAATGCAGAGAAGAAATTGTTATCAGAAATTTTCTGTTCTATGAGTCACAGGATACTAGGTGCAGGCGCAAATGCGCACATCCACTAGCCCGTAACATTGCAGTAAAGAGTTCTCTGTTTTGAACTGGGTTACCGTTTTACATTAGTACTAGTTTATTAGATAACAGAAAACTAGTACAAGAACAGAAGGATAGAGAAAACAATCTCAGGGAGGTTGAGGCAGCAAAGAAAAGCATGATTTCAGCAGTACCATGAACACGTTGTTTCTAATCTCATTCTAGTTCCCTCTTCATCAGAGACACTACAGCAGCATACCAAACTGTTAAAAGTGATAACTCACTCAAAATGTCGTTAGATTTCTTAAGTCAGAGTAACGACATCTTAACTGGCTAAATCTAGGCATAAATGTGAATATGGCATGCACATACCTTAAGTACTTAACGGATATCCATCTGCAGAAAGCAAAAATGCAGGTGCGATGCATTATCAAGCCGACCAGCTGAATGCTGATCACAAAATAACCACAGTTGCTTGGCATCCAAATTCCCGCCCTTGTCTGCACTCTGCACCTATGTAAATTTAGCTGCAAAATGTAGAGGAAAGAATGATATCCATAACTTTCTGCATGTAACACATCCCTGTTAGAAGACATATGTCATCATGCCTAGAGGAATTAATTGAACCGGTGAGATCAGAGATATGGAACAAGTATATAGAGGAAAGGCAACTACAGATGTACTGTAATGTCAGCTTCCACTATGGTAAGTAATAGTAACTAACACATGTTCCCTTCAAAAAGAAGTAAAAACTGATATCTATATCGAAAATCAGTCCATCATTATCGCACTTTCTTATGTACATAAGAGTTGTTAGCATAGAACTACCACTTTTCGGCTCAAAATTCGAATAACTACCACTTTTCGTTTGAATCGCAAGAAACTACCACATTGAGGTTGGTTTTTCGCAAAAAGCACTGATCGGTGATTTACGGCGAATTGACACCGAATCCGACAGGCGGGACCCACTGTCAGTGCTGACGTGGCACCCGGCGTTGGCCGACCGGCACGGCCGTTGACGGCCGTTAACGGCGCCGTCTGGCCCCATTCTTTTTCCGATAGGGTTAGGGTTGAGCTCCCGCTCCCACTCCCGCTGCGCGCGCGTCTTCTCCCACCCCTGTTCAGACAATGGCGGCGGCGACTCCCGGCGGCGAATATGGAGACCTCGTCGGCGACGAATCCGGCGGCGAATCCGTCAGCGGCCGCCGCGTGGATGGAGGCCTGCGTAGCGGCGCGTGTTCGTCCGCAGGCGGTCGTGGTGGCGTGACCTCCCGCATCGAGAAGCCGCAGTCGCCGGTGGCACTGACGGCCGAGGCGAAAGCGGCCGTAGCTTTCTCGAAGGCGGTGCTCGCGTCACCGTTGAAGACCAGCCAGGAGTGGTCTAGCTCGTTTGGGGCAGTGGAGTAAGTTCCTAACCCTAAACTATGGAATTCTTTGAACCCTGCAACCCTCAAATCTTTATGAATTTGATCTGTATTTCGAATTTTGAACTGTCATGGCTACTGATATTCATCTGTGGTAGAACTGTATTTTGCACTTAATAATTATTTCCTGGTAGGATTTAATTAATTTCAATTATTTTCCTGCATCTGCATGTGTAGTCTTGATGATGTCAGTTGGGAGGTCAGATTTAATTTTCTTGGTGAGGATAATTTGGAAAGAACTATTGGCCAATCTGACATAACAGTTCTGAATCTGCTAGCAATGATAGAAGGACATGGGTATGGAATTAGAGATGGCATGTATTATGTTAAAGAAAAGGGGAAAGGAGTTGAAGGCATGGAGGTCATTGACAGCATGGCAAAGGTGGATGAGATGATAGCTATTTTTGAAAATGAGAAGGTACTGAATATAACTGTGTTGAAAAAAAATGCATCCTGGCCAGTTGGATTCAACAGAGAAGAAGGAGGAGCTCCACTACTGAATGAGTCTGTAGTGTTTTCAGTTGACAATCAAGGTAGGAACTTCATATCAGATGATGAAGGGCTTTATCCAGTGGCTGTTGATTTGTCAGAAGTTCTTTATCTTGGCACCCAACAGAGCTCCAATTTGCAGAACAAATCAAAAGGGAAAATTTCTGTTGATGTCATATCTGATGATGAAGAAGAGAACATGGTAGAGGAGGAAGTGGAGTTAGTGAAAAAATTGAAGAGGCAGAAGAAAGTAAGAGAAGAAGACCCTGAGCTTGTTGAAATATTGGAGAAGATGAGAAGGCAGAAAATGCAAAGGGAGGACATCTTTTCACACTTTGAAGGGGATACAGATGTTGAAGAAATTTATGAAGAAGATGAAGAAGAGGATGAAGAAGATGAAGAAGAGGATGAAGAAGATGGATGGGCTGAAACTGAAATGGCAGAACCTGAGTACTTTGCAGAGAAGAAAAAAGTAGTGAGGCAAGGGCCTACTAGTAGGTCTCACTGTAAAAATGCAGGGACTGCTGAATGCAATATCTCAAGTGTTTCCTAATTCTCCCAGAGGTTCTGTCTAAGGCATATATATGCCAACTTTCAGAATGCAGGATTTAGAGGCCCAGAATTGAAGAAACACATTGACAAAGCCAGTTACTCTTACACAAAGGCTGGTTTTGATGCTGCAATGGATGCCTTAAAGAAAGACTGTGTTGAGGCATACAATTGGCTGGTGAAAATCCCCCCTGAAACATGGGCCAGACATCTATTTGATACAAACTGCAAGACTGACCTTGTAGTGAACAACATTAGTGAAGTTTTCAACAGGATGATCTTGAATGTGAGGAACAAGCCAATCAGAACAATGATTGAAGGGATTAGAACAAAACTGATGGTGAAGTATAGTAAAACAAGGGAAGCACTTGAGACAGCAAGGTGGGATATTACACCTTTCTACACTGAGATGTTGGAAGAGGCAAAGAAGTGGTCTAGAGATTGCAAAGCACAAAACTGTGAGGTGGGGCTTTGGCAAGTTAATACTGTTAGTGGCAGAGTAGTTGCTGTTGATTTGAGGAAGAGGACCTGTGGGTGTAGGAAGTGGGATCTCACAGGTATCCCATGCAATCATGCAATCTGTGTCATCATGAAGCTAAAACAGCATCCAGAGGACTATGTCCATGACTTTTTCAAGAAACCTATCTACAGAGAAGCTTTCAAGCATACAATTTACCCTGTCCCTAGCCCTGCTGACTGGACAAAAACTGAAACACAAGACATTGATCCTCCAGTTTTCAGAGAGAAGCCTGGAAGAAAGCAGACTAAGAGAAGGAAATCTAAATTTGAGGTTCCAGCACCTAGAGATACATCTAGGATGGGTTCTATCACTTGCGGCAACTGCAATCTGGTAGGTCATAGATACACTAGCTATCCTGTTCCACTGAAGCCACATCTGCAGATAAGAAAGGACAATCACAAGGTACTATTTTTTACATCTTTATTGCACTAACTGTCCAGTTGACACTAACTGTGCTTCAATTAAACCCTGCTTACATTGTTGGTAGGCAAATGTTGGGGATATAAACCCCGTATACCCGAAAGAAGCCAAAACTTCCGAGGACTCCAGTCGGCCACTCCCAGACGGATCCCGCCGTCCGGCTCCAGCAACTTCGTCCGGCTAGAGCAGCCGGCCTCTACCCACCGACCGGTCCGTACTGGTAGGCCCGGGTCATCCAGCCCCTGTCGGGCGTTACCGTTACAACGTAATGATGAGATAGCTCCAGCCGGCTCCAGATCGTAGTGATGTCATAGGGGTAAACATGTAATCTCCCTGTAACCCAAAACCCTAGCCGTTGCCTATATAAGGCGTGCAGGGGCCTCCTGCGCCGGGGGGCTCTAATTCGGAGACACACGGACATACGTAGATCACCATCTTCCACCTCCTTCCGGCTTGACAACTCAAGCCGGCACCACCGCAATACAGCTCTAGGAGCAACCTTTGTAACCTGAATCTGTGATCAAGTAATACAAGCAAGAACAGCAGGACGTAGGGGTGTTACCTCCACCAGGAGGGCCCCGAACCTGGGTAACTAGCGTGTGTTTGCATGTTTGTTGCCCAATCCCGCGCGAGCATCCGATCGTCGCCTGCCCCACACTCTTTTCCGTCTCTGATGGATATGCCGTGCTACCCACCACGACATTTGGCGCCCACCGTGGGGATCGCGGCGAACGGAGTCACGTTCTGCGCGGGATCCCGGACTGTGGATGGTCGGCGGATCGTCTCCGGCCTCGTGCTCTCCATCGGCTCCGTCGGCTGCGTCCTCGACAACACCAACAGCTTCGCCGACGTGGACGTCGCCAGCGGAGGAGCGGTCGTCACCCTTGGCGATTTCCACGTCTACGTCGCCGTCGCCGCTCTGGAGTACCCGGAGGTGGTCTACTCGAGCTTGGCTCCTTCGATCTTCGACGCCAGCGCCTGCAACGACGACTCCGCCTCCGGCTACCTCAACTCCGGCGACGCAGACCGCGACGTCACCAAGCTCAACGTCTACGCCGAGGTGCACATGGTCGAGCACGCGGCGGCAGGAGGCCCCGTCACCACTACTGTTCATGAAGCTGGCGAACCTTCGCGCTACCAGCGCAACCTGGAGGCCGACTTCGAGCTGCTGAGCACCCCCATCGCGCCGAGTGCTGATCCAGTCAAGGCGGCGGCTGAACTCGAGAGGATGCGGCAGCAGATCTACGACAAGGCGCTAAACCTCGCGTCGACACAACGCCGGCTCAGCGCCACAATTCGCGAGTACAATTCTGCACACGGCATCGAGCAGGCGGACCGCAACGCGGAGAAGCTGAATGAAGTTAGGCGCAAAGGAGGAGATCTGGGTGGCGCCATGAACCGTGCCGGCCAGGCGCATGACCTCACCGACCTCAGCTTCCCCGAGTACAGCTGTCCTACGCAAAACATGAGGGCGGCGGAAGCAGCGGCCGCCGAGCTGCCCTATCTCCAAGGCGAAGAACTACATCAACAAATGCGCCGGGTTCGACAACTCATCAACACGGCCAACCGGCAGCAGCGAGAAACGGAGGCAACGGCGAGCAAGGGGCATCATGAGCCGCCTCCAGGCTACGATGCAGCCGGCAAGTCCAAGCAAGGTGCAGAGGCGTCATCCACGAGCCGCGGAAGGGCGAAGGACAAGCAAACACGAGTTCATCGCGAGGGGAGCGCGAGCTCGCATCCTCGTGATTACGGCCGCGATCCGGCTGGACGACGCGAAGACGGCAACCGGAGCGAGCCTCGAGCCGGACGGAACGTCAAGGAGCGAGTCGGTCACAAGGTCACCATCGACGAACGCCTGGGGCCGCTGGGACCCGAAACCAGCGACGACGCACGCCACCGCATCGACGTGCTCAAGCTGTCAAGCATCATCGAGGAAGAAGACATCGCTGCCCATCGCTGTTTCGGACCCCGCATCCGGAGCGAGCGATTCCCGAAGGGATTCACTCTCCCCAGGGACACACCCAAGTACAACGGCACCGCGAAGCCGGAAGATTGGCTCGCCGACTACGTCACGGCGGTCAACATCGCAGGCGGCAACAAGCGGGTAGCCGTGCGCTACGTGCCGCTCATGCTCCAGGGATCGGCACGGACTTGGCTCAACAGCCTTCCGAAGGAGAGCGTCAACAGCTGGCTGGACTTCGAGGAAGTGTTCAACCGCAATTTCACCGGCACCTACCTGCGCCCTGGCAACGCACAGCTGCTCGCGCTGTGCAAGCAGAAGGACGGCGAGTCGGACCGAGCCTACCTCACCCGGTGGACAAGCCTTCGCAACTCCTGCGAAGGAGTACTCGAACTCCAGGCCGTCCAGTACTTCATCCAAGGGTGCCGAGATCAGACGCTGCTCAAGCACCGGCTCTTGAGGAAGAGCCCGAAGACCATGGCGGAACTCATGGCAATCGCCGACGAGTACGCCACCGCCGACGCGGGCATGACCAACCCGATCCGACTCGACGAAGCCGGAAGAATCATCACGACGGAGTCGGCTGTACGCCGCAGCCGGACGGAAAACCAAGAAGGAGGAAAATCGACCCGGCGTGATTCAGCAGACGACCACGTCGAGTCCAAGGTCGTCGCTACGACCGAAGGAAGGACGGCAGGAGGCTTCGATAACCGCCGAATGAGGACAAGCGGTGACATGCGCCGGACAAGGGCAAGGAACAACTACGACTACATGCTCGATCAACCGTGCCGGAACCATGGCGACCGGCCAGCAAACCACACCGTCAGGCAATGCACCCTTGGACGCCCAAGGCCGCCACCGTACGAGCGGCGAAACCCGCCTCCGCCTCGGGATGAAGCCGGACGGGACGATCGAGGACGCGACGACAGACGACGCGAAGACAGGAATCGCGATGACCGCCAACGCGAAGAAGAGAGGGAACGCCTTCCGGCCCCGCCTCCGAGAGGACCAGACGGCTACCAGAATCCGGACGCCGCCTACATCGTATTCGTCAGCGAGCGCGACGACAAACGAAGCCGGCGCGAACGGTTCAAGGAAGTGAACGCGGTGGTTCCACCTGTTCCCCAGTACCTCAACTGGTCGCAGGAGCCGATCACGTGGGACCGCCGCGACCACCCGGAACTGATGCCCAACCCAGGCGGCTATGCTCTAGTCCTGGAGCCCATGATCATCTCCACCAAACGCGCTTGCACCTTCTCGCGCGTCCTCATCGACGGGGGCAGCAGCATCAACATCCTCTACCGTGACACGCTGGAGAAGCTGGGCGTCTCCGAGTCCAGCTTGACGCCGAGCCGGACGGTCTTCCACGGCATCGTGCCGGGGCGAGCCGGCTCATCCATGGGCCTCATCCGGCTGGACGTCTTATTCGGCACCAAGAGCAACCACCGCCGTGAGACCATCTCCTTCGAGGTGGTCGACCACTCCAGCGCCTACCACGCCATCCTCGGGCGGCCGGCGCTCGCCAAGTTCATGGCGGTACCCCACTACGCTTACCTCAAGATGAAGCTACCAGGCCCACGCGGGATCATCACCGTCGCCGGAGACTATAAACGCTCCATCGCATGCGCCTCCGATAGCGCGAAGGTGGCCGAGACCATGGTCTGCAATGAGGAGATGAAGCAATTCAAGCGCAAGGCTAGCGAGGAAAAGCTGGAGATCCCGGAGTCGGCCAAGCCGGCTGGCGAGTCGAACTTCCAGGCGGCCCGGGACACAAAGAAGATCTACTTCGACGACAACGACAAGTCCAAGTTCGTCTCCGTGGGGGCGAGCCTGGACCCCAAATAGGAAAGCGCGCTCGTCGAGTTCCTCCGTGAGAACCGGGACATCTTCGCGTGGTCCCCCAAGGACATGCCTGGTGTGCCGAGGGAACTCGCCGAGCACTCTCTTCACGTCCGGCCAGACGCCAAGCCGGTAAAACAGTCCCTGCGACGTTTCGCGGAAGGAAGAAGACAGCTTATAGGAGAAGAAATAGCCCGGCTACTCGCGGCCGGGTTCATCAAAGAAGTGCAACACACGGAGTGGCTAGCCAATCCGGTGATGGTGGAAAAGAAGAACAAGAAATGGCGGATGTGTATCGACTACACCCACCTCAACAAGGCTTGCCCTAAAGACCCCTTCGCATTGCCGCGCATCGACCAAGTGATCGACTCCACGGCCGGCTGCGACCTCCTCTCCCTCCTCGACGCCTACTCCGGCTACCACCAAATTCCGTTGAATCCGGACGACCAGCTCAAGACCGCCTTCATCACCCCATACGGCCCGTATTGCTACACCACCATGCCGTTCGGCTTGAAGAACGCGGGAGCAACATACCAGCGCTGCATGCAGAAATGCCTGCACGACCAAATCGGTCGCAACGCGCACGCTTACGTCGACGACGTCGTCATCAAGACCAAGGAGAAGCAAACCCTCCTCCTCGACCTCAAGGAAACCTTCGACAACCTCCGCCGCTTCCAGATGAAGCTCAACCCGGAGAAATGCGTGTTCGGCGTTCCAGCCGGACAGCTACTCGGCTACCTTGTGTCGGCACGAGGAATCGAGGCCAACCCGGAGAAAATCGCCGCCATCGACAACATGCGACAACCAAGGAGCGTCAAGGACATTCAGAAGTTCGCCGGTTGCCTAGCTTCCCTTAGCCGCTTCATCAGCCGGCTCGGGGAGAAGGCTCTCCCGCTCTACCACTTACTGAAGAAAACGGACAAGTTCGTCTGGAACGACGCGGCCGACGCCGCTTTCAAGGAACTCAAGCGGGCGATGGCCACCACCCCGGTCCTGGCACCTCCGACCCCAAAGGAGCCCATGCTCATGTACATTGCCGCCTCCAATCGAGTCGTCAGCGTGGTCCTAGTGGTGGAACGAGACGAACCCGGCAAGCAGCGGCCGGTTCAACGGCCAGTCTACTACCTCAGTGAGGTGCTCTCGCAATCAAAGCAAAACTACCCGCATTACCAGAAGCTCGTATACGGCGTGTACATGGCAACAAAGAAGCTGAAGCATTACTTTCAAGAGCACCCGATCAAGGTGATAAGCGACGCTCCGCTTGCCGAGATCATAGGCAACAAGGACGCAACCGGCAGGGTTGCGAAATGGGCGATTAACCTGACGGCGCACGGAGTCGAGTACGACAAGAGAACAGCGATCAAGTCGCAGGAGCTGGCGGACTTTCTTGCCGATTGGACGGAGACGGATCACATACCGCCGCCACCCGGCTCCGGCGAGCATTGGCTCATGCATTTCGATGGATCCAAAAGATACTGGGGACTCGGCGCCGGAGTCGTCCTCACCTCACCCAAGGGGGGCCGACTGGAATACGTGCTACAGATCCACTTCACGGCGTCCAACAACGTAGCCGAGTATGAAGCTCTCGCACACGGCCTCAAGCTCGCCAAGGCTATGAACATCAAACGAATCCTCTGCTACGGCGACTCCGACTTGGTGGTCCAGCAGACCACTGGTCATTGGGACGCCAAGGACCCCAACATGGCCGCCTACCGCTTCTTCGTCCAGCAGCTCGCGGGATGCTTCGAAGGATGCGAGTTCCACCACATCCACCGCTCCAACAACGAGGCAGCCGACACCCTGGCAAACATTGGCTCTCTTCGCGAGGAAATCCCACCCGGCGTCGCCCTCGAGAAGCTCTACAAACCATCCATCACGCCGTGTCCCGGCTCCGATTCCATCCGGATGCCGCCGGACACGGAGTCGGCTGGGCCGGCTCCAGGCGAGACGGAGTCCGTCGAGGTCCTCGTCATAGAAGCGGCGCCACCATGGACCCAACCCTTCCTCGCCTACCTCGCCAACAACGAGCTCCCGGCAGACGAGCTCATCGCCAGGCAAATCAAACGCCGGGCAAGTGCTTACACCATCATCAACAACGAGCTATACAAGCGCAGCGTATCCGGAATGTTCCAACGCTGCGTGAGCCAAGAAGAAGGGATCAGGATCCTAAGGGAGATCCATCAAGGCGAATGCGGTCATCACGCATCCTCAAGGGCAATTGTGGCTAAGGCGTTCAGGCACGGGTTTTATTGGCCGACTGCGTTGGCAGACGCGAACCAACTGGTCCGGCTCTGCAACGGCTGCCAACGATTCGCAACGCAGAAGCACACGCCAGCTTCGGCACTCAAAACAATTCCTATCACTTGGCCGTTTGCCGTCTGGGGGCTCGACATGGTTGGACCACTGAGGAGATCCAGTGGAGGCATGACACACCTGCTGGTAGCGGTCGACAAGTTCACGAAATGGATTGAAGCCAAGCCGATCAAGAAACTGGACGGACCTACAGCAGTCAAGTTCTTCAAAAGCATCATCTACCGCTTCGGCTACCCCAACAGCATCATCACGGACAACGGGACAAACTTCGTCAAGGGAGAATTCGCCAAGTTCTGCGGCAGGACCGGCATCCGGCTCGACGTGGCCTCCGTTGCGCACCCGCAGTCGAACGGGCAGGTCGAGCGGGCAAATGGCCTCATCTTATCCGGCATCAAGCCTCGGCTGCTCGAACCGCTCGAGCGCGCAGCCGGCGCATGGGAAGAGGAATTACCTTCCGTCCTCTGGAGTCTAAGGACGACGCCGAACCGTTCAACCGGCTTCACCCCCTTCTTCCTCGTCCATGGAGCTGAAGCCGTCATGCCAATAGACATCGAACACGACGCGCCCCGGATCGTGCTATACACGGAGGCACAAGCTAAGCAAGCCTACGAAGATGGAATGGACCTGCTCGAGGAAGCACGCCAGCTTGCCGAATCAAGGTCGGCGATGTACCAGCAACAGCTGCGCAACTACCACAGTCGGCGCATCAAGAACGTCCACTTTCGTGAAGGCGACCTCGTGCTCCGGCTCATCCAGGACACCAAAAACATGCACAAGTTGTCATCGCCGTGGGAAGGACCATTCATCGTTAGCAAAGCGCTCATCAACGATGCTTACTACCTCATCGACGCCCGCGAGCACAAGAAGGACACGATGGACAAGGAAGGCGATGAAACGGAGAGGCCATGGAACGCGTCACTCTTGCGTCGATTCTACACTTGAGAGAGAACAATGTATGTATCACCCATGCTATCAATAAAAGAAACGAGAATGATGAACACATGAGCAGTTTTTCGCAACTTTTTCCGCATTTTCTTCCCGGCTCTTCCGGCAGCCGGCAAGCTTGCCTTTAGCGGCCGTGTAGCGTGACTAACCCCTAAACGGCTAACTCTTCGAATCCGGTTAAGGCCGGCAAGAGAACAAGCTGGAGGGGGCCAACAACGTGAAAAACGCATAAAGGGAAGTCCTGCCGGCTGAAATAACGTTCTTCTGCAAACTCGGCCAAGCCGGCAGTCGGCAACCGCTTCTCCGATTACGGATGATTAACTACACAACGCTAAACGGCTAACTCTTCGAATCCGGTTAAGGCCGGCAAGAGAATAAGCTGGAGGCTGAGTGTATGCGAAAGACGTAAGAAATAGAAGTCGTTACCGGCTGAGAAAACTCTGGCCTAACAAACCGGATCCTAGCGTTGTAGTAGTGTGCATGATCCCGCTAGACGGTGAAGTGCACACGAACGGCGGCGGGAAAGGCTACAGGCGAGTGTGAAACTGAAATAAGCATAGTAAAAGTGTTCTCCGTGATCAAAATAGCAAGCTAATCGCTTCGTCATTTCATTTCACGCGCGGAAACGCCGCCAACCGGCTTCGAGAGCCCAAGCCGGACACAGGCACGACGAGCAGGAAATAAAAACTGCGCACAAGTAAACAAGCACAGGAACAAAAGCATCGGGAATTAAACATCAAGTGCAAGGCCTTACAGATAGAAGCTGGACAACAAAACAAAAGAGGGAAGTCCACAGGCGGACCTTCCCTGCGCAACTACAAGGTCGAGCCGGCAGAGCTCCCTAAGCGGCAACCGTCGCCTTCCCGGATCCACCTATCTTCTTGCCAACCCAGTGCTTGATGCAGAGGGTGCCGTCGAACACCTTCACGAAGAAGACGCCCTTGTCACGCCGGAGACGGAAGCAGAGAATGAAGCCGGCTTCGAGCTCGTAGAAGTCAGCGAACTCGTCCCAACCCCTGACAAACTCCACCCTGTTGACAACAGCATTACCCACCACCTGGGAGGTGAACCGGACGGTTGCATTCCAGGGACCCTGGGAGGCACCCTCACGGAAGAGCTTGAACTTGAAGTGGCCAACGCCCGGCAGTGCGTCGGCAAAGGCATCGGGAAGCCTCTGCACCGGCCCAGTAACTGGCGAGTGCAGGATCAAGAGGAACTCCCCGATAGGGAACACACCCCAGGCCGGGCGCCGCGGATTCTCCAGGGAGTCGGAAGAGGCGGAGGACAACTCCGCGCTCTCTTCCTCGCTGTCGGCGACAGCAGAGGGAGCATATTTAGGAATCGGGTCAAAGCCTGGGGGTGGAAGAACAGGGGTGGCTTCCTCCTCGCTCGATGAGTCGTGAAGAACAAGGAGGTTTTTGCCACGACCAATGCCGATGCTAACGCCGCCACTAACGGCACCCGCACTCCTCAAGCCAGCACGGCCGCCGCCCTTGCCGCGACCAGCGCCGCTCCCGGCGGCAACGGAGGCGACCGTCTTCCCCCGCCCTCGACCGCTTCTCTTGGGGGGACGGCCGCGAGGACGTTTCGCCGGAGGCGCAGCGGCGGTCTCCTCAGCGGCAGCGTCCATGGGCTCAGGCTTCACCATGGCAGAGAGGCGAGGAAACAAGAAGAGGAAGGCGAAAAGGGAGCAAGGAAGCGCGAGTGAAGAAGGAGAAAGAAAACGGTCAAGATTTATAGCAGAAACAGGAGACAACGTGGGAGACCCAACCGTCACCCACGATCCCACGATCTACACGTGGTAACGAAACTCAGTTGACGGGACCTTTCAGTAACTGCAACCGGGTCCACGCACAGAAGCCAAGGGGGCGAAGCGAAGCCGCAAGCCGGCAAAAGATTCCCGGGCGCTGCGCACCCGCCAAGGCGGCTGCCCAGACCCGGACGAACATACAAAAATCACCCCGAGTCACGGACTCGGGGGCTGCCAAGCCGTCAGCCGGCAAAAAGATACCCGGGGGCTGCGCAGCCGGCAAGCCGGCTGCCCAGACCCGGACGAACATATAAAAAACACCCCGAGTCATGGACTCGGGGGCTGCGAAGCCGTCAGCCGGCAAAAGATTCCCGGGCGCTGCGCACCCGCCAAGGCGGCTGCCCAGACCCGGACGAACATATAAAAAACACCCCGAGTCATGGACTCGGGGGCTGCGAAGCCGTCAGCCGGCAAAAGATTCCCGGGCGCTGCGCACCCGCCAAGGCGGCTGCCCAGACCCGGACGAACATATAAAAACACCCCGAGTCATGGACTCGGGGGCTGCGAAGCCGTCAGCCGGCAAAGATTCCCGGGCGCTGCGCACCCGCCAAGGCGGCTGCCCAGACCCGGACGAACATAAAAATCACCCCGAGTCACGGACTCGGGGGCCGCCAAGCCGTCGGCCGGCATAACAATTCCCGAGGGCTGCGCAGCCGGCAAGCCGGCTCCGCAGACCCGGATGTATATCTAAATCACCCCAAGTCACAGACTCGGGGGCTGCACGATATAACGACGACAGAAGATAAGCGATAGCAGGAAACGTGAAATTTCGACCCGGCTAGATGCTCAAGCCGGCCCAAAATTCGGGGCTGAGGCATGGTGATTATCATCACCAAACAAAGACGAATTCCAGTACAAAGGCCCACAGCCACAAGAGGAAACGACACTTATGATAACAGATCACGGCAAGAGCAGAATAGCAAATTTTACAAAGTAGTCTTCAAAAGAGCACGACATANCGAATTTCTTACAAAGTAGTCTTCAAAAGAGCACGACATAGCAAGATGAATAATGTGGCAGGACAGTTAATAGTACGGAATGACAGTTACACCCGGCATCCCGGGGAAACAAGTAAATCAAGCAGTAGCAGCATCTGTAGCAGCAGCGGCGTCGCCGGTTCCAATATCTTCAGTCGGCTGTGGCGCCGAAGACGGCTCGGCAGGCACCAGCTTCGTCAGGTCAACCGCCTCGGCAATTCGCTCGGAGGCCTCGGCAATTTCTGGACGCAAGTCCACGAAGGATGTCCCGGCGCGGAAGCCGTCCATTAGCCTACTCATCAGCACGCCCGGATACCATGACTTCACCACGGCCAGGGCCATGTCGGCGCCTCCGCGCGCCGCCATCTCCACTTGCTCGTTGATGCCGCAGGCGCTCCTTCGAGCCGGGCGCATAAGTCGGGGAGAGCAGTGGGCAAGGAAGAATCCGGCCATAAGTTCTCAAGCACGCCGTCAGCCGCTTCCTTTTAGCCACTTGAATTCCTGGCCGAACCGCAGAAGACGGGAGGCGGTAGTCGGAGCAGACCCAGCAGCAGCACAGAGGATTCCGGTCGGGAGTGAGCCGAGGCAGCATCTTTTTGGAGTTGCGCATCCACCTCGGGATAGAGGCCTGCATGACAAACCAGTGAGGCCGAGCAGAAGGCCCCAAGCAAGAAACCAAGGAGAAAGGAGACCTCACTTACCGAGGATCAGCTCGTTTACGCGCTCAACTTCCTTGACCAAGCCGCTCACCAGCTGTTCCTGCTCAAGCTCGCGCGCCTTGGCCGCCTGGACGACCTTGTCGTGTTCTCGCGGAAGCCTTCAGCTGATCCCTCAACTCGGTCGCATTCTCGCGGAGAGACTCAACCTCGCTCTGCTTCCGACGCTCGGACTCCCGCAGTTTCGCCGCCTCCTCGCCCAGCCGGACGACCTCGAGGCGGCGCTCTTCTAATACCTTTTCCGCCGTTTGGAGATCCGTCTTGGCCAAGG
This sequence comes from Puccinellia tenuiflora, assembly GCA_012064385.1. NCBI lineage: Eukaryota > Viridiplantae > Streptophyta > Magnoliopsida > Poales > Poaceae > Puccinellia > Puccinellia tenuiflora. The sequence goes on from QRDG01000705.1 coordinate 385,496, forward strand.
TCAGGGCGGCGTCCTTCTCCTTCAGCTGCGTCTCCAAGCCGGCGCGGGAGGTGGCGTCACCTGTGGAGATCAAATCACCGTCAAGCCAAGACATGCAAGAGAAAAAGGCAGAACGGCAAGACAGAGTGCAGAAGGAAAAAGGAAGTCAAACCTTTAGCCGCCTCAAGCTCCCGCCTGAGCAATGCCTCCACCTTGGCCGCCTCGACAAAGCCTTGCTCTAACGAGGAGCGAAGCAACGCAATGTTGGACAGATTTTCCTGGGCCACCCGCTCCACCAGCTCGGCAAGGGGGAACTTCCCCGACGCATCGGGCCGAGCCGGCACCGGTCCGGAGTACGGCGGAGAAGACACCAAAGTTGATTGGCGAGGGCCGGGGAGCGAAGCCGTCGCTTCCGCGATGGCCTTATCCTTGGCCGTCTCGGATACGGTTAAAGAGGGAGTGGGGAAGGCGAGATACCCGGCCCCGGCGCCGGGCCGAAGGACTATCTGGAAAGCGTCTGCCGACGCCTCACCAGCACCGACAGAAATGGGAGGGTTGGAGTCAGCCGCGGGATGAACGGCGCTGGCCGACCCCGGGTTGACCACATCCACCTCCATCGTCATCGTCGCCGTCTCCGAAGGCGGATCAGCCGCTTGCGCCACAGGGGCCTCGGTGACAGGCACCGAGGCCGACTCCGCTACAACGACAGGTGCCGTCTCCATTATTGGGAGCGGCGCCCTACGAAGCAAGGAAAGCGTCACCACCAAGTGCAAGTTGCGAAGACCCCTACCACAAGACAAGGGTTTACCCGACGCAGGAGCCCAGCGCCCTGACCGTCCTCCTCTTCAAGCGCTTTGGCGGAGGGGAGGGCACGTCGTCGGACGGGCGCTTCGCGCCTCCGGAGGATACCACGCCGCCCTTTGCCGAGACGGCAGAGTCTCCAACCGACCGCTCCACGCCAGCTGGCACCACTCCAGCCCCAGCGCCGACCTCCGCGGCCTTGCGGGCACCCGCGCTTGCACCCGCTCCCTCCTCATCCACCTTAGCAGCCGCCGACCGCTTTGTAGCCGCCTGGGCGTCCATCGACGCCCGGATCGAGTCCGCCTGCGCCAGCTCCGCGTAAATAGCCTTCTCCATATCCTCGATACCCGAGTCATAACCAAGAACAGTAGGAGGGGAAAGATTAACCACCTGGGCACGGGCCTTGTCGGCGGCGGATTCCGCCTTCTCCACGTTCGTCGCCTTCGCCCTCTCCTCCTCCTTCGAGGCCAGCAACTGCTCCACAGTTAAATCAGCATCAGATGCTCCAAGGCCAAGACCGCCTGCGCCGTCCGAGCATAAAATTCCCTCTCCAAGTCATCCGGATTCAAATCGTAAATAAAATCACCACCTAAAGCAGGACCAATCACCTCATTTCTGGCCCCTCCGGCAGGGACACCCGTCTCCCCCGCCATCCTGGCGTCCACCTCGGCCCAAGCCTCAGCCACGATCGCGTCCGCCCGCTCTTCCGCTGTGGGCTTCCCGGCGGGCGTCAAGCCGGCTGTGGTGGGCCGGGATGGAGTAGAAGCCCGTTTCTTGGCAGGCAGCACGCGCTGCCTCGTGAATGCGCCCCTCTGCTTGCGGGACACGGCGTCTGCATCAACGTCGGCGGCGGACTTCGACCGCCTCTCTGTATTCGCGTCAACATCGGCGGTCGATTTCGACCGCCGCTCCCTCAAGACCGGCTGAGGAAGAGAGCCATCCCTTTTCTTCCGGCCACCGCCTCCAACGCCTTGGTCCTACGAGAGGACGGTGCCGGCTGGGAGGCTGGCATGGAGGAAGAACCCTCTGAGTCCGGTTCAGAGCCAGTGGAGAGATCTACTACCACACGCACGACATCGTCAGCCTGCCCGGCGACCCCGGGCTCAGAAGACTTACCACGGGACGACGAAACCGGGGGCGGATCGTCGTGCTCGAGATCCTCGTCCCTGTAGGCTGCCGAGTCGGAGTCGGGGCCGGCGGCAGGGACCGGGCTCGTTGCAGTCCGGGCAGCGCCATCATCACCCCCATCATCGCCGCCGGTATCAGCATCTCCACCAGACGACTCGGTGGTATCGCCGCGTGTTTCCGCGACGACACGGGCATCGCCGCCTGATTCGCCTCCAGCGGCAGTGTTCGCACCTCCACCCGCCTGCTCCTCGGCGGCACTCTCCTCCAGCAAGGCCGTCAGCTCCGCGGAAAGGGGACCCTGGATATCAGGCTCGAAGACTACTTCAAAATCTTCAACCATCTGGAGCTCACAAAGCTATGCGACGAGCCGGCTAGATCAGGCGGCAGCCGGAAAAGGAATTGGAAGCAGAATGAGAAGGGAAAAAGCTAACCTCAGGAGCTTGATCCGAGCGGGTGAAGGGATCGAGCCCGAAGTCCCAATCCTCCTCAATCTTGTCGGTAATGAGACGGGAAACCCACTCGCATAATCTCTCCTGCTTCGGGATATTCATGGAGGCTCGAGTGGGATCCCGGATGCCAGAATAGAAGCACATCTTGTGCGAGCGCTCCTGCAGCGGGTACATCCGCCTTGATACCCAGGCCAGGGTCAGGTCCCTAGACGTCAAGCCGTCCGCTACCAGTTTCTCCAGTCGGGCGAACAAGGTGCCCTGCAGATTCACATCGACCGCCGGTTTCCGGCTCCAAGATCTGTCCGCCGGACGCGAGTCGGTGAAGGCCGGGAGGCCGACTCGGTCAACCCCAGTAGCGTTCCGAACATAAAAGTACGTATTTTGCCACTTCTTGATAGATTCGGGCAGATGGATCTTGGGAAGCGGCGTGCCCTTCGCGCTGATGGAGACGCTGCCGCAGTCGCGCTGCTGCCCAGCGGTCACCTGGGACCGCAAAAAGAAGAACATGCCGAAGAGCTCCATGCTGGGCCAAACGCCCAAATACGCTTCGCACAGCGTGACGAAGCAGGACAGCTGCGTGATGCAGTTTGCCCCCAGATGGTGAGGCTGCAGCCCATAAAAATGTAGGAATTCATTGAAGAACGAGCTGACAGGAAGCCCCAATCCCCGCTCCACATGCGTGTAGAACATGACGAATTCGCCCGGTTTGGGCCTCGGCGAGGTCTCTCCTGGGGGAGGGGCGCGAGCCTCCACATCGCCCATCTTCCCCAGGGACCCATTCCGGTGAAGCTTCAGAAGGAACTCATCATCGATGATGGAGCGCATCCAAGCACCCGTGCCCGCCATGGAAGATCTGTTGCCCGTGATGGGAGAGGCGGGAGCAGAAACGGCGAGATGGAAAAATCGGCAAGGAGCGAGAGGAGCAAGGACCGGCGAAGAAGACGAAGCGGGAGAGGGGAACGATAACTCTGGACCCTCCCCCTCTTTTCCCCTTTAAAAGCGGGGCAGGCGGAACCGCACCGCTCAGCGCGCCACGTGGGGCGCGAGCAGGCCGCACCATCCGCAGACGATCCCACTAACAGGCAGTTGCCGCAGACGATCCAGTCCGTCGAAGACCGAAGCGACGTGCCCCTGACATCGGGCAGAACACCACCATCACGACCAGGCGGCAATACGTGGCTGACGTATGTCACGACCCACGATTCCCAAGACATCAAAACTACCGGAGACCGGCTACCCCAGGCCGGACGAGCCGCCCTCGGCCACCATCACCTTATCCGGCAAACTTCGAGCCGGACGACTTCAACTACAGCGACACAAACAAAACATTGAAGCTCGAGAAGTCTACCCGGCAAGCCGGCAAGACTCCACGATCTCGGGGGCTAGTGTTGGGGATATAAACCCCGTATACCCGAGAGAAGCCAAAACTTCCAAGGGCTCCAGTTGGCCGCTTCCAGGCGGATCCCGCCGACCGGCTCCAGCAACTTCGTCCGGCTAGAGCAGCCGGCCTCTACCCACCGACCGGTCCGTACTGGTAGGCCCGGATCATCCAGCCCCTGTCGGGCGTTACTGCTACAATGTAATGATGAGATAGCTCCAGCCGGCTCCAGATCGTAGTGATGTCATAGGGGTAAACATGTAATCTCCCTGTAACCCAAAACCCTAGCCGCTGCCTATATAAGGCGTGCAGGGGCCTCCTGCGCGAGGGGGCTCGGATTCTCAGACACAGACATACGTAGATCACCATCTTCCACCTCCAGCCGGCTTGACAACTCAAGTCGGCACCACCGCAATACAGCTCCAGGAGCAACCTTTGTAACCTGAATCGGTGATCAAGTAATACAAGCAAGAACAGCAGGACGTAGGGGTGTTACCTCCACCAGGAGGGCCCCGAACCTGGGTAACTAGCGTGTGTTTGCATGTTTGTTGCTCAATCCCGCGCGAGCATCCGATCGTCGCCTGCCCCACATTCTTTTCCGTCTCCGATGGATATGCCGTGCTATCCACCACGACAATACGGATCTGAATGTGGCAGACCCATTGACTAAACCTCTTCCACGAGCAAAACATGATCTACACCGAGAGGCCATGGGTGTTAGATTGCTACAAATGTAAACTAGATTATTGACTCTAGTGCAAGTGGGAGACTGTTGGAGATATGCCCAAGAGGCAATAATAATGATTGTTGTTTATCATATTTCTCCGTTCATGATATGTTTAATTCCATGCTAGAATTGTATTAACCGGAAATGAATACATGTGTGGAATGTAAACGGTAATGAGTCCCTAGTCTTTCCTCTTGTGACTAGTTCATTTGATTAAGTGATGGTTAGATGTTTCCTAACCATGGATTTATGAATCACTTAATAACGAAGTTTGTATCATAGGTGATGATATAATGGACAAGACTCAAATTAAATAGATGTCAAATATAGTTTCCTCTGACCATGAGATTATGTCACTCCCGCTTATCGGAGGAGAGCTTTGTGGACATCAAACGTCACTTCGTAACTGGGTGATTATAAAGGTGGCTTTCAGATTCTTCGATGATAGGTTGTTGGTGGCGTGTTCAAGACTGGGATTTGTTCGTACAACAGTTGGATAGATATCTCTGGCCCTCTCGGTAGTTTAGCATCCAAACGCTTGCAAGCATATGACTAAGTGGCTAGTCATAAGGGATCCTATTCTATGGGAACGAGTAAAGAGAACTTGTCGGTAACGAGATTAATCAGATATGGAGATATCGGTAGATTGAATCTCGGACAAGTAATATATCGTGAAACAAAAGGAATCATATATGGATTAATTGAATCCCGGACATTGTGGTTCGACTAGTAAAGTACTTCGTCGAATATGTAGGAATTAATATGGGCATCCCGGTCCCGCTATTAATATGACATATTCGCGAACCCGCAGAGTCACACACTTAACGTTCGATGTAGTTAGGGTTCGAGATAAATGATGGTGAGAACGAATATTGATTCGGAGTCCCGGATAGGATCCCGGACGTCACGAGGAGTTCCGGAGTGGTCCGGAGAATAAGATTCATGTAAGGAAAGTTGTTTCCGAAGGTTAAGAAAGGTTCGGGAATTTATCGGTAAAGTACCGAAAAGTTCTAGAAGGTTCTAGAGGGGTCTAGAAGTGGGGCCCATAGGAGTATGGGGCCCACAAGGCATGAAGGGGTAGTGGGCTGGCCTATTGGGCCAGCCGCACCACACCCTCAATGGCCCATTCGGGCCAAGCTTCTAGAAGGGGGGGGGGGGGGGGGGCGGCCTAAACCCTAGGGGTTGCTTGGGGGGCAAGCCTCCCCCCTTGCCGCCGGCCCTAGATGGGGTGGGGCGCAGCCCCCCCTTGGCCCCCTATATAAGGAGGGGTAGGGGAGGGGGTGCGGCACCCTAAGGTCCACCCCATAGGTGCCCTAGCCGCACCACCCCCAACCCTAGCCGCCGCCTCCCTCCTCCTCCTCTCTCCCGATAGCCGCTTGGCGAAGCCCTGTCGGATCTCCACCATACACACCACGCCACCGTCGTCGTGCTGCTGATCTCGCGAACCTCTCCACCACCTCTTGCGGGATCAAGAACGTGGAGTCTTCATCGAGCTGTACGTGTGGATCTCTCGGAGGCGTTGCTCGTGCGGCGCTTGGATAATACATCTCCTCGCGACTAGACGAGTCTAGTTGCGGGGATCGACTAGCCAACCCCTGCCTCGACAAAACACTCACGGTTTTCTTCGAGGGTGAGATTCGATCTCCTTCTTGCTACCAACCTCTCGTAGATCGGATCTAGATGTTGGGTTTATTCCGCTATCTTTGTGTAGGAAATTTTTTTATTTTCTATGCTACGACCCTGCAGATTTAATTGTGTAATTACATAGCACAATATTGAGCTCTCATCAACCGAATGACTGAAAAGGATGACAAGAACAATTGGATTGCTAAAACAACAGACTATGTGAATAGATGTGTAGAGACAGATAAAGAATAATGTGGAAAATTCAGTAAAATTATAGATTCGAATGAATGTTAGTTGAATCATCGGTTTAGAGTTATTTTCCCGAATGCCATAATTGTTTGGATTCAAAATCTTCGTGCGGAGTGTTAGAGTATATGAAGAGTGGAAGTTGTATAGTCGTGACCGTATTTTTAATTGTTGGCTTTGTGAAAGTGCTTAATTATGAGACAATCTGTTGCATATACTATGGTCTTTACTCTGTTCAGAGTATGACATCGAAAGGTGCAAGAGCCACTTTTATCTTTGTATATGACCTAATGCGTGCCGGTTCAATCTGACTTTCAGCACTGAGGTTGGGAACATCATTTCGTTGCCCATAGGAACTAATGAAATAGACGGCAAGAAAATAAGAGTCCAGATTCTCCAAGCATGTGCATTACACGATGGCATGTTGTGGATTATGTGGACGTAAGAGGGTGCCTTTCGCGACCTTTTGCGTTTGTGGCCTCGGCTCCTTGTGCCTGTCCCAATCTGACAAAATGAACTTTTTTTTGTTAATGAGCCTTAAACAAGTTGACTAGACTCTTATCACAAGAGCTGTGGTGTGCTAATGCAATGGCATTCTCCACGGTACTTTTTTTTTGTTCTTGTCACACATAAAAGTTAAATCTCGCCGTGTTAAACGGAAAAAAAAAGAGTGAAACTGATGGTTATGCTTTACTTTGTATTTGTTGAAGTATGATCGATGAGCTGAACTCAACATCCTAACTCATCAGTTTACCAGAGGACGTGCTAATTTTCATCTTTAATCATTTTTGTATATATAAAAGCTGGATCATAGAAACCATATCAGTATTATATTACGATTGTGATCCACACCGTCGAACGTCGTATGCAAAACTAAACTAATCCAGGTTGACATTCTAATACTCTGAACCGATCGAGAGCGCCATTATGTACTCAAGTCGTATGATGACATTCCGATCGATAGCGAGTGCTCACATCACCGGAATGGGCGGCGTTATCTTAAAGCAGAATTCTCGATCGTCATGGCCATCGCCGGCCGGCCAACCTAACCACTCTCTCTACTCTATTGCCAGCCACTCCATGCCCTTCTCGATCGAAAGCCTCCGCCGTCGCCGTCCATCCATGGCCGTCCTCCCGCAGCCGCAGGTGCACATTGATTGCTAACTAATCATGCCACGATATGGCCTGAATTATGACGAGGCTGGATGGTGATTTGACAAATGGGAAATCCTGCCTCTTGGCACGCATCATTCCTTGGCATATATCGATCCTCATCACTATCTTTGGGTGCTACTCAACGATGCTTCTAGCTTTTGCTCTCATGGGGCCAGCTGATCTACAATGGACTAATGGAACCTTGGTGCTTGCTGCTGTCACCGGGGCATACACGTGTTAGCTGGAATTTTTCTATGGTTATTCTTTGTGGGAATAAAGAGGACTGCCGGTTGTTAGAGTATATAAAAACCTTATGGAAAGATATGGTAGAGATAGGATTAGTTTCTTGTCTTGTACTCCAAGTGGGTCCCCTGTACGCCTATATATACTCGCCCATGAGGCTCAAGCAATACAACAACTATTCCACCAATCCCTCTCTATTCCTTCTACATGGTATCAGCCTAACTGATCCAACCCTAGCCGCCGCCACCGCTTCCGCACCGCGCCGCCCCCGGGGAGGTCGATCTCCATGATCTCCGCCGGGGGCCGTGCCGCCCGTACATAGGGTTCATCCGCTGGTCCTATGGATCGGCTGCCCTAGAGTCTTTTCTCCCGATCCCTTGATCGGGTTTTTATCTCTCGCGCCGGCGTTCTTCTTTTTGGTTTTCCGATCTAAGATCGGTTTGCGTCGCCCATCGCCGCCGTCGTTCTCACGCGCCTCTACTCCGTCACCGGCGTGACTACCGGCTTCTTCCCCGACAAGGCGGCTTCGCGCGCCGCCTCGGCGGCCCGTAATGGCCGCCTTCCGCGCGTAAGCCCGCCCGTCGCCCTCGCCGGCCGTCGCCGCCCTGCTCCGATCGGGACTCCTCCGCCCCACGCCGCCACCATGGTCACCTCATGCACGGCGCTGCATCGGCCGCTCGGGCCGTCCGCCGCGGTCGCCCGGCTGCCCGCTTGGGCGCCGGCATCGCGCGTCGCCCGCGTCGGTCATCGACGCCGTGTTCTGCTCGGACGCCTCCGCCACTCCGCATGTCGTCTGTCGTCTCCGAGCGCCTCTACTTCAACAACGACGTCGACCTGCACCGGCTCACTCCTCGACAGCCAGCCATCGCAGCCGACTCGCCGGCGCCGACTCCGCACCGGCCGGCACCTTCAAGCCGGCTATCGCGGCCGACTCGCCAGCGCCGACTCTGCACCGACCGGCTCATCTTCACCGACCGCGCAGCAAAGCCGGACGCGTCGTCCAAGGTACGCCTCGACGCGTCGCAGCCGGCCTCCCTCGTCTGCACGGTCTCCATCGCCGGTTCGTCTTCGCCGTCATCGACCGGGACTTCACCGACCACTTCGCCTTCATCACCGAGCAGCATACCCACCTCGTGGGCGATCGGATTGGCCATCCGCCCACCCGCGATCGGCCCCATCCACACCACGCAGCCGACCTAATCAGTCGCCCGCGTGCGCCTCCACAGGATCCCGTGAAGATCGCCCGAGTATGAGCGCCTATCCACCGATCGAGCAATGGGATGCCGCTGCGTCGCCCCTTCAGGCCGCAGCGCCACCTCCCCGTGGTTCTCCAGGCGGCTACCTCGACCTGCACGCTACCGCTACGTCGCCCCTTCGGTCCGTAGCGTCGCGGCACGCGGTCCACCCCGCCGCCCCGAGGCCGTACCCGCGGCTGCCCGACACGCGCGCCGTCACTGCTTCGCCCCTTCGGGCCGTAGCGCCACGGCACATAGTCCACGCCAGCTACTCGCCAGCGTCGCCGTCATCTTCCCCAACCACTTCATCTACTCCGACAACCGCGGGCGACATCAGCACCTTCTACCCCACGTCGATTGGCGCCGCAACCGTCGTCGAGTCCTCCTCTGCTGGCCCCTCCGACCTGGCGTACAGCTCATACTGGTCCCCGTCTACGCATGCCCGGTGATGGCAACACCGATGCGTGCCTTCGTCCACGATGTGTCCCCGGGCTTGGCAAACCTGGTGCGGCGCCTCGTCTACACCGACTAACCTTCTGTCTACGCATGACCGGTGCTGGCAACACCGACGAGTGCCTTCGTCCACGATGTGTCCCCGGGCTTGGCAAAACCGGCGCGACGCCTCGTCCACGTCATCTTCCACTCGGCGCACCACTGCGCCCTGACTACCTGGCGCTACCTTGCGCCCGCGGCTCCTGACGGCTCCCTCGACACCGGCAACCCCGACTCGACATCGACCACAGCACTCCTCGCACGGCTGCCTCGACTACGGCCTCACCACCCTACGCTCTCGGCTCCTTCGACATCGGCACAAAGGGCTACCGCCTGCTTGAGCACCTCATCGGCTTCCTCTACAGTTCAAGCTTCCACGCCGCGACACCGTCCACGACGTTCCCGCTACGACTGCGGGGTGATGTCAGCCCACTGGATTCTATTTCGGCTTATCTCCAGTCTGACCGTCTGCGACGCTCCTGCTGTTTGCGACGCTACTGCTACGATTGCGGGGGATGTTAGAGTATATAATCGTTATGGAAAGATATGGTAGAGATAGGATTAGTTTCTTGTCTTGTACTCCAAGTCGGACCCCTGTACGCCTATATTCACTCGCCCATAAGGCTCAAGCAATACAACAACTATTCCACCAATCCCTCTATATTCCTTCTACACCGGTTAAAGAAGTCCAAAAGTAAAAAAAGGGAAAACCATAGTGTGAAACTACTGAAATTCAGATTTAGCAAGACATGAATATATGTAGTAAACTACAGTCACTCAGATTTTCAAGCAATTCTTTTGTCCCTCAAAAACTCACATAATCTTATGTCTCCTCCAACAACAAAAAATCCGTGTCCCTTGAGGTCAAAACCGTCTAGATTTGGTCCCTCGACATAGTATTGGTTTCAAAAATCTGGGCAATGTCATATCAAACATTACAAAAATCATAAATAATGAATAAAACATAAATATCCGAGCAAATTTCTAGAAAAAATTGAACTCCATTAAAATTGGATTAAAAGGGGTCGAATTAGGGTTTTTTAGATCTCACATATTTTTCAAGAAAAAACTCTGGAATATTAGCGGTTTCTCTAAGTTTCATGATATTCCCCATTTTTTAGGTTTATATTTTTTTGTTTTCCCTAAATGTTCCCTCATATTAGTTATTTTGTATAAAAAATAACACATAAATAATCTTCAGTTTATAAATTTATTTACACATTTCTCTCTTTTTTTCCTGGTAAGTTGATGTTTTTTAAAGAAGACTTCATTTTTATCATTTCTGGAAATTTTCGTATTGTCTCCATTTTTACATTTTTTTCCAAAACCATGTTGGTTGGACTACCAGACATGTCAAACCTTTGTCGCGTCATTGTTAAACGGCTTTTAACTTTGGCGAACCTAAGGTATTGGCAGTTGAGGTTGCAAAATTTCCAAGAGAGCCAAATCTAACACTTTAGCAATAGTTGAGCTTTCGTCCGACGCGCAAAAGTGGAGGTTGGAATTCAGGTGCAAAGTTGAGGATGACGAGATGATCCAGTAATATTTTTGCTGGTAATCTCCCGATATAGCTAAGGTGTAAAATTATTTAGGGAACAAATCTGAGGCGGAAAAAGGGTAATTTTCAAAATTTAAAGGAGAAACTAATTAGAAAAAAAATAAGAGTGGCAATCTAAATATTGCTAGTATATCAGGACTGTCTTATAAATAACTCTAATGAGTTATCTTGGAATTTAGAATAAAAAACCTATATTATGCTTGACATGTGTCACAACTGAATCCACTAATTTGGAGTATGCAATATCCTAAATGAGAAAATTAACTACCTAATCCTACCCACTCAAAAGATAATTTGCATTCCAACTTCTTACGAACTAATGCAATGTATTTTTTTAGCAAAATTTCCCATATCACCAATTTATAAACGAAAAAATGGAGAACTTAGGACTAAAACTCATGATCTACAAACCCAAAGAAAAGGAAAAACCATCATACTACACTAGATGTTTTGTAATAATATAGATTTCTATAATTTTTAATACTTACTTCAATGATAAGGAAATATTTTGAAGCCAAAAAATCGTTGAACCTCACTTGCTTTCGTGAAATTTTGAACCTAGAGTATCTCTATTTGTGGAGAAGTGGTGTCTGTAGCGAGAGAAACTGGACTCGCTCTCCGCTCTCCTCTCCCTTCCCTAACCCTAGCCGCCACCGCCGCGCCGCCGCCGCACGCCGCCGTCCTCCCCCCCCCCCCCCCACCCCTCCCCTCCCCTTCATCTCCCGTCCCCGCCCTAGCGCCGTCTCCCCGGGAGGCGGCCGGGGCGGCGCGCGCTTCCCTTTCCCCTCGTTCTCCCTCCCGCCCCCTCCCCCCGCCGCCGCGGGCGCCCCCGGCTCTGGCCCGGGTGGTGCCGGCGGCGGCGGGTCCTCCCCTACCCATGCGCGTGTCCCCTTCTCGGGGCAGGGGGAGGCGGCGGTGTTGCTCGGTCGGTGGCGGTCCGGCGACCTGGTGTGGTGGCCGGCGGTGAGCGAGGTGGTGTGCTTCTCCTTGGCGGCGGGGCAGACTAGTGCGGCTGGTTTGCCGGCGGCGCGCCCCCGGCCCAGATCTGGGCCCCATCTGGGTCCTAGCGGGCCGGCTCCGGCGCGACCATGCTGCCCACTGTGCGGGGATGCGGAGGAGCGGCTTGGACAGGGGGCGGCGACGCCGACGGCGTGCCTTCTGCAGCGCGAAGGCGGGAGCTTTACGGGCCTCTGAGGGCCCGGCCGGGCCTGTGGGCCCACGGGCCTGGTATGCTCCTGCTATTGCGTCCGGTCGGTTACTGTCGTTGACGGTGGAGGTTGGGCCCTCCCGCGTGCCGACGGTGCTGCTGCCCCTAGTCTCGGCTCCTCTTCTTCGTTGTGCAGGCCCCACTTCGCGGTGCCGTGGTGAGACGGCGTGGGATGCTTCAAGACCGTGTTGGCGCAGGGTGGTGGACGGTTTGGTGGCGGGCTCCGGAACGCCCGAGGTGAAGGTTGGGATCGGGAGAAATCCCTGTCGGCCTGGCTGACACTGGCGCGGTGGCACCTGAGGGTGCCGCCGGACCTTCCTGGAGGCGTCGGGGGCTACCCTTCCTTTCTCCTCGCCGCGTACCGGGGGAAACCCTTTGCAGCAGCATCGTCATCGTCGCGTCCCTTCTTGGAGGTGTTGTTTGGTACCGGCGTTTCAGAGTCTAGGAGCTTGGTGGGAGGTCTCCGGTGGGCGCAGCGGTCGCGAGGGTTCTCCGCTTTTGTTGATCCGCCGTTGTCGGCATTTGTTTCTTTTATATTTTCTCTTTCGTTTCTTTTGGTAAAGCTCCAAATCTAGAAGGTTTTGACAGTCGAGGTTACGAAAATTCCGATCGAGGAAACTAAATCTGCACTTTAGCAATAGTCAAGGGGTCTAAAATAGAATATCTTTTGTCGAAAGCACGAAAGGTTTAGGTTGGAATTCAGGCACAAAGTTGAGGATGACGAAACGAGCCAGTAGATGTTTTTGCCGGCAATCTCACCTCCGATAGCTAAGGTTTAAAATTATTCCGGGAACGAATATGGAGGTGGAAAAGAAAATAAGGATTTTGTCGACATGTGTCGCGGCTGAACCCACTAATTTTGGGTAGGCAATATCCTAGCTAGACGAGAAGATTAACAACCTAATCCTAGTCACTCAAAAACAAAAATCGCATTCCAACTTTTTCGAACCTAATGCAATGCGTATTAGTGTAGCCACTGAAAAATCCTGTGGCTAGCTTGCGATCAAGCGTGCACGAGTGCTTGTCTCTCTCAGTGCACTGCTGTTTAGGCACTTTAATTGCTCGGCTTTGCGGCAACCGGCCGCTGCCCATCGATCGAGAGCGGAAGTGGATTTGCTTGGCCGCCGGTCGCCGTCGCCGTGCGTGGCCTCCGGCTGTCGTCTCCACTTCTGAATTTCATGGCGCGGATGCCACCACGCGTCGCGCACGTACAATTCTCTGTTGTCGATGTCGTCTTGGACCAGTGACTGACTGGGCATGCACTGGTCCTCCTGGCGGCCTGCCCCGGTTTCTGTTCACATTCGGCTCTCACTTTCCCCTTTCAAGTTCAAGACTCGCTCGCGCAATTAGGGCTGGACATAAAGCTCGAAGCTCGGCGAGATTAATGAGCGCTCGGTAGCTCGACTCGTTTGAGCTCGGCTCGTTTTCTTAACGAACCGAGCTGAGCAGCAATTTTAGCTCGTTAACACTAATGAGTTAAACAATCAATCTAACGAGTTTCATGAGCTACTCGTTAAGCTCGTTAACATCGTCGCAGTATGCTGCAAATATGCATGGATGGCCTTATAGTGTAACCCATCTAATATTAATACGCAAATAGCCCATCAGGAGAACCAAATATCTTCTCTATATGGACGAAAAAATATATTGCTCCTTATGCTTGCTTGATAGCTTGCTTAATTATCTGAATATCCTGATACATCTTCTTAACGAGCTTTAACGAGTTGCTCGTGAGCGCTCGCGAACATATAACGAACCGAGCCAATCTTTCAATTTAGCTCATTACCCTTAACGAGCTTAATGATCCGAGCCTTTACGATCACGAGTCATAACGAGCCGAGCCTTAACGATCCGAGCAGCTCGTTAGTCCAGCCCTACGTGCAATCCTCGTCTATTTTCATTCTACAACAAGCTGACGACATGATTTCCTTACGTACGAAATATCAGGAAGGGTGTTTTGAAGGGATCTCCCCAATCCCCCCGACCTAACCCTCCCCCGGGTGGCGGCGCCGCGCCACTCCGGGGAGCTCCTCCTCCGCGGTCCTCTGGCCTCCTCCAGCCTCTCCCTCCCCTCGCCACCGCCGGAGGTATCGCCGGGCCAAGCCTGGACGGCATGGCGGCGGCGGGGCTTTCCGCTAGTCGCGACCTGGGGGATTGGAGAGGTGCCCCTGATCAAATATGTGGTGGTGGTGGTGCGTGGCGAGATGGCGGCGGTGGCGGCGTGCCCTCTCATGGTGGAGAAGTTATTTTCTATTTTTTTAAACCAAAATAGTTAGTTTGGTTACCTACAAGATACATCTCTGATACCTCTCTATATGTTTGGGGGAGAACAATTGCCCACCCCCCCCCCCCCCCCCCCCCCCCAAAAAAAATTGCAGTAAGCCTCGCCACTAGAGTTTTACCATATTTATGCAAAATATCCATAATGGGAGCATATAGTGCCGAAATGTGACCGGTCCTATGTTCGGCTGCTTCGCATCGAATTTGTGGCAACCGAAGAAAAAATATATTTTTAGGGTGTATTTACACCTATGTCTAAATACTGCCTTACGGAGTATATGTAATATTTATCGGTTTGAGTTGGTTCATAAATTATAACTAAGATACTTCATATCAAGTTACGTGAATTTTTTTTGCAAGTGGGTATGCAGTTTACACTATATTAAAAATACCGCCATATTTGTACATAAAAAATGAGTATGTGAAAAAATTATACACACTACCTACAAAGTAGTATATATACTATCGAAATAGTTATATACTTTCACTACATGTATGGACTCTCCGATTGATACATAATACCTCGTAAATCATGCGACACGCACGTGTGTTGCTACACCCGGGTGTAGTATGAATATGTTCTTAGATATTATACATATATCCAAACGTATCCCCATCAAGTACCTTCCGATCGCGGCGTGTCATCATTGGCTGACATTCTTGAATCCATGACGTTCCTTCAGCTATGGCGTGGGGAGGTCTGGGTTGCCTCCTGACTTATGTATCTGACGTGGTGTGTTTAGGGCAACCATGTTCCTTCACTATTCTCGGTTCTCGTTGTCCGCAGGCACGATCGACACTCTATAGATTGGAGCGAGAGGGAGGTTGGCCCTCTCATGCGATAGCTTGGTGTGTTTTGTGCAACCATGTCTGGTGGTTTCCCAAGGAGGCGCAGCTAGTCGATAATCTCGGGTGCCTCTTTGTGTGGTGCCGCTAATGTACTCTTGTCTATCTTTGTATCGTTTCGGACATATGGCTTGGTCCCTTTTTGTGTGGTGTGGCTACTGTACTCTTGTTTATCTTTGACCTTTTTAAAAAAAAGGTTTCATCAAGTTTAGGTTTTAAACCCCCAAAAAAAAACTTCCGGAAAATTCAAGGTTTCAAAATTCCAATTTTCAAAAATAAAATAAAATTTCAAAGATTTCAACTTACAAATTTTAGAAATTCAACTCCAAAAGATGTAAGCTTTAGGAATTCAAACTTTAGAAATTTCAACTTCTGGAAATTGCAAAAAAAATCCAAAATTTTTCAATTTGAAAATCACGGGACAGTGAGAGATGGACAACTTAGGCACACTTTTTTCCGGCTTCTAAAAGGGCCTCTCCGAGAAGCTCCCCTCCTCCAGTTTCTTCCAGAAGCCCGACTTCGAATTTTGTTTAGACTTCCAAACTACTCTTTCCAAAACTAATTTAGAAGTTTAAAATAATTTTTTAGCCGGACTTCTGGGAGAAGCTGTAGGAGGGGAGTTTCTCGAATTTACAAGGTTACCACTGCCAGCTACTAGCAGGAATAGTAATTCTAGGTCACCCTCCATCTTCCTGTGTTGCGTGTGTGCTTGCGTTCTCGGACACCAATAACAAGAAGATGCCGACCATTGTTGGTGACACGCAAGAGACCAACATGATGGCGTTCGTCTAGAAGCACTTTTGATTTACATAGGCCGCCGGACCTAATAAGGAAACCGATCGAGCTAGCTAGCTAGTGCACGCGCGTGTCACCCAAGGATTGGCCAAAAATGCCCTGTGTTTGCATCGCAGCAGACAAATATCCCATAGATAGAGACACAGAGTGATGATCTAGGAGGGCAGGGCCGGTGCTTCCTGCGTAGTGCGGCAACAAAGTGCCCAAAGTGGTGATGCAATTCGACATTGACCAGATATGAAATTTTGGGAGATCGAGGTCAAGTTTCGCCTGTAGTATAGTGGAACAGGAAGGGCCATGGTGTCCCGTACGGTGGGTGGCGGGAGCAGCGCGCTGGTATGCATAAGATAGTGCTGCCGATAGAGTTGACTCTGAAGGAAGGCACTGAACATGCACGCACAGTGGCCTGGTTGACATTATCCACCACGAACACACTATCTCTGAATTTCTAATACGGAGTACTACTACTACTGGTTCAGGTTTCAGCAATCAGCACGGGGTTTGGTTGGTGGACGTCCCTGTTTCAGCAAATCGAGGCTGCAAGGAATAGGTACGCCTCCCCAGCCTCGATCGTGTACTAATTCTCAGGATTCTCGAGCACACGGTGCGAGGTGCCGAGATGTCCCGGTCGAGCTGGATTCCCCACTGTACAGAGATCGATTTTGCTATTCTATTCTGACCAGAGAGAGAGAGATAAACCAGATGCAGAGATAACATGGATAACAGGATCTGCACCGGGGAAGATGAACAGAGAGGCAAGGTCAAGCAAACATGCGCACGTGGAACCCACAATGAGCTTGGAACTTGGAACTTGGAAGCGACGACCACCTTAAAACCAGGGAGACAGGAGATCGGCGGGCACCACCATGATCCTGTTGATGCGAAGCAATGCATACTAGTGGAGTACATGCTTCCCATGAACCCGGCTCAACCTTCCATTTTGTCTCCCTACTAATCATCAGGAGAGGTACCTCCATAGCATAAAATGTTTTTTTTTCGAGAATCAGAATAATATGTTATTCAATTTGCATAACTGACGAGGGAACAGTTAGCAGATGGCTGGCTCCTTAAAACAAAATTATATAATAATTGAGGAGGGGGATCTTGTTATGCAGTTGGGATCGAGACAAGTTGTATGTCTGTGATCTTGGACGGGATCGTGCTATCTTAACTAAATCCGATCAACCGCAAAGGCATCTATTCCTAAGGGAATAACAGCACAAGCCCATCTCGTTCCCAGCTGGATCAGAGAGAGGGACGTACGGGCGGATACACATGTGGTGGTGTCAATTTGCATGCTAATTAAGCTGCTGTGCCAAGCATATTCCTTGTTAATAATCGAATAGTATTTTTTTTGTATGAAAAGGGCTATTTAACCGCATAATCCACGCAGTAGCAGTAGTGCCTTCTAAGGAGAGACCACCGGGATCAGGCAACAAAGTTCTCTTCGGCGTCTGCGTTGGCTCAAATGCATGCTCAACATGTTGTGATTTGTGCCGAGAATGTACGTGCTCAACATCTGCTTGACCAAGAGGAGAACGAATGGTTCTTATGGATGCTTATATCAGCCGGATTTTCTTGTATTTCAATCCAAAAGGATATCGGCATCTTTCTCATGTTTTCCGGAGTAAATCTGATCAAACAACACACAAACCTAGAGTGTATTCCTTTAGAAAAAAAGTGTCGAAACTACGGTTTTAGGTACCCCTATGTCTGTGTACAAGGCCACTATCGAGATCACGACATGCATTGTCTTCTCATATTTTGAGCCCATCTATCTACTCTTGAGGGTGCCAAGGTTTGGAGGCTTTTAGGACAAGGGATCTCTACATGGAAGATGATACATGGTGTGCTATTGTGTCTCTAACTGGAAATTTTTTTTGGCAAACCAACATGGATTTTTGGTGGCAAGAACACGTGTGGCAACATCTCATGGTGAAACTCTTCCAAATGTTATCCCCGCTAACTTGCCTCGAGCATTGTTCTAATTCTTACATAGACATAGGTCAGGCCGCCTTGTGAATGTTTTTGTTAGTTCGATCCTACCTGTGTATTAAGACTTTTTTTCAAGAGAGATTCTAATCAATTGGAGGAACACGATTGCCAGTCTCACTCACATGAAAAAAGATTTCCGATCTATCACCGGACTTTGAAAACTTAACATTTTAAAGTTGACTGAACAGTGTATATGTCATAGTTGTTTCGACAAGACAACGTTAGACCAATAATTAATTTTTTGATATGTGGTTTATGTGTTTTCCGATTCAGAAATCTTTCGCCATGTTCCATTTCAAAGAAACAAAACGAACAACATCCGCATTTAAATTTGATATGCCTAACGGCCTGTCATCCCAAAACCGACAAGTTTAAGCAACATGGTTACAACCCAACCAAAATCATTACAACAAGACTTGAATCTCTCCTAAAGTCTTGATCTCCTTTTTTTTGCATGATTTCTAGTACTTTCGGAGTCCTCTGACGAGCCGTAGACAGGATGCGCCTTTTCTTCAACGCCATTCGACTCGGGGAGTCCCTGAAGCTTTTTCTTCCATGATCTTCAGACATTTGTCCCGAAGAACGACATTTTTCTTAGGGCATAGTACTCACTAATTTTTATAATGCTTTAACATCTCTGTTGTGTTGGCCGAAATACAAGCCATTCCTGAACTTCATCTCAACAAGTTATTAAACTTCCAGGTAGACCACATCATAACTGAAGCAATCATATTGTCAACAGTTTTTTTTCTTCTAATTTCTGACCCAAAGACTAGTGATCGGTCATAAACAGGGTCAAAACATAATCCTACGAATTAGAACAAACTATTGTGATTTTGCACAACATAAACAGGAAATCAGTAAAGTAGCAGCCGATGAAAGCTTCATCTCAACGAGTTATTAAAATATGTGTTAACTAAACGAGTTATTAAAATAAGTAGTAGTGGTACCGGTAAAAATGATGGTGCCGGTAAAAATGACAGCCTAGGAAAGCCGGCAGTGGGCCCCACTCCGACAAGCAGAGAACAACAGGAGTGGGCCCCACCGCGCTGCGCCTTTCCCCAGCGTTTCTCTCCCTATTTATGCCCCTCGACCTGCTTCTCTCTCTCCTCGTGTCTCTCCGCTCCCCCCAACCTCCACCATCTCCCCCCACCCCCCGGACTCAGTCAGTCAAAACAAATCCAGCGAAATCCCCGGCAAAATCCGCCCTTTTCTTCGCTTGGAATCCAAGGCGAGCTCCACCGATCTCGTCCTCGGACCGAGGATCCATCTCCGCTTCCTCCACCAGCTCACATCGTTTTGTCGCTGGTGGTCTCGGAGCAGAGGCGCACGGGCGATATTCTGGTCGGGTCTCGGTGGCCGAGCCGAAGCTCTCGTAGTTTCGCCGGTCTTCGAGAGGGTTCTCAGCGGCTTAGATGGCGGCGAGGATGATGAGGTGGCCGCGGCCGCCGGCGGCGCGCAAGTTCCGGGTCCGGCTGGTCGTGCGCCGGGCGGAGGGGCTGCCGCCGCCGACCGCGGACCAGGAGGGGAGCGCCGCGCAGCCGAGGGTCGCGGCGGAGGTCAGGTGGAAGGGCCCGAGGGCGTCCGGCCTCAGCTCGCTGCGGCGCGCGGTGCGGCGCAACCGCACCCGGGAGGAGGAGCTGGCCCCGGCCACGGCGGCCGCCGCCGCCGTCTCCGATGGCGGCGCCGCGGTTGCGTGGGAGGAGGAGTTCGAGAGCGTCGTGACGCTCGCGGCCGCGTCTCACCGGGAGGCGGCCGCGTTCCAGCCGTGGGAGCTCGCCTTCACCGTCTTCACCGTGAGCATCTCTCCCCCCTCTGCTCCCTCGAATTGGATTCTACTGCCTTCTGTTGAATTGAATGCTCCTGTTTTTATCTGCGTTTGAGATTTGCGTGATGTGATTTTGGTCTGAATCACGAGTCCTGTTTTCGCCTGGCGCCAGTCGGTATTTTCTTTTTGCAATTTCTAAAAAGTAATAACTCCTCACTCATAATTATTGTCTCAGTCTCATCCTCGCGATTTGTTGAGTCATCTCATCCGTGGAGCACTTAATGTTTGCCAGAATATGTGCTGTTGCTGGATGTCAATGGATCAACCATAAGCATGCAACTGTATTCCTGTTAATATGATAGTAACATTACACCTTGTGAAGATAAGCGCTATCTTCATCTGTAACGACATTACGGTTTCATATGCCTGCTTTTATAGGTGAACATACTTGTATCATAGTTCAGACACTCAAATAACCTCTCCTCAGAATGAACTTATAACCTTGTGATCGAGTTGAATTTCATGATTGTAACTTGTAAGTCCATAATCCTTGCTCTTGTTCCTATTTTGGACGGAGAAGATGTTATTTTTCCAGTTAGTAAGATCCTGAACAAAGCAATAGACCTAGGAACCAGAGGAACTATCCTGAACAATTGCAAATCGTCCTTTAGCAAGTTAGCATGTTTTGTTTGGAGTGGTTTCTTCCAGTCGGTTTGTTTGAGTGACTTCTGCACACAATCTGACCTGCCTTTTTTTTTCTTTCCCTTGTGGCAGGATAAGAACAAAGGCCCAAAGACTAAACCAACAATTCTGGGGACTGCTACCCTTAGCCTAGCTGATTATGCATCAGCAGCCGAAGAGGACATTGAGATAATTCTCCCGATGTCTGTGCCATGTGGTGCACCTGAGTATGCTCCATCGCTTCATGTGAGTTTGTGATGTGAATAACAAGCTATAGTTAACAATTATCGTTTTAATTGACGTCTGGTCTGACCTTGAAATCCCTTTTTTTTATTGCAGCTCACTCTGAGTATGGTGGAACTGAGAGCTCTTCAAGAAACCTCTGATGCTTCACAACGATCTGCTGCGGCCACTCCGTTATCTCCATCATCTTGTGATTCTCTACCTGGAGGAAAAGATGACGTTTCAGTCATTAAAGCAGGGCTGAGAAAGGTGAAAATCCTCAAGGATATGGTGTCAACTCGAAGGTCCAAGAAGGCGTTCCAGAGCGATGAAGGCAGTGATGATAATTGCTATGTTCACAGTGACGGTGCTGAATATCCGTATGGTACCGAGTCTGTCGATGAAGATCTGGATGATAGAACACATGAAGATGAAGTTGCAGATCCAGCAATCAGGAAGTCATTCAGTTATGGTTCTCTGCAGTCTGCCAAACATGTTTGTGGCAATCAAGAGGACTGGGTCTATTATAGTCACCGAAAATCTGATGCCGGTTACCATTTGGAGGAACCGCAGTCATCAACTGCTGAGGAAACTGTGTTGCCAACTGCAAAACGGAGTATCCTTCCTTGGAGAAAACGGAAACTGGGCTTACGGTCGTTAAAGGCTAAAGGTGAACCTCTTTTGAAGAAAGCAAATGGAGAAGAGGGAGGTGATGATATTGACTATGATCGTCGGCTGCTAACACCAGAGGTACATTTTCTTTCCATTGCATTGTTAAAAAAATTAGTGTCTTGTGCTTGGCCAAGAGGCAGTTCAAGTATTTCCCCTAAGAATGGCTTATTTGTACATCACAGAACTATTTCTTAAATGTAGATATCACACTTGATAAAATCTAAAGCTACAAAGATGATTTTTTTCTTCAATAAAAAAATGACACTCCTTATAAAAAATATTTATCATGTGCCAGCAAAATATAGATCAACTTACTGAGCAACGCATTTTTCTACTGCAGGGATCAAGTGAAAATGGGTCAGTTAATGGTATGATGTCAGAATTTGGCGATGACTATTTGTTGTGGGGAATTGGGAATCAAAGGAGGTACTTAGCCGTGATGGTCATATGAGGCTTTCTTCCAATGTCTTCTTTGCATCAATCGACCAGAGAAGCGAGCGAGCTGCTGGGGCAAGTGCATGCACGGCACTTGTGGCCGTTATTGCAGACTGGTTCCAAGCAAATCAGGATGTGATGCCTATCCAGTCACAGTTTGATAACCTGATCCGTGAAGGATCACTGGAGTGGAGAAACATGTGCGAGAACAAGACTTATCGGGAGGTTTTTGCTGACAAGCATTTTGATCTTGAAACTGTCCTTCATGCCAAGATCCGCCCACTCACAGTCTCCCCGAGCAAGTCATTCATTGGATTCTTCCTACCCGAAGGCGCCGATGACATGAGAGGATTTGACTTCCTCAATGGTGCAATGTCCTTTGATAACATCTGGGATGAGATCAGCCGGGCAGCAGAGTCCTCATCTAGTGAAAGCCCTAACATCTATGTAGTGAGCTGGAATGACCACTTTTTTCTCCTCAAGGTTGAGCGTGATGCATATTACATCATTGACACCCTTGGAGAAAGGTTGTATGAAGGATGCAGCCAGGCCTACATTTTGAAGTTTGATGACACAACCATGATCCACAAGGTATCTGGTGAAAAGGAAACATCAAGCCCTGACTCCAGTGGACCTTTGAAGGGTTCTTCAGGGAGCTCCTCTCAGAGTAGTGAGGATGGCATGGAAGAGGCCGTACTCGTGTTGAAGGGTAAGGAATCATGCAAAGAATACATCAAGAGTTTCTTGGCGGCCATACCAATCAGGGAGCTACAGGGGGACATCAAGAGAGGGCTGATGGCATCGACACCGCTCCACCACCGCCTCCAGATCGAGTTCCACTACACAGAAGCATCACCCCCGGAAGAGGTTGCCTCGCCCCCTCAGGCTCTCGCCATTGAAGCCCCGTTCGAGTTCTCATGGCCTGATCCACCACCACCGGCCATGGAAGTCACTCTGACACCTGCGGTCGCCGTCGCATAGCTGCCACTACGTTGGCTGAGACCAGATGGCACTCCGACTTGACACAAACACGAAGAGCTTCTTTTTTTTTTCCCCTCGGGGAAAACCTACTTGAAGATTTTGTTTCCTTTTTGTTTGTGCTCATCTCATGTCTAATATGACCTGTCTAGCTAGTATAGGTGTCCCTCGAGGTATGGGAGCCTTGTGCCTCCGTTTTGTATAAAGAGGCGACTGCTCCTACCTATCTTCGTATTAACCGACTGATTTTGTAAGCATGTACTGTTAACCTTGTACTACAACTAATCAATGAGTAATGCCCTCATGTCAGTTAAGTTTTGGCCTTGTTTCTGAATGCAACTTTCATAGAGCAGAGATTGTTGGAACTCTGAGCCTTCCTGATGCAGCTTGTGACTGCTTCTAAAAATAACAGAGTTTTCTGGTCATTCTGGCTGAAATTTGGGCCCGTGATGGTGCTGTTAGCTATAGCTTGTTGATGGTGCAGTATCGTCCAGGCATGTTGGACTATCAGAGCCAACCTGTCGTCACCAGCATCAAGTACATTTCCAGTGAATGCGACACATGAGCTGCTGCAAAATGTGGATGAAAAGCATACTTTTCAATCTTTTCCGGGTCGGCATGTGACAGCGTTCAACACGGTTGATTCTTTAACGTGTAGTGTAACTTTTGGAACTGCTGTTTTTTTTTTCCTTCTGCACCTTTCACATATACTTTTTGTTTTGAGGGGAGTTTGTGAGTACAGAATTTTTTTTTTCCCTTCTGCACCTTTCACATATACTTCAAGAAAACATCAGCGTCAGTCTGAACTGTGATCCGCGACTCCTTTGGTTACATGCTGACTTTTATTTTAAATAAGTTCGCCAATAGAAAAACCTCTAATTTATTCTGATTATAAGAGTGCACCGGAAAAATTGCCATACCTGTTCACACCATAATTAGTCCGTGAATGATGTAACAGGCAAGACGCGCAATTAGCATCCACAATGCATGTGTTGGACAACCAATATATAATGTTATTTTCCCCTTGTTTTTCACGTCTCTTTTCGAACGTCCCCTTCACAATGTTTCTGGGCTTAAGCTGGCATAATAATATATTTACCTCGTGACTACGACTTCTTGTCGTGTGACATAGGCATCAAGAACCGTCAGATTCATCTGATGGTCCGAATTACTTGGCAGAAAAATTAGTTGCCGTCTGGTTCATCCCATTCATAGTCAAGAGCACAAGAGAAGATCATGGCATTCCAAATTCAAATGGCAAGCCTTGGAATTTGGTACATCATTATCACTAGACACGGGCGGCTGCCTAGCTGTACAAATGCTTCTCATGAAGCAAAGTTTTGCAAGTTCTGGGTATAAAAATCCCCAGATTTCAGGGTGAGTGACAAGACAGGCAGCTGCTAGGTTCGGCTAAAGATGACTCGATCAAGGCAATAGATCAGACACAAGCTCGACAACTCCCCACATTGGCGCGTCATTCTGCATTGATTTGAATCATCAAAAGGATATGGTGTAAGAACTGGGCGCTGGATGAGCTGTATAACCATGATAACCAAAAGTAATTGCAGTGTACAAAACCATACTCACCAAATACACAATGTCAAATGTCTCAGAGTAATCTTTCAGAGATTTCTCGATGTTGGTATTCCTGCAAAACAAGGCTCTTTGTCAGTTGATGCATAATTCTGTACGGACGCAAGTCTCGTCACTTAACCTGTTAAATGGGAATAGAATGCTACAGTGACGCTATATAATGCTGTCTATAGAATGCTCCACTGGCGCTAAACATGAGCTTCTCTGTGATTGTTCACCTTCGATACAACCCCAGAAAAACTTTAGGACAAAAAGACAGCAATTCTTGTCCAAGACTCTCGGCAATTAAACTTATACACTAACAGAGCTTGCGAAGTATCTAAGTCTCCAAAGAAGTAACGAAGTTCACATATCTAATCACATTTCTGTCAACAAAATAAGCTACTTCAAAGAAAAAAGAGTCACAAGACAAATGGGGAAGAGTTCAGATGAAAATTTGGAAACTATGTCATGGCCAGAGAAAAGCCAGGATTATTTCAGCTCATAACACGTCCATAGGAGCCTACAATAGGGACAAAAGGTACACCAGAAGCAAATATATGTATATAACCTATTGTGTTGTTTAGCAACTTACTCGGTTCATCGCAATAGCTAAGCAAATTTCAGTACCAGCGAGAGTTGTATCCACACTTTCAAAGCAAGCATGACAAAATCTATCGAATAAATACGTGATCAGATTTTTTTTAAACTATGTGTTTCTTATCAATATGGTAATTGTAATTCCTGGCTAATTTTGAGCGAAACAAGCAAAAGGCAAGCTAATGGGAAAGTTACTTACAGGAATCCAGCAGCAATCCTGTTCTCGTAGTTTAAACCATCAGACATTCCTAGGTCTCCAGTGTGATCTCCAAGTAGCAGCACGTTGGTCCTCTTTTTAACCAATGAATAGTCGTCAGTAGATCCATTTGGGTCCCCCAGACTGTCGTGTACCGGAGCTGCCATGTCCAAGGAATGCTCATTTTTGTTTAGAACATGAATTGTCTTCCCTGCATTAGATGTTGTTTAATTTCTACGAGATAATGAGAAGATAAGCAAAACCCATATTTGATGTAAACAAGCAATTCATTAGTTAAAGCATCAGTTTGGAAAGATTGTTTAGGAAAAAGTTATAAATGTATCCACATTGACAGATATACACAAATTAGAAATCAAGGGCGGTCTTAGATAAAGGTCCAATGACATAGTCAAGTAACAGCATATTGAAACCTGTACTTTTGAATCTTAGAGATTTCATATGTCACATATTTTCATAAATTAAAGAATTTGCTAAGTGTACATCAACTGCATGAAAATAAATTTTTACTGTGATTTGGATATTATCAATATTTATCCTGCATTAGCATTTGGTAGAAACAATTTGTGAATCATCAACATTTCACGAGGATTAAAAATCACCTTTAAATGCTACAAGACGACCCTCTTCGTTAAATACCATCCTATTGGACACAATCTTGATGTTCTTGAATGATCGGTGGAGTTTCTGCCGGAAGACCTAACAGAGGGAGCAGGTGCGTCATATGCAACGAAGATCATATTAATATTTGGTACCATTCTTTTCCAGAACTTACCTCCTCAATTATGTCTGCAAGTCCAGCAGAAAATACTAACACGGGAATATCTCTAGCCTGAAAATTTTACATTTAAAGGCTTTATCAGACACTTATGCCTTAATGGAATTTGAAATTTATAGGGTTTTGCTAGATTATAATCATAAAATAAACAAATTGTTCTTTATCTCCCCCAAATGTTGTGATCACAGGTAAGCCAACTCGATATACTAATAATAGTGATTGTCTGATAATGAGCAAGGAATATAGGTTCATTACCAACATGTGTGAAAGAACGAACAAATGAAACATGCACCAGAGAACTCCAGGACACAATTTTCTCGGTACACACATTCCTTGTTGCCTAAATGAAGTGCACAGGATATGATAGTTCATCCGATGAAATAAACTGAAGAGGGGAGAAATCAAGAAGCAGACCAAGGGAAAATATATAATATAATCATAATTTGAGGTCTCTTATGGTTATATGAATGTTTCCAGTATGCTGTTTGGATTATTTAAATGCTTGGAATAGCTTGACCATGACGACTAGCTTACTTCTTAATGTGAAGTCAAACTCGCTGAAACATCATAAGAAGATGAATTCCGGAGCGCAGATGCACACACACAGACTATGATTTTTTTTTTCAATCAGCACAGGTATACTTGTGAATACAAGTACTCACAAACTCTACAAAAGAAACATTCAAAATAGTCACCCAAATGCCACTCTATTTGACAAATCCATCACAGGGAAAGGAACCAAAATAAAAAAGGCGAGACACAACAATATATTTACCCGGGGCTTAACCTGTACAAAATAACCAGGTGAAAAAGTAACTACGCATGTTCCAGATGCTTATCTGCCTTGGTCAGTAAATTTGGACTACTAAGCAAATTAATGAGAAAGGAAAATAAGACCTCCAAGAACTCAAACAGCTCCACCACTCCATCTCGAAAAGCAATTGAAGCATCAGCCACTGATTTCTTTATAGCTTCATGTGTGAGCCCCCCTTCAATAAGGAGAAAATGAGTCTTCTCCCACCTGTAGCAAACAACATCAGAGGGTAAGGTACAGCACATTGAATATCTAATTGAGATGCTTATTATATTCAAATATTATAGTACACTACACTGAGATGCATATTATAGTACACTACAAGCTAACTACTACTGTAGGAAGTAGTAGGAATTCAAATTAGTATGCATCATACATACAATAAGCTAATACGCCTGATGAACCATGTGGGTCACAACTCACAACTCACAAGGAAGCTATGCTATAAAGAGTGACCA
Source organism: Puccinellia tenuiflora (assembly GCA_012064385.1). NCBI lineage: Eukaryota > Viridiplantae > Streptophyta > Magnoliopsida > Poales > Poaceae > Puccinellia > Puccinellia tenuiflora. The sequence continues at coordinate 412,828 of QRDG01000705.1, forward strand.
ATGTACATTCACCATCATTTGACAACGAAAGACTGAACTAAGCAAACCATGTGTCCATGTCATTGTCCCAATTTAAAATGTATGTACTCTGGAACTTGCAACCTTGACCACATGACCTCTTAGATGCCAACCAAAGAGACAAACACTAAGCATTTCAAGTTCAAATGTTTGAGTGATGCAAACCTATACAAATGACTCAACCAATATCACAACATCATATCGACTAGCACTCTAGCAGAGCCAACAATATGAGCATTCGCTTCTATTGGCTAAACCCAAGAAGATACGCACTGGTTCACTGTAACAGAATGGTATATCCGACAAGCATTGCAAGGTGGATGTAAACAAATGTAGTAGTTTGCAGGAGCAGCCGAAGTGCCGAACACACTCTCCAGTAGAAGATTTTTTACTGGTGCTCACCATTCTTCCATGAGCTTGGCCTTCTCCGGAAGCGGGATGTCGGGATTGATCTCAATGGGGTGGTAGTGCTCAAACAGCGCCTCCCTCTTGGCGTCGAACTCTTTGTTCCCCTGCCTCAGCAGCCCATGGCTACCTACGACCACACATACACACACATGCCAGCCGTCAGGACACTTCAACCCCGAAATCCAAGCTCCCAAGTCCGAAGAGAAAATAGCAGGAATGGGGAGCGTACTCTGGCCGCGGGAGCCGTCGTACCAGTACCGAGTGAGTGTGCCGTCGAAGTCAGCAATGACCTGCGCAATGGAAGAACCTAGTTATAATCCAAAGCCATATCCAGATACAACAGAGGCGGTGATAGTGGCTAGGAATCGGACCTGCAGCTTGGCTGCGCCGGCGGCGCGGATGGCGGCGACCTTGCGAGCGAGGGCGTTGGCGTCGGCAACGACGGAGTCGGGGTTCCTGGTACTGGAAGATGACATGGATGCTGGGAGGAGGAGGGAGAGGCGGCGGCCGAGGTGTGGAGCGAGGGGCGGCAGCGTCGTAGGGTTCCGGCGGCGAGGGGCGCGGGAGAAGAGGCGGCGGAGGAGGCGGGACGGGGATGGGGAGAGGAGCGGTGGGCTCGTCATGGGCCTCATTTCGAAACGGTGGGCCGGAGCAAAACGAACCTCTCTACTCTAGGGCTCTAAATAAAATTGCCATTAACCTGCCCGTCGTGTGGCGAGAGAGAAAATGTCATCGGCGGCGACGGCGTCGCTGCGCCACCTCCTCCGCCTCCCCACCCGCCGCCTCCTCCGCGGCTGCTCTTCCTCGACGCTGGCCCATGGTGTCCATGGCTCGTCGGGGGTGGGGGTGGTGGAGGTGAACCCTCCGCGCGGCACCAGGGACTTCCCCCCGGAGGAGATGCGGCTCCGCACCTGGCTCTTCGACAACTTCAGGGAGGTGTCCCGGCTGATGGCGTTCGAGGAGGTGGACTTCCCGGTGCTCGAGTCCGAGGCGCTCTTCGTCCGCAAGGCCGGGGAGGAGGAGATCACGCAGCAGCTCTACAGCTTCGAGGACAAAGGCGGCCGCCGCGTCGCGCTCCGGCCGGAGATCACCCCGTCCCTCGCGCGCCTCGTCATCAGGCAAGGGAAATCCCTCTCCCTCCCGCTGAAATGGTTCACCATCGGGCAGTGCTGGCGGTACGAGCGCATGACCAGAGGGAGGCGCCGCGAGCATTACCAGTGGAACATGGATGTCTTCGGCGTGCCTGGCGTCCGGGCTGAAGCTGAGCTTCTTCAGGCCATTGTTCTTCTGTTCGAGCGTCTCGGAATCGCAGCCTCCGATGTGGGGATCAGACTCTCCAGCCGGAAGGTTCTTCAGGCCGTGCTGAACATGTACTCCGTACCGGGGCATCTGTTTACTCAAGTCTGTGTCATTGTTGATAAATTGGGGAAACTGGGTAGAGAGGAGATTGAGAAAGAGTTGGTCTCAACTGGCCTGTCATCTGAAGCTGTACAGGGTATCATCCGGGTGCTTTCTCTGAAGTCACTCTCTGAACTGGAAGAGGTGCTAGGCTTTGGTGGTGCTGAGGCTGTTGCTGACTTGAAGAAGCTCTTCTCTTTTGCTGAGCAGTATGGTTATGCGGATTGGATCTGTTTCGATGCATCTGTTGTTCGTGGCCTTGCGTACTACACGGGGATTGTTTTCGAGGCTTTCGATAGACAGGGGGAACTGAGAGCGATTTGTGGTGGGGGGAGGTATGATAGGCTACTCTCAACATTCGGTAGTGAAGATCTACCAGCGTGTGGGTTCGGATTTGGGGATGCTGTTATTGTAGAACTGCTGAAAGAAAAGGGTCTTTTGCCTGATCTCCCTCGTCAAATTGATGACGTCGTCTTCCCATTGGACGAGGAGCTTGACGGACCAGCATCCTGTGTCGCATCCTCTCTGCGGAAGAAAGGCAGATCCGTAGACCTTGTGCAAGACAAGCGTCTGAAATGGGTGTTTAAACATGCAGAGAGGATAAATGCTAGCAGGCTGATTCTGGTTGGAAAATCTGAGTGGGAGCGAGGCATGGTTCGTGTGAAGACACTATCAACGCGAGAAGAAATTGAGGTCAAGGCAGGCGAATTACAATAATTGTTAGCAAGTATGAAGGTTTTACTTCTAGAACCTACCGCCACTTTTGCTCATTTTTATCATCCTCCGTGTTAGTCCTCCATCTGCAATATTGTAAGCTATCATTCGTACCATATAGAGTAAATATCTTGGAACCATAATAGTTTAGGCTTAGGTTTCAGAAAACCACAACTTCAAAACGTTTCAAGTAATAATGCTCTAACTGTAGTGCATATTATATTGAAAAATACATATGGATTCTTTGCCCATTTGTTTCTGAGAGAATTATTTGTGAAATTGACGGCACATGGATTGGCTTCTTCTAACTAGTTGTAGTAAGTGGCGCACGTGACATTGATACAATAAGCTAATGTGCGTGACGATCTATGTGGTCAGAAGAAAGCTAGGCTTGAAAGAACAGACAAATGTAATTCACCATCACCTGACAAAGACTTCAGAACTAAACAATCATGTATCTAAGTTATTATCCTGCTTATCATGTCTGATGAAACTTTCGCATGGTCTCTTAGATGTTGACCAGAGACAAGCACTAAACATCTGAAACTCATGCTAAAGGAATGCATACCTTTATAAATGACTGAACCGATATGGCAACATATTATCGACAAACAGACCAAACAATATCACTGTTCACTTCCACATGCTCCAACCCAGTCAAAAAACCCAAGAAGATATGTTCACTTCACTGGTTCACGGTAACTGAACACCATGACTTGTACATTAAACACTGTAGTGTTGATACCTTGATACCAACATGGGCAGTGTGTTAACGATCATGTTCTTAGATAGCACTGTCAGTCTTCTCGCAAAAATAAGAATAATACACTATCGGTGTCTAGATACGAGATTGGAGGCAAGTTCGATTAGCCAACAAACATACGACACATTGAGTATACTTAGGCCAACTCGGGAAGGTTATTGGTGATAAAGGAAGCACATCCAACTTAACCATGAATATTATTCCTGCAAGCAATCGCAAAACGAACACAAATCTCACCTTGAGATGGTTCTGATACTAGTTATGATGGTAGGTATACCTAACACTAGCAAAAGATACATGATTTGTAACACTGTCTATCGTTAACTTAAAAAATTCCTAGTCTAAACTCTAGGAGCAGGGAGCTTCCAAAGAGATCGAGGAGTAGGACTCCATTGTGCGGCAAGTTGGGTGTGATCCAATAAGAGGTGGCACAACAGCATGTAGTGGAGGAGACATAAACCACTTGATGACTCGTGTAGGTTCTGGTCATGTCTTCAAAACATTAGCATGGTGGGAAAATAGACAATCAACCTTCATGTGGTTTGGTCGATATCTTGTATCTTGATCATGGTTTTTAAGGCGGTCTAAAACCTAAGGTGCTGGGGGCCGCTCTATCGCCTAAGCTTCCTAAGGCGGATGCCTTAAAAACAATGATCTTGATCATCGCCTTCCTTCTTTTAGTGTTATTTTTTCTTGTACTTTACCTTCTCTGGACCAGCACTTGGTGGAGAGACATTTGTGGGTGTATTCACGGGGATATATTATTCTTTTGCAACAGTAAGTTGGAGTATTGGTTAAGTCCTGCTCTGTAACTGTCTGTTTTTTGTTGACTCAGTCATAGTATTTTGTGATGTTCCTATCTAAGTAACTGAACACCTTTTTTATGTTTTGAATTGATCATACTACCAGAGAATCAAGCCCCGTGGAATGGTCAAGGGCCACATTCTCCCACATCTCTTCTATACGCACTACACATCCATTCCGTTCAGTCGCAACCATGTTTTGTTACTTGCCTCATGGCACTCCTACTAGCCCCCTCGCATCTCCATGTTGGAGATCCTAGCATATGCCAACGGAGGCAAGAGAGGATAAGGGGTGCCCCAGTAAGTATTCAGTTTGATAGTACACCAGTTCGATCTCTTTTCTTTCAGAAGCCTTGCAGCAACGCAGAGTGTCAGGTTTCTGCTAGTTTCATTTTCATCCGCTCCTTTATCTTGATGTGTAAAACCGAGATGAGCATAGTACTTTTCGCACATGGTAAACCAGCATATGTAAGAACAACTGCCCCATGAAATCTACGGTAGTAATTTCATAAATTTTTGTTAAACATTGGAGCCTCCCATGTAATGAATTATTTCATAGTAGTGTAGTACTCCATGTATCTTTGGACATAAGACTCAACTTATATAAAAGAGCAGGTAAATATGACAGCCCAGATGGCATGCAGTACTTGGTTTACCAATATATATACCCTTCTCATTGTATTACTCCGTCTATGCGTTGCTTGGTTTTCTACCATTATATCTATAACTGTATGTATGATTTTTATTTGTAGGATTGTGAGGCATCATGAATTCCAGTTCCAATACTCCCTACCGAGATCACTATTAGCTAGACAACCAGAGTGTCACATGTATCAGATGTGATGAGGACACAGTTCAGGTAGTATTCGCCTTTTTTCACTACATCCGTGAGGATTTTCCAATCGTCTACCTTGGTCTCCCCCTTACCACTGGCCGTCTGCGCCGTTCAGACATCTGGCCAGTGATCGACAGATACTCAAGCAAGCTTAAGGGATGGAAACTGGGTCCAGTGGCAGGATGGCCTTGACCCGCTCAGTTTTGATGGCTCTCCCTCTCCACCTGTTGGCGGTGGTGCAACTTCCCCAATGGGCAATCGACATCATCAATAAAAGGTGTCACGTCTTCATCTGGAAGGGCAAGGAAGAGATCAACGTAGGGAGGTCACTTCACTAAACACTTTGACTTGTACATTAAACACTCTGGAAGGGCAAGGAAGAGACTGGACCGGATAGAGGGGAGTTCCTGCATTAGAAACACACACAGTGTTGCTAGTCTAGTTGCTTATTGGCCCTTTGTATGACTTGGGCGACTTGCCCGTTGCTAGCGGTTATGCTCTTGCTGGCCGTGTCCATGGTCTGAGGAGCAGCCGGCGCCGGAGTTGTGCATTCGAAGATCGGTGGCAGCACCCATGCAGCGGAAGAGTGTTTTCCGATTGATGATAGCGCACACAGTGTAACGATTTGGACCCTGTTGGCCTAGGCCCATCTATGGTCTTTTCTTGGTGCGGTGCCAATTTTGGCACTAGTACGAATTATACTGGTCATTTTTTTTTCAGTAGTATGAATTTTTATGAGCTTCTGGATGGACGAAAATGGAGGACTGTTATTTATTTGAGGGTACCATAAAACACCTCATGGTGTGAGGGTGGAATATGTTGTCTTTCCGGAAGTAGAAGTAGGCTCTAGTTTATGCCTCCTTGTAATATTTCCAGAACTTTCTTTTGCACATCTTTGCTACTCCCTCCGATCCATAAACTTACTATAAAATTTTCGACACTTATTATGAATCAGAGGGAGTACATCTGCTTTACGTGGAGAATCTAGACCTTTGTACTCTGCTACCTTATTGTAGGTTTCTTAATTAGAACTGGGAGTCATCTCGTTTTTTCTATAAGAAAAATCAACAGACCGAGCTGAACCTCCCTCTAGCATACATGAATATCTAGTAATCCGCCTCATCAAGAGTATAACATGTACTCTAGAGGCTAATCTAGTTAGACCGTGAGACACAATACAGTACTCCCTCTCAGCCCGACTAACTTGCACTTGACGGAAGGAAGAGTTGTAGCTTTAGTGTCAGACAACGATCTTCCCAAGTGACGAGCGATCCTCTCGTTCGTCATTCAGAGCTTGCACCACCAGAGCACACTCGGATACCAAGACCACTTGTCACGGCTCGTCTTCAACGCAGAGATGAAGGCCCTAAAGGCAAGCGAGGGCCTTTGCATTGATATAGCTGAGTTTTCCCCTTCATTAAGTGGCCACGGTCAGAGCCGAGCCTCATCAGCTTATAACAGGCCCGGAACCATCCGTAGGCGTAACAACTTTACGCGTAACTGCATGGAGTGATGGTCATCCTGAACATGGCAAGTTAATGATGGATCTACCTTTAAATGAAATTACAAAAAATAGGTACCGGTCCCATATAGTTTGGTATCGATCTCACACTTTCGGTATCGTTGGGTACCGGTACTGTCTATTCTAACACCGTTAGATCGGAACGAATGAACGGTTTCTAAAAATACCAACCACCGTAAAACTTTTATCATAAGGATATCAAACCTATCCACAACAATATCAAACAACATTAGAGATAGTGGATGGCCTTGATGTAGCCCTTTTTTTTAATCTCGAAGTATTGGTCAATATCATCATTGAATTTAATAAAAAAACTTACTATAGATAGCAAATTATTTACCCACTTCTGCCAGCCTGGACAAAATCCTTTCATCCAAAGAGTGTTGCAAAAAACGGTTATTTTACCTTATTAATTGTTGGCTTTCTTAAAATCATTTTTAGGATCGCTATGTTTAGCCATTTTGGAGTAATTCATGAATTGTGTGCCATGCATAAATTTTGATGTGGATGGGTGTATCACCTTATCTGCTATGCTATTCAAATCAATTTTTTGCTATCTAAGTGAAAATTTGATGCTGACATTCAGCAAGCATATGGGGCATATATTGTTAAATGCGATAATCATCCTTAACCTTTGGTAACATAATAATCTCCCCATATTTAATTAGAAAAGTTATAGATCATCAATATGGAATTATTAAACAAATCACGTCATCCTTAATTATGTCCCAATAATGGTGATAAAATTCAGCTGGAAACTCATCTGGCCTGACAATTTATTATGTTCCATTTGAAAAATAGCTCTATTCACCTCGTCATCCATAAAAGGAGTAGTGAGGATCACATTTTCTTCATCTGAAACATGAGGAATGTCACCGATTTGAGATTCATCTAAGCAGAGAACACTCTCATCTACGATAAAAAAAAGTTTTTACAGTAATTAGTTATGTTTTTTTTCGGCGATGTCTGGTTGGACGGACCCCCTATTCAGAATACGTTTTTTTTTCGGGGCATCTTGCCCTTCGGTTCTAACATCATCGTGATCTACCCAATAATATTTTTTTCTTATATTTCTCATTTGCAAGCATATGGAAATATCTCATATTATTGTCCCCTTTCACAATAAATTGAGCCTTCGGTTTCTTATACCATTTTAACTCTTCCTCATAAGAGCTTTGCAATGTGTGGATTAGCTTATTTTTGTATTCAATCTCTTGCCCGTACAGATCTCTATTTTCAGCCATCTTAACAATATCATCAATAATAAAAAACCAACATTTTCTTTTCTTTCTTATAAGCCCCACTTGTGTATGCAACCTATGCACCAAGGAATTGCCACAAACTGTGAGTTTTGTTATTCCATCACTGAATGGAGATGCTACATTTTAATAACCTTTACCAAATTTCGTGAGCTATGTATACAAAGCCTTCCCTGTATAGCCACCCTAATTCAAACCTGAACTGGCGACGTTTACCTCTAAAGACTGCAACTGCAACACCATAGTTGAGTAATGAGGTGTCATGATCTTACAAAGATTCAATTCTTTCCGAGCTTGCAATGATACTAGAGGAAATTTTAGCTCTAATTCGGTCATCATGGGAACCCTGCCAAGCTTCTCGAACCACGAATTTGCAAGCTATGCATCCAATTGAATTGGCGGCCTGATAGAGCCACCTCTCTCAGAGCCAAACTGTCTACTACATCGTTGAATAGAAAAGACGACATCAAACGCTTGTTGGTTCCGCTTCTCTGTGTGATGTTCTGGGTGAAGCATGGATTCTGGTTTGTATGATGCTTCCCGTGAAATCAGTAGAGGCTCGAGGGTGGTCCTTGGGTTCTATTTTTTTTTATCTTGTGTTCTGATCGTTTGTTGTCGTTTTTTATAGAGTTGTGAATTGTGATTCTAAAACTTTCTCTATCTGCATATAGAAATTGGACCCTATTTAGCGAACTAAGCTGAGCTCTGGTGGTTAGGTTCCGTGTGGTGAAACCAGTCCACCCAGGTTCAAGTTCAAGACTTGGCATGGGTGCTCGCATTTACCTGAAATTATTCTAGATTTTAACCGGCGACGTTCTTTCAGTGGTACGTGACGTGCCCGTCAACAGCGAGGCGCCCGTGGTGAATTCGTCAACCTCAAGATATGCCGGACCTAGTATTTCGGAAGTGCTCATAAGGGTAGGTAGGGTATGCGTATGTATGTTCGTAGGGGTGAGTGTGCGTGCGTGTATGTGAGCGTCTATGTTGTATTGTGTTTCTTAAAAAAAAATCGGACCCTGTTTAGTTGTCTGCATGTTGTACAACAGCCAGGTCAACAATGTGTTTTCTTTCTGGGTCAAATCAATTGAAGTATAGGGAAAGTTATATTGTTAGCTATTAGTAATTAAGCGCTGGATGGTATATATTAGTTTTCTCAAAGTTGAAGATAGGAATTCCTGACAGAGAAAGAAAAGGCTTTCATCAAAGAAGATCAGAAATGACCACACGCATGGAGGTTACAACTTACAACAGAACAAGCCTGTTACTGCTTGTGTACATGTAAAAGGCACACCAAACTGAAGGGAGAAAAGAAGAAGGTACAGAGACAATTACAGTACATACATGCCGCAACGCACCGTTGAGAGATGGGATGGGCTCAGAGGAAGATGAAGCAGTCCATGGACATGATCGGATTGTTGAGATCATCTACCAATTCTCCACCACCAACACCAACACCGGCGGCGGCCACCGTCGTCCCGGCGCTCTTCCTCCGCCCGACTGAATCCGCTGTTCGGAACGAGGACGAAGAAGATGAAAGCCTGTTCCTCCTGTAGGACGCCGAGCCTCCTGCCCCTGGCCTTGCTCCTGCTCCTGCAGGCGGCGCACGAGGGGGCAACGGCCGCACGCGCCTCGCCGCCGTCGTCGTCTGGGTTGTTGTGCGGATACGGCGGCCGTTGCTGTTGGTGCCGGTGCTAGGCTTCTTCTTCCTCGGAGACTTGACCACGGACAGAGCCGGAGGCGTTCTTGGCGACGTTGACTGGCGTGGAGCGGCGGTGGCTGGCCGGGATAGCCTCTTCTTCTTCTTGTGGGGGTCGAGCACCACGACCTCCATGTCCATGTCCCTGCTGCAAGTCCGGACTTTGAGGAACTCGGCCGAGAAGGGCCGCGACGACGACGACGACGAAGAGGAAGAAGCAGTTGTTGAGGAGGAGGTGGTGGCCATGGAGAGGGAGGAGCTTGCGGCCGACAGCAAGGAGGAGTTGGTTGATACGGATGCGGCGATGGGCGATGGGGAACTGGAAGCGAGCGGGAGTGGGTGCACGGCGACGGCATGTTTGGCGGTCTGGTGGCGGCCCAGAGTCGGAGAACCGCCGCCGCACAAGGACAAGGAGTCGTCTCCGGCGGTGGGAGGGGGAGAAGAGCAGGGGTAGCATCTGCTCACACAAGTGCCCATGGAGCTTTGCAGGTGATGTCTGTCAGTTGATCTCAAGGCTCAGGCCAGACAGGGCATATGTATGTGCAATTAAGGGCAACGTGCCGACCAATTATCAGGTATAACGGATGCAAGGACAATATAAGCAAAAGGAGGGACAAAGCAAATGCAAAAAGACATGGTAGTTGCTGACCTAGCAGTGGTAGACTTTTTGCACCAAAACAAACTAAAGCTGGCATGGCCATTTGGTCAGAGAGAACTAGCACGCGAGCGCAAAGTGTTTGAATTTGCAACGGCAGGCATCAATCAGAGAGAGACGGTGATGATGATCAATCCAGCCAGCTGCTTCAATCAGTGATGCCCCATGCCCGTTCAAGATTCAGAACAAATGTACGCGCATAAGTATATCGACGAACCATACAACCAAAATTAATTATTCAATATCCTAATAGCCTAGCAAAGGTGTACAACATAGTCGAAACAATCACTATGTAAGTGAGTTTTTATTCAACTAACGAACTCGACAACTCACAAACTACTTATTGTGTTCTACTAGGTTCTACTAGGTTAGGCATTTCAGTAGAAAATCGGATTATTCGTTTTAAATTTATCGGATAATCCTATTTAATTTTCAGATAATCCATATTCGGGGCTATTTTACATACCATATCATATACCGTATCCGGGTGTCAAATTCAGAATCGGATATCCTTATCTGTCGGATTCCTTCAAACCGGATATGGATTCCTCAAAACGTTTACGGTATCAGATTCAGTGCGTAAATTATCCTATACACCCCTATTCAGACCATTAAGGGGGGAAATTGGGCTGACAAGGCCAAACAAACCTGTCTATTTATGTGGCCTTTCTTCGTAAAAACCCCATGGGCTTGGGGGGGGGGGGGGGGCTGGCTTCCGCATAGCTCCGCCACTGCTATAAAGCTACACCAGATAAACGTGTTCATACAGATAATTCGATCCAGCGAGACCAAAGGCATATGATGTCTCGTTGTCCCAGGATATTCCAACTTCCAAGCTCGCCTGTCACTTTGCCCTCCTCGTTACCCTTGAAGAAGAACAAAACATGATCAATAAAGCAACCGGCATTGTTAACCCGCAGTAGCCGGGGTACGGGGAAGCCCATGACAAACTGGTTTAGGTTGGACTTGAAGCTAGCGTCACCGCTGCTTGTGAAGAGGCAGGGGATGGTGGTAATTGTCGATGTATGTCCGCAGGGTTAGCTATAGGGTTTGTACAAGACGTCACAGATATGTAGGAAAATTAGCAGTGAAATGATTAAGAAATAGGATTGACACGGTTCTTTATCCCTATTCAACCCCTCTGTAGAGGTAAAGATCTACTCCTGCTCATGTGTATTGTGTCTATGGACCTTGTCAAATAATTTCCGAGGCTCGCTTTATATAGTGCAGCGAGGTCGGTTTACAATAAATGTTGTGACATGGAATCTTAACCACCTATGGTTACAATTTCTGGGTGTAGATAATGTCAAGATCTATCACTATGCAAAATCTCAATGCAAAAATCTTTATAGTTTAGGCTGGGAGAAAATAACGAATGTAGATCTGGAACAACGGACAATTTAAAAAAATTGAAATTTTATCAGATTTATCATTTTTGTGTAGTCCAAATAATACAAGTTTTGCATAAAAAAATTGCACGCTGATAGATCTCGACATTATCTACGTTTAGAATTATTTTAGGAATTTTGTGAAACATATAAGTGTAGATTTTGATTTATTTTTTTTAAACGAGCTACATGCTAGCTCCGGCTCCATTTGTTCTTTCCCATTTTATTAATGTTATATTTACGCATATACTCGTAGAGTAATGAACCTACGTGTCAGTTTAGAGGTCACCCAAGCTTTTCTCTAACTCCATTTGTTTTCTCAGATTTTAGGAACGGATTAGTAAAAGGAAGTTAAACTTGAATCTTGAACAACTCTCTCTTAAAAAGATGGCAAAACAATGTGTGCGATGTCTTGTTGTAATTTATAAAATGTATATCCACGAGCAGGTTTATTAGGAAAGCATTCTTCAATGACAGGATGAATACATTTCTAGCCACTTCAGACTAGAATTGTTGTAGCTAGCTATGGCGTCACACTGAGTTTTAGAGCAATTCTACGGTGCTTGGGAGGCACCGGCACCTCCCATTAAGTGCAGTGCAGGTGGGTGAGAAGTCTGAAGCAAAAATGAATATAAAGTTTATAATTTTTTTTTTTGTCCATGACCTTTCATTTAGAGTAACACATACGCAATACTCGGATATAAATACCAGATGGCCACCGTGGGAAAGCTAAGATATATGATTCCGGAATGCATACAACAAACTCCTCGATGTACACCTCACTACCTCAGTATTTTTTTTCTTCGAAATGGGGATGAAACTCAATACCTCAGTATGTTGATAAAATAGGCTTGGGATGCATTCAGGACCTGTACACCAACGATTTGATCCATTTGGTAAGCAAAGGATAGTGCAATGCCTATGTGGTTCATTGGATAGATTCACAACTCTAATATTCTGAGGCGAAGCATGCACATTTCTATTCAAATTACGTGTTTTTCTAGTCCTACTATACGTTGATCGATAATGATGTGAATCTAGATTCGTAAGTAATGCTAGTGTTTCCATCTATATATTGATTTATATTATTTGCAGGTGCCGAACACCGATAGTCCAGCGCACGCGGCAATGGAGTTAAGCGCTTGCATGTTAGCCCCAACAACAGTTCGATAAACTGAACCAGGCGTGAACATGCTCCCTGACTCGAACAGAGAACAAGAAAGCCCAACCTTACTCCTAATACCATGGCCGGCTTTCTATTACAGCTCCGTGGATTGCCAGAGAAGCCAACTCAATGCACACCACGGCAATAGATTGTGAATAATTCTCGATGCCATACTAGTGCTAAAACGACACAATTTGTTGTCTTCTAGAGCTTCGTTACCGAATAATCAGCTTAGGAGATTCCTTTTTATTGGGTAAAAGCATTTTTTCGTCCGTATACTTAGAATAAAAAGTTGCTGGTCATTTTTGTCTAGTTGCTCAATTAAACACGCTGTTCTTGTTCTAAAAAAAACAAGTCTCCTAAGTGAGGAGTGAAGGAGGAGATTTAGATCTAGGGTTACTCCAAAAGAAAACAAATTACAACCTACTATTTTTTGTGTGGATCCTGTTACTCTTGAACTTTTTTGAAACCATAGACGAAAATGATCATCTTGGAACTTGATCTTGGTGGTGAGCAGCTCCGAGATATCGCTGGGACCCTCCAACTAAGGTTTGTAGCTAGCCTCAATCTTGTATGTAAAGTTTATGATTGACGCAGTCAAGAGCAACATTTTGTGGATCACGACACTCCATCTTGTGGAGACTCGAGGAGAATAAGACGAGATTTGGTGTCTATTGGCGGTTGATGTGACTCCACACCTCTCCTACATCGACTAGCTTTACTTGGAAAGTAAACTTCAGAATGAATTCTCACTTCTATTGTATGGTTATAGTAAAAATCATTTACTTACTTGTACCTTTTTTTTTGGCTTGTTTATCTTCTTTGCTAGGTTGTATCCTTGTTGTGATACATGTTACTCGCACAATTGCATGATATAGAGAACATATTCAATTTACCCCTGGATTGTTATAACTAAAGTAAAATTTGTAGTCGTCTATTCACCCCTTTTAACCAACCTCTTTGATCCTTTCACTCTGTTCAAATTTCTAGTCACTAAGTAGTTAATAACGGAATTCTAGTTCTCAGTCGCCTGAGAACTCACTAGTTCTCGGTCACATTCCCAGCCATCCGATCTCCTACGTCAAGATTCGTGTTGAGGTTTTTTTTTCTGCGTGAGCGTGTCGTTTGTGGGCTATTCTTTATTCTGTGTTAGCGTGTCGTTGTGGGCTGTTGTGGCCTTTTTTTTCGTCGCGCGCGTGTGACCGTTTGGGTTATTGCTCGCGGGCCACTCGGTGTGGTTTTTTTGCTGGGCTTTTTGCGCGTGTGACCGTTGTCGTGTGAATATTTCCTTTTCCAGATTTATCCACATTTCGCTCGTCCACATCGACACAGAGAGGGGTCGGGGGGGGGGGGGAAAGAGGGTGGGGGCGGGGGGTGGAAGAGAGTGCAAGCGGCGGGGGGCGGAGCTGCAACTTCGCCGACGCCACTGCGGGGGCCGGAGCTCCGCGAAGCTTTTCTCTCCGGCGTCTATGTGGAGGAGGATTTCAAGGTACGCGTCCATGTCTTGGTCGATTTTGATTCGAATCCGCAAGGTTTTCAAGGTACGCATCCTTACTTGTGCGAGCTGCAGGCCGAGTTTTCGAGCTGCGCCGCCGTCAACGTTGCCGGCGCCGCGCGCGGCGGATCCCCGGTGGACCTCCTCGAAGGACTTCGCGCCCATCACAGCTGGCTGATTTCAATCCGCGAGTGATTGATCTTTTTTGTGAGAGCAGCGATCAGTAGTCGTGGTACGTCTCCCCCAAGTGTTCTCCTCGGGACCTGCTGTGAACCACCAAATCAGTATCTGCTTGCAATTTCTACATGCTTGCTATTTTGCATGTAGTACTTGCTACATAGTTTTTGCACTACGATTTTTTATGCTAGATTTTTGTTTTGCATGAAGCTGTTGTACAACACACAACTATGCAGACCCCTGAGATTTTTTGTTCATCACATAGATGCCTGTATTTTTGTTTCTATGGTTCGTCCACCACAAGTAATTTCGAGTAGTACGATTTTTTTGGTACCTGCACTTATTATGTGTGTTTTGCAAGGATATTTACGTGATGAAGACCTGTAAAACAAGTGTGCTGTTCCATTAGTTGTTCATATATTGTTTGTTTTGATTTCTGGACATGAAGATTTCTGTGCTTCAAACTAATCACAGTGTGTGTTTTGTTCATCTTCAGATGATTTTATTTTTGCATAAATGGTGTGTGTGGGATTTAGCTGTGATGATTGATTTTTGTAGTCTATTTGAATGACAACAATATTATGATGGCATTTTTTATTGATTCTGTTTTTGTTTAAATCAGATAAGTTTCTGAAAATGGATATGTTTTGTGCGGATAATGGTGCACATGATACTGAACTGGATGGTCTTGGGGGACAATGTCCTCATGATGATGATTATGAAAGTGAGAGGAATGATGAAGATCTTTCAGAGACTGAGATATCACAGATCAAGTTGTATGATGGCATCAAGCGAATGGTATTGAGCTTTTTCCTGTGTCTGCTATAACTCTACTAACTTTGAAAACAACAGATTGTTCTGCTAATGCAAATTTCTTTTTGATTTTTTTAGGTGGAAGACAGTGTAGAATTTATCAAGAAGCAGAGAACCGAACGCAAAAAGAAGAGGAAGGTAATTATTACCACAGATTTTTAGCACTATTATTTTTCATGTTAGTGTTGCTGAGGGGTTCTGTATGTTATTTCACACGTGTTACAGTTGGCGAGGATTCTTATTTTTGATTTTGTTATCAAGTTTTGCAAGCCTTTTTTGTTGATTGATTGTTTTTTGATTTTTTTTACATCTATCAGAGAACTTTTGTTACGGCTGGCGAGGCTTGTTACAACAAAGAAGATACTACCGCTTATAGCAGATGTACTCTGTCCTATCTGGACAAGGTCATCAAAAGCATAACATACTCTGACCATAGGGTATCCCTTGTAAGGAAGATGGGCTTTCAAGAGACATTGCATATTGATGATTGCTACATTCCTAGGATGTTTGCACAGTGGATAGCAGACAAGATAATACCTGATGAAGAAATTATCAAGTCCGATGAGAAATCTATTCCCATTAACGCAAAGTCTTTTCAGGATGTATTGGGCATTCCTGCAGGGCATCTACCAGTTGAAACAGATTTGGTAAAATGTTCAGGTTAAAGATGTTTCTCAAACCTGTTATGCAACTCCCACCACTGCTTCTAGAGAACAAGAATGTACCCATCATCTGTTCAAAAATGAAATTGCAAGAGCTACAGGAGACTTGATATCAAACGAGGTGTGGTCTTTTAGTTTATTCTCTATCACTATTTTTTTTGCTGCTCTGTCTAATTTACTGAATGCGGTGATTTTTTTTTCTCCGAGCTACAGGATAAATTATTTAATGCATTCCAGAGCCACATGGTGGACGTTGATCCTGAAATTTATCTGAGGACACAAGTTCTTGTTGTTGACTTCCTGAAGATCATCACATTGCAAGGAGTGAGTAAAGTACCATCAGAAACAACTCTAGTTGTAAGTCAAGAAACCACAGAACAAGGTGATGAAGGTATATATTCACTATTTTTTTGCCCTTTATACTTTTTTACGGTTTTCTGTGGTCAGCTGCTTTTTTTCCAGTACTTTTTTTATGGAGGCGTGATGCCATATTTTTCCTGTATGTTATTTTTCAACAGGTAATAGACGAAAGAAACTGAGGTGCAATGGTAATAACTGGACAGACCACCTTTCTCAGCCTAATAACGTGTTGGATTCAAAAGGACGTGAATTGTGTCACCAGATGCAAATTAGTGGAACAAAAGTGAGTTAAGTTGTATGACGTGTTTTAAACTAGTTCTTTTTTTTGCTTTTTTGTATTTCTTTTTCTAACTACTCTAGTCACACGTACACAGGATAATATGAGTCAACAGGCAAGGTCAGTTGAACTTTCATTCAACCGTGAGAGAAGCTTAAGCCTGAACCACACACCTTCAGCAGATGCACAATCACTTGATCACTCTTCCAATCGTGAGAGAAGTTTTAGCCTGAACCACACAGCTTCAGCAGATGAAGGAGGCAGCCCTTCAAGTTTCAGTAACAGGCAGGTGGAACCTTCAGTGCCAGAGATGGAAGTTAAAAATGTACATACTGATGAAGGAAAGAGACAAGCTTGTTATATCAACACTATGCCATGTTTAGGTATTATTTTGTCATTTTTGTTGTTGTCGATCATTTGTGTCAAATATTTATTCATTCAGGAGTACAACTATTAAGGAATAATTTCTTGCTTATGTATTTTTTTATTTTTTTGTCATCAGAGCAAGAGTATGTTGATGGAGACATCAAGTCGGAAGCTGTTGTTAGCAGGGAAGAATTTCTAAAGGAAGCTATTAAGAAATACCACTTCAATGATCCATCATATCCATCCATGAGAATGTTTGAGGACGAGGATGACAATGGGAAATATATCGAAGAACCAGAGCTGTGGAGACCATTGCCCGGTGCTATAACTGAGGCATGCATGATTTTTTCTATCACTATCATATCTTTTTTTTTGTATTTTCTGTAAGCAGTTTGGCTTATATTCTTGTTACTTTTTAACATTTTGTTTTTTAGAATGAAAACAACAATAAAGATGAAGAGCAAGAACTTGATGTTAGCAATCTGAACGAAAAGCTTCAGGTTACCATTTTTGATATTGTTTTCTTATCATTTTTTACCATCAGCACTTACTAGTACTTTGTCCTAACGAAACCAAACTGTTGTTGCAGATGAATGATTGTTTGGTTGATGGCTATTACTCTCCACCACATGATGAAAATAATAGTTTTGCATACTCTCCACCAAAACAAACTACTCCGGCATACAAGGTGGGTTTCTTTTAATATTTTTTATTCTTTTTTCTGGTGTTATCATGCATTCTTAGACATATGTGTTGGAACTGAGTAATAACCCTTTTTTTGTAGCATAATGCAGACACTGATTTTGAGTTCAGCACCATCCAATGTGCTCAAAAACAAACATCATACATCCGACCTTCGCCACATGGTGATAAAACAAAAGAAATCATTGATCTAGATGTGAGTTTTGATTTTTCGTTTTTCTAGCACTTTTCACACAGGTATTTTTTTCTCTCAACAGTAACAAGCTAGTTTGCAACTGATCATTTTTTGTTTATTTCTTGCAGTCATCTTCGCCGCTTTCCCAGCCTTCACATCTAACACCAAGTCGCAAGGAATTTTCATACAACAATATTGTAGGGAGAAGGTTGTTTGATGACAGCAATAGCACTGTAGGGAAAGAAAACAATCTTTGCCCAAAATCAAGTGACCAGAAGCTCAAACAACAAGTGAGTTCCCTAAAATCAAGTTTTAAATGATTTGTTGATTATATTTTTAGTTACACGAGTCGCAACTGCGTTTTTTCGCAGTGGCCAGTAAATTTGCAACTGGTATCAACAAAGACCCCTAGTTGCAAGGTAGTTGCAGTTTTTTACAAGATGACCAGTTGCAAGCTAGATGTAACTGGGGTTCTTTTTCAGCCACACCCGTTTTTCAAACAAGTCGAAAAATGGTATGTGCAAAGCCCAGTTGCAAGCTAGTTGTAACTGGCTAGTTGTAACTAGCCCAGTTGCAAGCTAGTTGTAATTGGCGGTCCTTTTTTACCAGTTGCAAGCAAATCGCAACTGGCTACAAGCAAGGGACCCAGTTGCAAGCTAGTTGTAACTGGGGCTCCTTTTTTTACCAGTTGCAAGCAAATCGCAACTGGCTATATGCAAGGGACCCAGTTGCAAGCCAGTTGTAAATAGGGGTCCTTTTTTACCAGTTGCAAGCAAATCGCAACTGGCTACGTGCAAGGGACCCACTTGCAAGCTACTTGTAGCTGGGGGTTCTTTTTTACCAGTTGCAAGCAAATCGCAACTGGCGTATGTACAAGGCACCCAGTTGCAAGCTAGTCAACTGGGGGTTCTTTTTTACCAGTTGCAAGCAAATCGCAACTGTCGTATGTGCAAGGCACCCAGTTGCAAGCTAGTTGTAACTGGGGTTTTTTTCTTTTTCAAATGACCAGTTTTGGAAAGTTAACTGTATCTGGGTTCTGCGCAACAAAAGGTATTTTGCGTGTTTTTTTATCTTGCAACTGGGGTATACGCAGGGCCCAGTTGCAAGATTGTTGTAACTGGGTTTTTTCACACGACCAGTTTACAATACAACCACTCACACAGGTCAGTTGAAACCAGTTACAACTTGGTTGCAACTGGATTTTGCGCAAGCAAGTTTTGAACTGTTTTTTCTTCTTCTTTTTTTTGGCTGTGCACAATTGCCAGCTAGTTCAAACCGTTTTATTTTTTGCAAGCTAGTCCCAACTGGAGCCTCTACTGTTAAGTAATTATTCGCATCACATAAGTTTGTATGTATAAGTATCTTGTACCGTCTGTTTTATTTTTATTTTTATTGGATTTTGGAAATCAGATGTCTCCAGAAATTGAGTACTTGGGTTCAAGAAGCTTCACCAGTGCTTGCAAAAATATGGCAGACAAGTCCGATGAGCTGTATAATGCTGGTCTATCCCTAGGAAGTGCTACTATGTCATTCGGGAAGGAGAATGTGCCACCTAAGAGGGTTATTAACAGAAGCAACTGGCTACGCTCACCTTTTGAGCACAACCAAAGACAAGTTCTCGACCCAAATCATGTCAGGTTGCATGAAATTATCACAACCATTTGTGATGATGAAGATTACCAATGGTAAGCTGCTGCCTCCTTTTTTGTTTATTTCCTAATTTTATGAATTTAATGTTTTCAGCACAAGATTACTATGAAAGAATAGAATATCTGCTTGATTCAAAATCTCCTATTTTTTCTAATTTATTCTTTTCTGCTCCTCCAGTTTTGTAGTAAATTTATAATCAATATAGACAACTGCAAAGTCTTTTTGAAGCAACTGGGAAATTCAATGAAAGAAGATGGATGGGTTGAAGCATGGGTCATGAATGCTTTCTGTCAAAAATTAAGATGTCTTCTTGTGTTAGCTGCTCGGCAGAGTTGGGATCTTGTGCGTTATTGTCCTTGTTGCAAGTTTCAACAGTTGCATCTCCAAAGATGTCATACTCTGCAATAGGTTCTTCAAGAAATCCATCCAATAAGTTTGCTTCTTCTTGATTGTTGTTTACAGATTCTGAGTTGCTCCCATTGAACTGCCAAGTATTTGAAGTCTCGAGGTCAACCAAATCCTCATATCCCGCTGATCTCTGCTTGTGTTGCCCCTCTGCTTGTTCTTCTTCACTGCCTGCCGCTTTTCATCTGAATATCCCCCATGTCCCGCTGATTTCTGGTTTGATTGCTCTTGTGCTTGTTCATCTTCACTGCTTGCCTCTTTTTCATTTGAATATCTCCCAGTAATCATGAATAGCTTGTTCTGCACAACATTTTTTGATACCTAAGTATTTTTTCCGACAGTAAAAACTGAATCAAACAGGACTAGTTTTTTGTTAACCATACCTCCTGACCAAGTGGCATCTGCTGCATGTTCCTATAATAATCTGCTTCAGCTGTCATCTCAACTCCTAGCAACATATCTGTGAATGAAATGTTTTCCATATGCGAAAATGGATCCTGCAACAATAAATGATACACCAAATTCATTTTTCGTTATACATCTCTGCAAGCAATGCTTTTTTCTACAATTTGTTTTCCTAATTTATGTCTGATATTTTTTTTGTAAACTGACCATGCAGGATTGATGATCATCTTGAATTGGTGCACTTCTCTGCATCAAGAATAAATAAACATTGGTTTAGTCACACAACAATTATGCAGGTATATATGAACTATCAAAATGTTATTGTTGTTTGTTTATTTCACACTGAAAAGAAACTTGCTATACAATATGTGTTTTGTTCTACCTTGCTTGTTCCTGCTTCCAGCACACCAGCACCCTCATATCCTTGATTTGAAAATTGTGTTTGAGCATGCATAGTCTACATAACAAGATACCATGATTCAGAATGTGTTTGAAAATGATAATTTAAAAAAAACTGTTTATAAGAACCCACAAAGATACCAACGTTTGATGTTGATGCAAAAGGAAAAGATGGTTGTTTTATATTGTTGGTGGTTCCATGTCCATTACTGTCATCCTGCATATGCAGCCTGGTTTGATGCAACTTTGGAACATTTTGCATGGATAACATATGAAGTCCCTGCTTTTTTAGAGAAACACGCAATCTTGATGAAAAACAAGATGTCATACCTGATAGTCACTTGTAAAACTACATGTCATATTCATCTTTCTTTGCATTTTTTTGCAAGTGTGTCATACCTGATAGTCACTTGTACAAGTTGTTTGTGGAAATGGATTGAACAACCTATCCCCAAATGGATGTGAATTGGATGCTACCATGTTCTGGTCATGTGATAGTGCTTGTGGAGGAAATTGGTCAGGACGATGTTCTGCCTGAAATTTGTTTATTTTGGCAAATCAAGAGTTCAATTTGAAATTATTAAGGACAATCTTTTCTCACTTTTTTGTTCGTACCTGAACCTTGGGAACTTGTGTCCCAAACAAGATATTCCCATATGTGTCTACAATGCCTGTTATTTTTTTGCAACCAAACAACTGAAAATTAGTTTGTTTTCTTCAGGGAAAAAAGGGTTCGTACAGCTGGAACTTGTTCAAGGACATCAGCGAAGGATTTGGGGGGAAGAGGGAGTGGGGGGTGGGGGGAAAGGATCAGTCTACTACTAACCTTTGTACGTGCTGGATCCATCACCGCCCATAAGGCCTGTCTCTCTTGATTGCATCTTCTTCCTCTATTCGATTCTTTTCTTCATCAACTTTCTTGTGCTTCCTGAGCCTCGTCAGAGGTGGCGGTGGAGGCGGTGTTCGTCGAGGGAAAGGAGTAGCTAGGGATTTAGAAGGGTTTCTGCGTGTGGTTCAGATTGCGATCTAGATCACTGGCTTTTCATGGGCTGCGTGTGCACAAACAAGTCCAGGACGAAGCCTAGCCCAACAAACAAGTCCAGGACGAAGCCTATCTACAAAAAAGCCCAATAAACAAGGCCAGGACAAACACACGGTGAAAACAACAAAAAAAAACGTCAGCCGACGTCACCTGACCGAGATCTCATGAGTTCTCAGTCGACTGAGCTCCAGTCGCTCCCAGTTAATAATTAACAAAGATAAGAAACATTCACCTCTTGATCATTTGATGATAGTAGATTTCTAGGTAGAAACCCTTGTCCCTTCCATCTTCGATACTGCATCATTGGTCTGGCCCTCCGCCGCTAGCAGGCTAAGGTTCACACAAATCAACAAAAGGGATTTTTGCCCGAGCAACCCAGCCGTACGGGCTAGGGAACCAGTTGCCTCACGTTCGGGCGTAGGTCTTGGGACTTGACACGTTGATAGTCGCATAATGGATAAGTGCTTACCGTCTGGACACAACCTGCTCCTCGACGGGCCAAGTCACAACAAAAATTTAATTTAGACGAGTTTTGCCAAATTGGTAACTATGATCAATTGGTCCTAGAACTTTGCAAAATATCGTCAAATGCAACCAACTGGGTCCCTTATCGTCCACTACCAGCAAACTTGTTGACCTATATCATCAAAAAATCCCATGTTGATGCCCTACAGTGAAATGCACCCAAATACGTACTCCCTCCGTTCCAAATTAGTTGTCTTCTATTTGCCAAAAGATGGATGTATCTAGACATGTTACAAGTATAGATACATCCACTTTTTGGCAAATAAAAGACAACTAATTTAGAACGGAGGGAGTACAATCGTTATGTAGCGGGTGTTATTAATGGTGCATTTATTCGATGCTTACACTCCTAATGTAGTGAATTTACGTGTAAGCTTTGAGGTCACCCAAGATTTTCTCTAACGAAAACTTCTATGCGTACGACGTTTCAAGTCCGATAAACGTCCGACGCTGGCCTCTATCCTATCTCCATCCTATCGTGCTAATTATTACTGCCTGCGTCGTGACCCAAAGTCCAGCCCAAACCCAGAATCCGGAATGCTCAGGCTATCCACATCTTTTTCTCTCAAAAAAACTTGCCCACATCTTCCCTCTGTAACTCGCCTCTGCCATTGGAGCTTGCATCGAGCTCCATCCCTCTCGTCTTGTTCCTCCCTGCAGCCAAGCAACTAGCGCCCCCTCCCTCTCGTCTTGCTCCTCCCTGCAGCCAGCGGAAAGCGCCCCCTCCTCTGGTCTTGTTCCTCCCTGCAGCTAGGCCAGCTCCTGCCTCCCTCTCGCCTTGTCGCTGCTAGAAGACTCGGCGAAGGGGAAGGAGATAAGGGGTGGGGCCTACTTTATCCAGCCCCGGCCCAAACCTAGACTGAGACCGAAGCAATTCCGTTTCGCTTCCGTCGCTCTGTGTGCGGCCAGTCGTGCCACGTAGCGTCGGACGAAAATCGTACGCATAAACGTCGTACGTATAGCAGCGCTCTTTCTCTAACCCCGTTTGACTTCTCAAATTTTAGGCACAAATTGATCACGGAAAGTTAAAACTGCATCTGCACCCGCTGAAGAACTTTTTTTCAAGGATATCCCGTTGAAGAACTTACGTCAACAATTGAAGTGGGAGACGATAGCTTTTTTTAGAAATGGGTGTTACCCCAGCCTCTGCATCAAAATGATGCATACGGCTTATTTATTAAACCAACAAAAGTAGAGCAATGTATAAGTTAATACAATCCGAAATATGAAACGGAAATTGGCACACAGATTGCCTCAGAAACTAGCGTAAACATGAAAACACGACTACACATATTGCAGATGGCTAGTATGCCACCATCCACCCTGGTTGAAGATAGCCCGAACGATCGCCATCAACCGAGTGCATCCAGAGGCCAAACGCCCTCGCTTATTCGGTGGAAGAAGATAGGACCACTCGTGGATCCAATGGGTAGCACGATGAATAACCTGCAAAAATTGTCCAGAACTCACTCGGTTAAACACAACATCATTTCGGCAATTCCAAATTGCCCATAGAAAAGCACAAACGCCGATACGAATGCTAGCTTTAGTATCTTTATCTACTCCATTCAACCAATTACAAAACAAATTAGTAATACTAGTTGGAGGAGTTATATTAAACGTGAAATGAACTAATCTCCAAATTTGCCGTGCAAGCTGGCAAGAAACAAACAAATGATCTACCGTTTCATCATGACTACAGAAAACGCATTTCTTACATCCTGTCCAATGGCGCTTAATAAGGTTATCTTTGGTAAGTAGAACCTTCCGATGAAGGAACCACATAAAAATCTTGATCTTTAACGGTACTTTTAACTTCCAAATATACTTCTTGTAGAACCGTACAGGGCTATTCATATACTCTAAATATAATGACTTAACTGAAAAAAAACACCGATGGAGTCAAGTTCCAAGTGATAGAATTTGGCTCCATCATTAAAGAGATCGACATAAGTCTTTCTACTAGATTAAGCCAATCTGTCCATTTATCCCGAACTAAGGATCGACGGAACTGAATATTCACATGTCCGTGGTATAAAACGTTTGCAACCAAAATATTTTTATCACGAACTATGTTGTACAACGACGGATATTGATCTGAAAGAGGTCGCTGCCCCAGCCAAGTGTCCTCCCAAAAACGAATCCCTTCTCCGTTTCCGAGAGAAAACGTTACGTGCTTAAAAAACTCCGATTTAACCCCCATGATACCTTTCCAAAAAGAGGGAGACGATAGCTAGAGTGCTACAATTGTTATAATATGAAGAGGCTAGAAAGGTACGTTCCTAATAAACTTCTCACCCACACACATTTTATAAAAAAGATAGGACACACATTAGTTTGCCATGTTTTGTAGAGAGTAATTCAAGATCCATATAAAAATTCCATAAGAAAACATGAGCACCGCAAGAAATTACAATAGCCAAAGAAATTATTGTAGTCAACTCCCATTAACTGAAGGTGGGTGAGAAACCTAAAGCAAAAAAAGTTTTTTTTTATATCTGCGACCTTTCATTTAGAGTAACATATAAGGCAACACCCCGGATATAAATACCACAGGCTACTATGAGAAAGCTAAGATACATTGTTATGGAATGTATACAACAAACCCCTTGATATGCACCTCAATATATGTTGGTAAAATAGGCTTGGGATGCATTGGGGACTTGGATACCAACGGTTTAATTAACTTGGTAAGCAAAGACACTAGTAGGAAAAGGGCTATAGCCGCTGGGGCCTCACTGGCGAACCTGGAAATCACATTCGCCAGCGGTAAATAGCACTGGCGAACATGATTTCCTATTCGCCAGTGGTAAGGCCAGTACGACTGGCGAACAGAGCACGCAATGCGCCAGTGGTAAGCGCAGGTTCGGGCAAACCCTAACGGGCCACCTACCACTGGCGAATGGTCTGAGTGGTTCGCCAGCGGTAGTTAGTATACATAGCTGCTGCGGTCGAGCTCGATCCCATCCTCACCCGGCCTTTTTCCTCTCTATCACACACGCGCCCGCGCACCGTACGTCGCGCGCCGTCGCCCTCTCCCCATCGCCGCCGCCGCCGTCCTCCTCTCCCCGTCGCCGTCCTCCTCTCCCTGTCGCCGCCGCCGTTGCTGTCCTCCTCTTCCCGTCGCCGCCCTCCTCTCCCCGTCGTCGCCGCCGCCAACCTCCTCCTCTCCACGTCGCCACGCCCGTGCCGAGCACCACCACAGCCTCGTCGTCGAGCACGTACGCCATCAAGCAAGCAAGGTGAGCATATTTCCTCTCCCTCCTCCTCTCCCTCCTTGCCCTTCTTGGTGTTCAAATCTACAGTTTGTTTGTTAGTTAGTGTTCCGAAATTAGTTAAATCTGCAGTTTGTTTGTTTATCAGTGATCCGAAATTAGTTAAATCTGCAGCCATATGTGACTGTCTATCCCTACAATTTGTTTGTTTATACCATGATGTTGTATTTTAGATGGAAAATGGCAAATCTGTGAAATCTGGGAAGGCTGTTTGGGATGCCTTTGCATCTGTCTTTCCTTAGAATTATTTGAACTCTGTATCCTCTCATTGATATCCACGCTTCTTTCTATTTGAGTTGTAATCAACTAAAAAAATAACCTCCTATTTATATTGTAATATTTATTAGCACTTCTTTCTATTTGTGTGTGTATGGGCAGATGCTTTGTTCTACAATTTGTCTTAGCATGCTCCTGCATGCCATTATGTTAGCATTTTGTTCAACTTGAAATAATTGTAAATAATGTTTATTACATTGCTTTATTATGATCGATGAGCTATTTAGGGTTGCTTGTGTGTGTGCCGATGATTAAAAATGTTGTGGCACTATGTGGTAACCCTGAAGGTAGCCTTGTGATATGCACAAGTACAAGTCCTGTGCATCCTACTTGGCTCCGCCGATCCTTCAGGGCTACTAATTGTGTGTCCGACCTAAGTATGAGTCGCAAAATCTAAGTCATTTTTATTTTGTTTTGTCTATTTCTTCGAAAGCCGATGATTAAAATGTTGTGGCACTAGGTTGTAGGCCTGCAGGTCTTGTGAGCCTTGTGATATGCACAAGTACCAAGTCTTGTGCATCATACTTGACTCACCAGATTCTGCAGGTCTACTTGTGTGTCCGATCTAAGTATGAGGCGCAAAATCTAAGTCATTTTTATTTTGTTTTGTCTATTTCTTCGAAAGCCGATAATTAAAATATTGTGGCACTAGGTTGTAGGCCTGCAGGTCTTGTGAGCCTTATGATATGCACAAGTACCAAGTTTTGTGCATCATACTTGGCTCACAAGATCCTGCAGGTCTACTTGTGTGTCCGACCTAAGTATGAGGCGCAAAATCTAAGTCATTTTTATTTTGTTTTGTCTTTTTCTTATAACCGATGATTAAAATGTGTGACACTGTATGATTCAGGGAGGAGCTAGTGAACCTTGTGATATGCACAAATAAACATTTTGTGCATCCTACTTGGTTCACTTGCTCCGTCTCTGAATTGTGTGTCCAATTTAAATATGTATGAGGCACAAATCCGAAATCATTTTGTTTTTTCTCTCTCTTTCCGAATGCCGATGATTAAAATGGTGTGGCACACTATGTGATTTAGGGAGGTGCTAGCGGACCTTGTGATATACACAAATAAACATCTTGTGCATACTCTTACTTGGTACGCTTGCCCGGCCCATTCCTGATCAATGTGTGTCCAATCTATGTATGAGGCATAAACTCGAATCATTTTGTTTCTTCTCTATGAATTGACAAAGCCGATGATTTAAACTATGCCACGATAAAGGCAAGGAGAGTGTCTACAATGCCTTGTAGTATATATAAATTGGAGTGTTTGTATTAATACATGGTCTTGTAGACACTCTTTTTGCCTTATTTTGCACGGCAATGATATATGAGGCTTTTCATTGTTAACTTCCCGCATTTCGTAAATTTTAATATTACTTTTGTAACAAAATTTTGACTTAGGCGTTTTTGACTTAGGTGTTCTCGGCGACGATGTCCATGTTGGACCAGAGGGGCGATGTGCGGGGCGATGTGCGGGACTGGGCTCCACCGGGCTGACACTGGGAGGTGCTACCTTCCGGGACGCGCAGCTTGGTGAGGAATCCGGGTGACGTCGTCAACCCGGATCTTCTGTGGTGGCAGTCGCGTGGGCCACGCTCGGTGCAGAGGGAGCCGGCCCTCGAGGAGGTGGTACGTCGCCGTATCAGGCAGGAGGATGAGCACGTCCGTCGCTACATGTATCTATTGGATAGGCAGTATGACAGTAGTTGGTCGTTTCTTCAGAGGGTTCCTTCTCACATGAGCTATGACACTGTGAGGGTTCCTTCTCTTCGGATGCGCAGCGCCGACGGTTCAGCACCCCGCGGCTCAGGATCCGGTCGAAGTTAGTTTCAGAGCTTCATGTATTAGCTAGCTAGTGATATGCACAAATAGCCAAGTAGATGGACTTGGTTGTATGTTAAATATTTTGGAAATTGTGTATTTGTACTGGTTTGTCAAATATTTCTTTATATATACTGCTGGAATATAAATTTTGATGTATATATATTGTTGTAATACATTTCTGTTTTTATTTTAAAAACAGAAATATATATTACTAGCGAGCAGGTTCTTGTTCACCAGTGGTAAGGGTCAATCGCTGGCGAACATGTAACTGGTTCGCCAGTGATATCTCACTTACCGCTGGCGAACATGATATTCGCCAGTGGTAAGCTGTTACCACTGGCGATACTACCACTGGCGAACCACCAGTTCGCCAGCGGTAGCCGAATTTGGTTCGCCAGTGGTAGGCTTTTTCCTACTAGTGAGAGTAGTGCAGGGTTCATTGGGTATGATGTGATTCGCAACTTTAATATTCCGATGCCAAGTTTCCACGTTGCTAGTCAAATTTGCATATTTCTGGTCCTACTATGTTGGTGATGTAAATCAATATTCATACAGTAGTGCTATTGTTTTCACATATTAATTTATATTTTTTGCACGTGGCAAGCATCGTTAGTGAAGCAAGGAATGGAGCCACCATTTTTCATGTTGGCCCCAACAACAATTTGGTAGACTGTTACTCCCTCCGTTCCATATTACTTGACTTTTAAATGGATGTATCTAGACACAAAATAAATCTAGGAACATCCAGTTAGGAGTCAAGTAATATGGAACGGAGGGAGTACATATCTACGGACGTTGCTTGTTATTCTGGCCACCTGTTGAAGGGCGGTGTGACTTCGTCCCAAATTTGACGTTGAAGAGCCTTGAAGGGCTCTCCAGGCCAATATTTCTCTCCTCAGAATAGATCCATCTAGCTCTTCGCGGCTGCTTGCTATCGCGACTAGTTGATGCCTCGTGACTAAGATTTCTTCGGTAACAATTTGTGGATCAAGCTTCTGTTGCTCTCCTTCTCTGACACCGATGACATACGTGGATGCTTGGTAGTCGCGGAGGGCGGTATCCGGAAGTACAACCGTGTGTATCGCTTGTATATTACTGCTTGTATGGTACTCAGTCTCTATTTTTACTTACGAATATGAGTAATTAAATAATATATTGTTGGTAATTTGTGTAAATATATTGTTGGTAATTTGAGTGTAGTTTCTTAAAGCACAATGCTAGGCGTTCCCAGGGGGCTTAAAATTTTCCAGCCCTCGGGTCCTCCTAACACGTGTCCACTTCTTGTTCAAAATTCCGCTTTTCCTCCTATATATGTAGCAAAAACGGTTTGTTTGAAATAAGAGTTTAGTACTATTGTAGCTATTTTCAATTTTGCTTAAATCCCGCAATTGCTCCTATGAAGTAAAAAACGGTTCGTTTGAAATAAGAATTTTGTGCTATTGTAGCAATTTCTAATTTTCATCCAAATCTCGCAATTGCGACTATGAGATTTCGTAGCAAACAATTTGTGCTATTGTAGAAAAACTACAGGGGGGTTATAGCAAAAGTTAAATAATGCTATTGTAGCAGAACCGACTTCGCCGGAGACATCGCCGGAGATTCTCGTCGGAGATCTCGTAGCAAAATCTTTATGCTATTATAGCAAAATAGCATAACTTTTGTAGCAAACTATTTCGTGCTATTGTAGCAACGTAACAACACCAAGGACTCGTAGCACCGCCGCCGTACGCATGTAGCAGAAGCCAATGCCTCACGTAGCAAACCTCGACGCTGCTTCTAGCACCGCCATCGGCCGCACATAGCAAAACCCGACGTCGCTTGTAGCAATGCTGCCAGTCGCACGTAGCAAACTGAGATGCCGCTTGTAGCACCGCCGCCGGTCGTTGGTAGCATCTCTACCCTCAGCCGATAGCATCGATGAGGAAAGGGTGCCAATGGCAGTGAAGAATGGCGGAAGAGAGGTCGCCCCACATTAGCGGCACCTCCGTCGTTGGGGCTGACGACGAGGCTGATGCGAGTGGCGACGGGGAGGCTGGAGCGTGTGGCGGCCGATGATATGCACGGGAGACGCGGCGAGCTTGAGAGCTTGGCAGCCATGGCGGCACACGGACGAGCTCGCGTAGGGGAGCCTTTCCGACGGCGGCGCACAGGGGATCCATTCCGGTGGCGGCTACTCGCAGGGGAGCCATCCCGGCGGTGCCAGGGGATCCGTTCCGGTGGCGACGACTTGCAACGGAGCCGTTCCGACGATGCGGAGGGGATCCGTTCCGGTGGCGGCGACTCACAGGTGAGCCGTTACAGCGATGCGCAGGGCGGCGTACTTGGATGGCGGCGGCGAGGTGTCGGCTGGATCAGGAGAAGCGGCGCGGTTCGTCAGAGACATAAGCCGCCGCAAAATGCTCTCCACCACACACACGAGGGAGTCCACACACGAGATAAGGTAAGGGGCGGAGAGTGGGTGGACCAGGTCGAATGTGGCCTGCAGCTTTTGTCGTCACAGAATGGACACGTGGCGCGCTGTTAATCCGGAGGATGGAACGTGCGCGAGTCCCGGAGATTGGGTAGCGTTTCCTTTCTTAGAAAACAAGTCAAAATATAAGATGTTTTAGCATTTGGTTTTCCATTCATATCTACACATGTTTTAGTGTAAAGTTCACATGAATCTTGCAATAAAACATGCCTAAATACGGATGGAAAGACAAATATGAAAAAATGTTATATTTTTGATACGGAGGGAGGAATAGTATATAGGTGCACATGCCTATGCCAGCTCTAGCCCGGATAGTATCGCACCTATCTCCCATCCAGAACTTGACCAACAAGCCAGTGCCGAGTGCAGACGAGCAGGGGCCATCCCCTCATGCACACCACGCAACAACCCAGACCGACGTCACACACCTAGCCCCGTCCGAATGACACGGTGGGGTCCAGAATCGCGTCCCCACATGACAACGGCGTGATCGTTCTGCCACTTTCCCGGGTCAGTGCAGGCCTGCGCGCACCGCCTAGAAACGTCCAGAGAAAAAGCCCGCCGTCTGCTCCCCTCGGTCGGCTGCGCACGTTCCCTGCACCCGGTCCACGCTCCGTCCGCACAGGCACAGCCCGAGGGCCACCAGCTCCTCCACAGGTCCATAGACCGCGCGCAGGCTGACTCCGAAGCCTGCTCACGCCGTCCGCGTGGCCTGGCAGAGCCCCCCGTCATGAGGCACGCGAGGCCACGAGGCGGATAAGGAACCCCGTTATCTCCACCATCTCTACTCTTTACTAGTAGATTCTTATTTGGATGTTTTACATGGTTAATCATTGTTTGTTTCATTCAATGAACCTTTGTTTTGGATCATTGCATTCAATTCATATGCTTTACATGATTAGTTGATCATGATTGTTATTGATAGCATGTCACTTCAAAAATTATTTTGTTATCAATTACCTACTCTAGGACGAGCAGGAGTTAAGCTTGGGATGCTGATACGTCTCCGACGTATCTATAATTTTTTATGTTCCATGCTTGATTATATATCAGTGCCATATGTTTTTACAATATTTTTATATCATTTTGACATAATTTATGGAACTAAACCTATTAACAAGATGCCAGTGCCAGTGCTAGTTCCTGTTTTCTGTTGTCTTTTTGTTTCAGAAGAAAGTTTGTTATGAGAAGTTTCTCGGATTGCTCTCAAAATTTACAGGAATTATTTCCAATATGAAACGAAGACGGAGCCCGAAGGACAGCCAAAGGGGAGGCACAGGGGCTCCAGGAGCCACTTGGACGTGGCCCTTCCCTTGGCTATGCGTGGGGCCCACCTGGGGCCCCTGTCCATCGCCTCACATCGCCCCTCCGCCTATAAATTCCCCTCTGACCTAAAAACAGAGGAGAACCGATCACAATTTTCAGAATACATCCGAGGCTGAATGACGGGATTGATGAAGTGTTCTTCTCCCTCAACAACGCCAACAAGTACTCTTGATTACCTGAAGGAAGATAATATATTAGGGATAGGTTGAGCCTCCAAGTGCAGAGTATGTAGAAGTGGTAGTTTTTCCCAAGGAAGGTGACTCGGGGGTTAATATCGAACTCTCGGGGAATCAGTAGTGTGGGTTTATCTTCTTGTCCTTCTCTAGATTTCTTGCAAACAAATAGATTGCTTTGTGCCCTCAACCTCACCAAGTGGTGTCAAGCACAAGTGTGAGAATGATATTAAGATGATAATGAATGCAACACAGTAAATAAATATGCAATGGTGGTAATAAGTATGCAAGGATGATAGTAATGACGATGGATGGTATTTTTGGAGTTTTTATATGTGATGCAAGAAGTAAAAGTGTTTTTATATTTTCTGATTTTAAAATGGCTGAATGTAAAGGATGCTTAAAAGTGGTTGGAAAAGTGTTCTTATGATTAAAATGGACTGGGAGTTCATGGTTTCACACATGCACTCTCTCTTTAATATAGTGTGGCAAATGAGTAGACATAGATTTAACATATGAGATTGCAAACAAGGTTAATGACATGTTACTAATTATATGGGCATCACGTCCTAGCATAGAGACCTTTTGATTATTAGTCTCACTTATAATCCACCAAGATGTGAACTAAATCATGCACCTTAGTAATTAAGATAACATCAGAGTATAGCTTTAAGATTAATGACATGAAGTGAAAATAAACACATGATGGATCTAGTCTTAGGTAGAGGCATGTCACTCCTCCTACCCTACAACATGGTATTTTGGTTTATCCCTAGCGAGGTAACAAAGTAAGGTAAACACCCAATGGATCATGATATTAAGTTGTCAGCTTATCACTTCACCACCCCCGTTACTCCAACTAATGCACACGTTCCCCCACACACGCTCTCATAAACATGCTTGATCATAACAAGGATACAAGAACGGGGTACATAATATGCATCTACTTTCATAACTGAAATATAACATTGCAATCTCAACATATATTAAATCATATAAAGATCCACCACAATGGTAATACAACGGTGACCGTAATCATGTTCAGCAGCTCATACGGTGCTAATTAGTGAAGCTCAAGAGAGAGAGAGATACATATGCTACTGCCACAAACCCATAGTCCAGAGGTGGACTACTCCCTCTTCATCATGGAGACGGTGGAGATGTCGATGGAGAAGAAGGAGACCTCTCCGGCAGGGCTCCGCCAGAGTTTTCCCCCTCCAATCTGCAGCCTCTTGGTCTCTGTTTCTTGTTTCTCTCGTGTGGCGGCTCTCTCTTCGGAGAACGTCGGGGGGCTCTTTATATAGGCGTTTTTAGGTCACGAGGAAGCTTCTGGGCGAAGGATAGACGCAAACGGGGCCACGAGGGCCAATTGGGATAGGCCATGCGGCTACAGTACCTGGCCGTGTGGGACCCCTCCTTTTGGTCTTCCGGCCTCCGTTCATTGACTTCTTTCGCTCCTAAATCTTCTTCTTCCAAAATAATGACCCCCGTAAATTTATAGCTCATTATGACGTCCTTAAGGTCCTGAAACAAATAAGGAAAGAAATAGGGGTTTTCTGCCTGTGCAGGATTAATTATATAAAAAGGGGGTATCATCATAAATTACCAAAAATCATTAAATAACAGTAATATACCCCTTATATGATGCAAATATGATTGGAATATGACTATTATAGTGCAAAGTTCATGTATGCATTTTAGATGCATCACAGGCCGCCGCTATCTCAAACCCTAGTTCGGGAGGGTTCAGAAGCTCTTCCCGACACCCTGCCGGAGAGGGGAATCGACGCCGGAGACATCTACATCGCCATGCCTGCCTCCGGAGTGATGCGTGAGTAGTCCACCACGAGACTACGGGTCCATAGCAGTAGCTAGATGGTTGTCTCTCCTCCTTGTACTCCATTGCTTAAATCTTGTGAGCTGCCTATCATGATCAAGATCATCTATTTGTAATTGCTACATGATTGTGTTTACATGGATCCGATGAATTGTGGAAGTCATTACTTTTGTTCAGTTATGTGTTTCATCTATGATTTTGCATGCTCTCCGATGCTAGTGGTTGCTTTGGCCGAGTAATTGTTAGTGTTGTTTGAGGGAGTATTTGTGCTAGATAGTGGGTTCATGTCTCTCTTTGTCTGAGTTCGGTGACAGGAATGGTCAAGGCTAGAGATGTGCTGTTGCCACTAGGGAGAAAACAACGGTGTGATTTCTTCGTGTTATCTACATTGCTTACATTATGCACTTTGCTTATTGCAATGATCTGTTGTTTGCAACTTAATACTTTTGGGTGACATGCTGGGTAGCGATCCCAAAGTGGATTATTAGTCATAGATGCAGTTGGATGACGGTCTATGTATTTTGACGTAATGCCCATATTAGATGAAGAGGTGAACTATATTTTTTTATGATAGCCTTGTTGTGCGCTTACAATTCTGTCAATTGCCATGCTGTAATTTTTACCCATCATATATCTTTTGGAGAGACACCCCTAGTGAACTGTGGACCCCGGTCCTATTTTCCTACATTGCTTACAACTGTTTTTATAGCTTTTCATCATCATTTGCTCGCTGGTCATATTTCATCATCATATTTTACATCCACATATTTAATTCTTTGTGTTTGGCAAACCGAGAGATTGACAACCTCTCTGTTTTGTTGGGGGCAAAGTAGTTTGTTTGTGCAGGTCCACGTTAATATACAAGCGCCAGAGTGGATTGACACCTTGCTAAGCCTTCTCCAAGTCCTACTGGATTCGATAACCTTGGTTTTGTAATCAAGGGAAAACTTCTTCTGTGCTGCATCCACTACAAAGGATGATATTTTTGTTGACAAATCACTTTCGTCATGTGTTGGCCAATTTTCGTCAAGGATTTCATCGATCGTGGGTGACGAAATTTGATCATGACGGGGTTCGTC